>CM040921.1:1822500-1925000 GCA_023029165.1 Gobiocypris rarus | reverse complement strand
AGCTCCCGTTCCACCACATCCCAAAGATGCTCTATTGGGTTGAGATCTGGTGACTGTGGGGGCCATTTTAGTACAGTGAACTCATTGTCATGTTCAAGAAACCAATTTGAAATGATTGGAGCTTTGTGACGGTGCATTATCCTGCTGGAAGTAGCCATCAGAGGATGGGCACATGGTGGTCATAAAGGGATGGACATGGTCAGAAACAATGCTCAGGTAGGCCGTGGCATTTAAACAATGCCCAATTGGCACTAAGGGGCCTAAAGTGTGCCAAGAAAACATCCCCCACACCATTACACCACCACCACCAGCCTGCACAGTGGTAACAAGGCATGATGGATCCATGTTCTCATTCTGACTCTACCATCTGATTGTCTCAACAGAAATCGAGACTCATCAGACCAGGCAACATTTTTCCAGTCTTCAACTGTCCAAATTTAGTGAGCTTGTGCAAATTGTAGCCTCTTTTTCCTATTTGTAGTGGAGATGAGTGGTACCCGGTGGGGTCTTCTGCTGTTGTAGCCCATCCACCTCAAGGTTGTGTGTGTTGTGGCTTCACAAATGCTTTGCTGCATACCTCGGTTGTAACGAGTGGTTATTTCAGTCAAAGTTGCTCTTCTATCAGCTTGAATCAGTCGGCCCATTCTCCTCTGACCTCTAGCATCAACAAGGCATTTTCTCCCACAGGACTGCCGATACTGGATGTTTTTCCTTTTCACACCATTCTTTGTAAACCCTAGAAATGGTTGTGTGTGAAAATCCCAGTAACTGAGCAGATTGTGAAATACTCAGACCGGCCCGTCTGGCACCAACAACCATGCCACGCTCAAAATTGCTTAAATCCCCTTTCTTTCCCATTCTGACATTCAGTTTGGAGTTCAGGAGATTGTCTTGACCAGGACCACACCCCTAAATGCATTGAAGCAACTGCCATGTGATTGGTTGATTAGATAATTGCATTAATGAGAAATTGAACAAGTGTTCCTAATAATCCTTTAGGTTAGTGTGTGTATATATATATCCTCATTGATTTACATTACAAACATCAGAATTTCATCTTTTTGTCCATATAAATGTCAGCATCTGTGCATATTTTTGCTCAGTTTGGGCCGCCGAAATAAATTGTTTGTGCTCCATATTCTCACTACATCATACTTTATGAGCCATCAAATCCTGATGTATCAAACATGACACGTTTCATGCAAGTATCAGATGTTTTTCTAAAAAATCCAGAGGACTCAAAGTAACTCACAGTTTGAGCCAGTCTTTTGTGAGGAGCACATGATTATTTGTTCTCATTCTTTGGTTAAGAAAGACATCTCATTGGTGATTTTGGCTCAGAGATGAGCAGATATTCAGCGAACACATCCGAGGTCATGCTGGCGTTGCCGGGCTGGATATTAATCTTCCATATAGTTCTGCGAGTCTTTGAAGACAGATGTCTTTGTGGGCTTCAGGGCCTCCCCTGTTATTGTCCGCTCTAATGGATGTGAAAATGAACATTTCCTGAGATTCAATTTCCCTCATAATTGTTGGAAGGAAACTAAATTGTGTGTTGTAAACAGTGGGGCGAGCAGCTATTGTGTGAAGAGAGACTGTCGTCGGCTCCTCTGGAGAATTCTCCTACAGTATGATCACACATTCACCTCGCTAAACGCAGACGAGACCAACCTCCGGCAGAGTCAGCACCACGGTAAAAACTCAAACATGAATAAAACCTCATGACAAAGCTACTCTGATCGTGCCGGATGCTAATATCAGGGTGCACCTTAGAAACAAAACAACACACTGTGACCGTACAGTAACTGCTACTTTAAAATGAGCTGCAGTCCATGTGCAAAAATACCACAATACACATCAGACATACCACAGTAATACCATGGTATACATCCAAAATACTATGGTTACAATAGTACATGTTTAAAATACCATGGTAATACCATTGTACAAGTCCAAAATACTTGTGTAATATTATTGTGCACATACAAAATACAATGGTATTACCATAGTAAATGGCAGAAATACCCCAGTAATAGCACAGCAAACTTACAACTCCAAAATACCATTATAGTGCCATGGTGCACTCTAAAATACTATGGTAATGCCATTGTACATGTCCAAAGGATAAAACTGTGGCGCATGTTTAAAATACTATGGTACTACAGTGGTAAATATATAAAATACCATGGTAATACCATTGTAAACATAAAAAAATACCATGCTAATACCACTGTACATGTCCAAAATACCATGATATTACCATTGTTCATGTCTAAAATTCTATGGTAAAACCCTGCTAAACATCTAATATCTACCATGGTACACATCTACAATGGGAATGCCATGGTATACGTCCAAAATAATATGGTAAATTACCAAAATACCATAGTACTACTACAATTCATATCAACCATACCACATTAATACCATGGCATACATCCGAAATACTATGATAATACCTGTCCAAAGGATTAGGCTATACTATGGTAAATGTTTAAAATACCAATGTAATACTATGGTCCACATCCAAAACGACACAATATTATTGTGACCATCCAAAATACCATGTTATTACCATGGTAAATGGCAAAAATACCACAGTAATAACACAGTAAACTTACAAAATTTAAAAAACTTACACAGTAAAAAGTCCAAAATACCATGATAGTGCCAAGGTGCACAACTACAATACTATGGTAATACCACTGAACATGTCTAAAATACCACAGTAATACCATGGTATACATCCAAAATACTATGGCAATACCATTATATGTACCATGTAACTTTCTAGAACTTTTTGAAAGTCTACCATATTCATACCTCATGGTACCAAGGTACATTATTGTAAGGAAAAGAGCATGAGCAGATGTCAGATGATGCACTTTAAACGGACGAGATCTGCAGATGAAACTCCATTACCTGAAGCTCCATTCAGAGCGGCTGACTCATCACACCTCTCCTGCGCATGAAAGGCCGCGCTCATCAAATCCCTCCACGTCATGCTGATTTTAGGGATAAATGCTAACAATGGACTCAGTGAATGTTTTGTGGGGAAACCAGGAGGGGACGGGACGTTTGTCAAAAGTAGCAGAACGTCCTTGACGATAAAATGTAAATCTCAAGGTGGTGCCATGTCGAATGGTTCGGAAAAATACATAATTCATCCGCCTGACTTCAGGATGTGATTATATGTATTACACATTTAATGCATGTAGAAGCTGGTCTTCAAAGGTTCACAACAGTCAAAGCAGTTGGTAATAAGACAAATGTTTTTCTCTCCTCTTTGTTTGCTGCTTTTTCCATTTTCCTGCTCCTCCTCAATCTCTCCGTCCAATTTTCAAGGATATTAGAACTCAATTTGGATGCAAGATGCCGTTTGCATTGAGTTTGAGGGTTTCAATTTGTAGCTTTCATTAACTGAAGAGGGGACGCCACTCTGAAACCAACGCTATCAAATTCCTGGGAATATTTACGACGCTCAGAACAGGCCGCTGGAAAGTCGACTCAAGCGCACACATTTGTACATGTGATCGTATGCAACCGCACACACACCGAACGCCTTCTGTTTTCATAAACAGATGAACGGCTAGTTGGCGTAAATGATGGAATAATGAAAAGAGAAGAGTTTTTTCTCTCTGGTTGGGAAGGCGTCCAACTATCTCTGGCATCAATTTAAAGCCATTGTACGCTGTTGGGCTGATTAGAAATCCAACCATATGAGCGTGCGAGCTTCAGTCTTAACACAACAGATGCCATTCAGACATAAATCTATTTCGATCTGGCTTATTAAGACCATTATATTTCCACATCTACACTTTTACATGTTCTGATGAAGATCCGAGTGTTTGCATGTGCAAAACCCAATCGCACGACTCTGAAGGGCATCTAGATATGGCTCGGGTTCCTCCTTCAATGTGGGATTTTATCACGTTTTATTGTCCAGCAGGTGACATTCCTGCATCCAAAATACAATGGTATAACCATGGTAAATGGCAGAAATACCCCAGTAATAGCACAGTAAACGTATAAGTCCAAAATATCATGATAGTGCCATGGTGCACACTAAAATACTGTGGTAATATCATTGTACAATACTGTGGCGCAAACATCAAAAATACTATGGTAGTACAATGTAAATATATAAAATACCATGGCAATGCCATTGCAAACACTATGGTAATACCACTGTACATGTCTAAAAAAACAATGTAATACTATGGTAAAAAATATCCAAAACACCACAAAAATATCATGGTGCGTGGCAGAAATACCACAGTAATAGTCCAAAACACCAATATAACACTGTGGTATATATCTAAAATACTATGGTAATACAATTGTACAAGTCCAAAGGATAATACTGTGGTGCATGTCTAAAACACTATGGTAAATGTTATGATAAATGTTTAAAATACCATGCTAATACCATTGCAAACATCAAAATACCACAGTAATAGCATGGTATACATCCAAAATACTATGGTTATACCATTCCAAAGGATAATACTGTGGCGAATGTCTAAAATACTATGGTAGTACAATGTTAAATGTTTAAGATACCATGGTAATATCATTGCAAACATCAAAATGCTACATGTCCAAAATATCAATGTACACATCCAAAACGCCATTGGTAATATCATGGTGCATGGCAGAAATACCACAGTAATAACACAGTAAACATACATGTCCAAAATGCCATGATAGTGCCATTATGCATGATAAAATAACATGGCAATACCATTGTACATGTCCAAATTTCCACAGTAATACAGTGGTATACATGCTAAATACTATGGTAACACCATTGTACATGTCCAAAGGATAAAACTGTCTAAAATACTATGGTAGTACAATAGCAAATGTTTAAAATACCATGGTAATACCACTGTAAATGTCCAAAATACCAATGTAATACTATGGTAAACATCCAAAAAGCCATTGGTAATATCATGGTGCATGGCAGAAATACCGTGATAGTGCTAAAACACTATGGTAATGCCAACATGTCCAAGGGATAATACTGTGGTGCATGTCTAAAATACTTACTTTAGAACACGTCAGCGAGACAAAGTCTAACCCAATGTATGAGTCACAGTAATGCATTTCAGGTATCTTAAACCAGAGCATACAGCAGTTAACGGAGGCAAACTTTCTATAGAGAAATGATGGAGTGCTTCCAATGTTATATTAATATACACATTTATTAAAACTAAAATAAGCGGCACAGCTTCACCTGTTACGTAAAATAATATTTCTGAATTAGTAAAATGTCTCGGAGGTACACTTACTCAAGTGCAAATAATAAAACTCTGAAAGTTTCTTGTTTGGCGAGGCAAATGTAATGTGCTCGTGTGTTTAAAAGCATAATGACAGATTTTTCTAATAAGCATTTTTCTGTAGACCTCCAGCGACATGCAGTGATGGATGCCTGAGTGATCTAACCTAAAACACATCCCCCACAAACCCGCCGAACGACAGACAAAGAAAGACATTTATCTGATTCCCATTCACTGTGTGTGTGTGTGTGTGTGTGTGTGCGTGTGTGTGTGTGTTTATCAAAGACAATGTTTTTGGAGCGTCATCTGTTTTTATTTGGCTGACGGACAGCAGCACCATCATAAATTACCCGAAGACCAGACACACAGTGACATACAATCGTTCCCAGAAGTGAGCTGAGCTCGTTTTGAGGACAGAATCAAAGGCACAAATTATTTGAAAATGCAGTAAATAATGAATTAATGAAAATAAATGCATGCATTTTTTATTCCAAACATTTTTAAAGGTTAAAGGGTTAAAGGGATAGTTCACCCAAAAATAAAAATGTTGTCAATAATTCATGTCGTTCAATCCTGTAAGACTTTCACAAATTCAAATATTTTTGATGAAATCTGAGAGCTTTCTCTCCCTTCATTGACAGCTACACAACTGACACTGTGATGCTTCAAAAAGTTCATAAAGAGACTAATCCATATGATCTGAGCAGTTTAGTCAAAATTTTCTGAAGAGACACGATCACTTTATATGATGAACAGATTTCATTTAGGCTTTTATTCACATATAAACTTTCATCAGCGAACAGAAACAGAAACTCAAACTTGAAGAGTGAACCTCATTGGTTCTTGAGAAGCTCAAACGTGCTGCGTAACGCGAGAATGAACCTCATTGGTTCTTGGGAAGCTCAAACGTGCTGAGTAACACGAGAATGAACCTCATTGGTTCTTGGGAAGCTCAAACGTGCTGCGTAACGCGAGAATGAACCTCATTGGTTCTTGGGAAGCTCAAACGTGCTGAGTAACACGAGAATGAACCTCATTGGTTCTTGAGAAGCTCAAACGTGCTGCGTAACACGAGAATGAACCTCATTGGTTCTTGAGAAGCTCAAACGTGCTGCGTAACACGAGAATGAACCTCATTGGTTCTTGGGAAGCTCAAACGTGCTGAGTAACACAAGAATGAACCTCATTGGTTCTTGAGAAGCTCAAACGTGCTGCGTAACACGAGAATGAACCTCATTGGTTCTTGGGAAGCTCAAACGTGCTGAGTAACACGAGAATGAACCTCATTGGTTCTTGAGAAGCTCAAACGTGCTGCGTAACACGAGAATGAACCTCATTGGCTCTTGAGAAGCTCAAACATGCTGCGTAACACGAGAATGAACCTCATTGGTTCTTGAGAAGCTCAAACGTGCTGCGTAACACGAGAATGAACCTCATTGGTTCTTGAGAAGCTCAAACGCGCTGCGTAACGCGAGAATGAACCTCATTGGTTCTTGAGAAGCTCAAACTTTCTGCGTAACACGAGAATGAACCTCATTGGTTCTTGAGAAGCTCAAACGTGATGCGTTACGCGAGAATGAACCTCATTGGTTCTTGAGAAGCTCAAACGTGCTGCGTAACACGAGAATGAACCTCATTGGTTCTTGAGAAGCTCAAACGTGCTGAGTAACGCGAGAATGAACCTCATTGGTTCTTGAGAAGCTCAAACGTGATGCGTTACGCGAGAATTAACCTCATTGGTTCTTGAGAAGCTCAAACATGATGCGTAACATGAGAATGAACCTCATTGGTTCTCATGATTGAGCTTCCGTTTACCATATCTGATGTGTGCATTGATGAATATTTATATGTGAAATTCAATCTGTTCATCATATAAAGCGATCAAGTCTAATTTGGATTAAAACGGCTAAATTCACGATCTCTTTATGAACTTTTTGAAGCGTCAAAGTGGTGGTTGCATCAATGGAGGGACAAAAATCTCCCAGATTTCATCAAAAAACTTGCATGTTTGGAATGAAATAAGAGTGAGTATTTTCCTTTAACTTTAATTTTTGGGTGAACTATCCTTGTAATAGTTAGCAGTGTTCGTATGAAGTAAAGTATCTAGACTCTTTTCCCTTGAGAAACCACCCTAGCAACGTCCTGTCAATCATCCAGAACACCCTAGCAACCAAAATAGCACATTTGCACGAGTCCCCCCTTTCATTTCCTTCAGAAAATGCAAAGATATAATCATCATAAGCTTTATTTATGTATGTCTATATGTGCTCATTTAGACAGGCATGTACAAACCAGCAGTGGATTGGATTATGGGCGTCTGCAGCTTGAGATAATTAATAAATATCCTGTTAAATGGAACCTAATTGCAACAGTCACACACACAGTCTTATTCACCCATAAATAAAGTGAATGTGCAGCCTACATACCATCTGCTCCAGTCTACATTATTCGCAGAGCATGTGGACGAGGCGAAACATTTAACCTTCAATGTGTTCACTCAAACACCATATGCTCAAGCGCCAATTTACAGTCTGAAATATCCAGAAATCTTTACATTCTCATCAACTGAGTTCGATGGAGTCGATTTTCTACAGTTCAACAGCACTTGAAGAAAATGTTCTACCTCACCGTTGTCATCTCTCATACGTGTATGCATGAACACACACACCGTTCTCAACAATATCATGTCAGTCTGGTCGCACAAAGCAGGAGTCGCGCTACTGCAACACAACACCTGGACTAACCGTTAGGATCGGGAATCGAGAACCGGCTCATATTAAAAAATATATACTGTATGAAGTTTGTTTCTGTAACATGCAAACAAAATACCACAAGCAATATAAGCATCAGAGTCGTTGTCATGGCAACAAGCATGTTATTTTCTGCCAGCTGTGCATGTGAATCGACAACCGTCTTCATTAAAAAGACATTTTTCATGCCATGTGTCATACGCTTCTCAAGAACTGCATATACAATTTATTTACGTCTGATTTTCTTTATTGTTCTTATTCTTATAGTGGATATTGTACTATTGAAATCAAACAAAATATTACAGTCTTCTTTTAAAAACATGCACAATAAGACCAAAAACATGCATTAAGAAAGCTTTTTTTTTTTTTAAGAAATTCACACTTTTATTCAGCAAGGATTCACTGAATTGTGACCATAAAGACTCTTAAAAACTCGGCATCTAGTGTGTTGATCATCAGATCCTCATATGAGAATGATTTCTGAAGGATCATGTGACACTGAAGACTGGAGTAATGATGATAAATTCAGCTTTGATCACAGGAATAAATCACACTTTTATTCAGCAAGGATTCACTGAATTGTGACCATAAAGACTCTTAAAAACTCGGCATCTAGTGTGTTGATCATCATATCCTCATATGAGAAAGATTAGTGAAGGGTCATGTGACACTGAAGACTGGAGTAATGATGATAAATTCAGCTTTGATCACAGGAATAAATCCCATTGCACTATATATTCACATGGAAAACAGAAATTTTGAATCATAATAATATATCAGAATTTTTACTGTATTTTTAATCACATAAATGCAGCCTTGGTGAGCAGAGGAGACTTCTTTCAAAAGAAATCTGACCGCATTTATTGTATTTTTTTAGAATTCCAGGAAACAAGGCAGAATTATTCTTATAGTTAATATTGTACTATTTAAATAAAATAAAAATATATATACATTTTTCTTTTGAAACATGCACAATAAGACCAAAAACATGCATTAAGAAAGAAGACATCTACGGTCACTCAACAAGAGTTTTTTTAAAATAAATGAATACATTTATTCAGCACGGATGCCCTGAATTGATCATAAGTGACAGTAAAGATGAATTTCAAGAAAGTGCTGTTCTTTTGAACTTGCCAATGTTGTCAACACTGATAATAATCATAAATGTTTCTTGAGCATCATATCATCATATTATAATGATTAGTGAAGGGTCATGTGACACTGAAGACTGGAGTAATGATGATAAATTCAGCTTTGATCACAGGAATAAATCACACTGCACTATATATTCACATGGAAACTGTATATATATGTATATATGTTCATTCTGTGTCTTTGTCAATAACAACAACAACAACAACAAAATACTGATATGATTCATATAACAGCTATAAATAGCAAGATGATCCAATCATCGTGAAAAAGGGAATGACACTGTCTCGCTCCATTTGAGCATTATGAGAATTCTGGGAAATCTCAGGTCATTATTACTGCACACTGGACTGGAAAAGAAACGCAACGTGAACGTTAGAGACAGAACGAGAGCGGAGGGGAATCAAACTAATGATGAACACACAGGTCACAGCGACAGACACGTGATGGGACATCAGATATTCATCGCTTAAATATATATACGTGATGTGTTTTATGTCTCACGGCACAGCGTTCAGTACTGCATATGGCGTGGAGAAATCCGGTTTATAAGGGATCATTAATTGCTAATCGAATCTAACCCAGTGAGCTGACTACCTAGGGAGTATTCACTGATACACTATTATAGCTTTAGTTTTGGATTCGGGAAGGTAGACAACAACATTACGCTTCTGAGACACCTTGTTTTAGCAGACTTCAACTCTTTACAGTTTTATTTGCCATCTCGACAACATTTCAGGTCAAGTCAGCAGTCCGACAATACAAATGTCACTTGAGCAATGCCGCACAACAGAGCGTTTCTCCGTTTATAACAGCAGAAGATCGCATAAAGCCTCAGTCAGATGCTGATGCATTAAACTGATCAACAGTGACAGTGAAGACGTTTATAATGTTACAGAAGATTCTATTTCAAATAAACGCTGCTCTTTTAAACCTCCTATTCATCAAAGAATCCTGAGAAATAAAATGTATCACAGTTTTCAACACTGATAATAATCATAAATGTGTCCTGAGCATCAGATCCTCATATTGAATAATTTCTGAAGGATCATGTGACACTGAAGACTGGAGTAATGATGATAAATTCAGCTTTGATCACTGGAATAAATCACACTTTACTATATATTCACATAGAGAAAAGCTGTTATGAATCATAATAATATATCAGATTTTTTTTTTTTTTTTAATCAAATAAATGCAGCCTTGGTGAGCGGAAGAGACTTTACTTACAGGGAATATGCAGTTTTCTTATGAAATAATCACATCAAAGACACCAAGATCACAGAAGCTTCATGAAATCCTTCGGAAATAAAGTTTCCTTTTGGTTTTGCACAGGGAAACCACGTTTCAATCTTAATCCGCAAGAACAACTAAAGTGCTGTGTGTGGTATTAGTAAAACAGAACAAAATGAATGAACACAAAGCACACGAGTTATGAGCCGATGAGGAGATGTTTCTCTATCTGCTTTAAATATGAAGTGATACACTTTCACTATACACACGATATCAAGGGTGATATCAAAGCATATGAAGGACTTACGGCACTAATGAAGGATATCAGAGGACTTGGCAACACCAGCGACTTGAACAAACACTCGGACGCATTTGTTAACAGTTCTGTGTCAGAGAAATATTCCAAACAGCCAAAGACCGATGGGGTGAATCTCATGAAACCGCACGTCTAGCAGCTCCAAAATCAAAAGAAAAGCAAGAAATCACATTTTGCATAAAGCAAATGAAGCCCACGTTTGGATTTTTTGTGCATTGTGATGTTATTTTCATGATAACAGAACACATTCCCCACCCCCCAAACGATCATTATTGTAATGCATCCAGATGTTGCTCAGCAATGAATCTCATTCATTGCAAATTGCAAAATGCATTTTTCCCTTAAAATGCAAAACTGGTGGCTGGTCTGTTCCGATGGGTCACGAACAACAGGGAAAAACAATGCCAATGCAAATAATAAAATACAACTACTATTGCATTACAGTAATTAGAGTTTGAGGCTAAATGTCCTTAATTGCCATGAAAATAATGCAATGCAAAACATCCTAATGGTCCTCAAACTGGCTTTGTTGTCCTCATGCAAAATATAAATGGCGTGGTGAAATATGAGCTTTAATGAGATTCAGCCAGTGATCAGAGACTTTCAGGGCGGTTTGTGAGAGAATGTGGGTTTTGCTGTGGCATCAAATCTGGCCGTCCAGCGATCTCTCTCGCCTTTTGTTTTCTGACAGACTCTCTGCTTGCTCAGCAATCGACTATAGAAATATTTTGGCAGGCTCGCGCTTTGTTTTCATTTCACAAAAGATGTGTGGTGGTAGCGGGGCGAGGGGGCAGGGCGGACAGGCCATTGCTCTCTCTCTTTCTCTCTCTCTCTCACTCTCTTTCTTTTCAATCTAAACAGCAGGAGGAAGTTGTAAATCATAGTAATGTACTCAGCCGTAATTCGGACCAGCAGGGAGAGCAGTACACACACACACACACACACACACACACACACATGTATTTCTCCTCCTCCATACGGCGGGAGTTTACAGTCGGCACAAAGACGCTTTAATCAGTGCAAACGAGCCAATGACACCAGATACCCAATCACAGCCAGTCACAGTACAGCACAGACTCAATCAAACACAGACCTCACTTATCATACACTGGACTTTTGGAGGGATCTTGATCCTTTCATTATACATATTCTAACTAGTCCATCTAGACTATTAAGAGTTAGCCAATCAGAACAGAGGTGATTTGCATATAAAGGTACAGGCATGTTCTGTAGTCTATAACTCCATTCACTGACTCACTCATAAAGACTTCACTTGTTTCATTACTGGATGAATCAGCGTTTTTGATCGAATCTCTTGAATGAATGATTCAATGACTCTCTCATAAAGACTTCACTTGTTTCTGGATGAATCAGCGTTTCGAATGAATCTCTTGAATGAATGATTCAGTGACTCACTCATAAAGACTTCACTTGTTTCATTTCTGGATGAATCATCGTTTTTGAACGAATCTTTTGAGTGAATGATTCAATGACTCACTCATAAAGATTTCACTTGTTTCATTTTTGGATGAATCAGCGTTTTTGAACGAATCTTTTGAGTGAATGATTCAATGACTCACTCATAAAGACTTCACTTGTTTCATTACTGGATGAATCAGTGTTTTTGAACGAATCTCTTGAATGAATTATTCAATGACTCACTCATAAAGACTTCACTTGTTTTATTACTGGATGAATCAGCGTTTTTGAACGACTCTCTTGAGTGAATGATTCAATGACTCACTCATAAAGACATCATTTGTTTAATTACTGGATGAATCAGCGTTTTTGAACAAATCTCTTGAATGAATGATTCAATGACTCACTCATAAAGACTTAATTTGTTTCATTACTGGATGAATCAGTGTTTTTGAACAAATCTCTTGAATGAATGATTCAATGACTCACCCATAAAGACTTCACTTGTTTCATTACTGGATGAATCAGTGTTTTTGAAAAAATCTCTTGAATGAATGATTCAATGACTCACTCATAAAGACTTCACTTGTTTCATTACTGGATGAATCAGCGTTTTTGATCGAATCTCTTGAATGAATGATTCAATGACTCTCTCATAAAGACTTCACTTGTTTCTGGATGAATCATCGTTTTTGAACGAATCTTTTGAGTGAATGATTCAATGACTCACTCATAAAGATTTCACTTGTTTCATTTTTGGATGAATCAGCGTTTTTGAACGAATCTTTTGAGTGAATGATTCAATGACTCACTCATAAAGACTTCACTTGTTTCATTACTGGATGAATCAGTGTTTTTGAACGAATCTCTTGAATGAATTATTCAATGACTCACTCATAAAGACTTCACTTGTTTTATTACTGGATGAATCAGCGTTTTTGAACGACTCTCTTGAGTGAATGATTCAATGACTCACTCATAAAGACATCATTTGTTTAATTACTGGATGAATCAGCGTTTTTGAACAAATCTCTTGAATGAATGATTCAATGACTCACTCATAAAGACTTAATTTGTTTCATTACTGGATGAATCAGTGTTTTTGAACAAATCTCTTGAATGAATGATTCAATGACTCACTCATAAAGACTTCACTTGTTTCATTACTGGATGAATCAGTGTTTTTGAAAAAATCTCTTGAATGAATGATTCAATGACTCACTCATAAAGACTTCACTTGTTTCATTACTGGATGAATCAGCGTTTTGAACAAATCTCTTGAATGAATGATTCAGTGACTCGCTCATAAAGTAGTCCTTCTGTAAACATCTACAGTTCTCTAGTAGTTAGTTTAAATCTTAAATGATTCTTGGCCCTGATAGTTTTGGATCAGTATACATGTAAACTTCCCTCACGAAGCCCTCAGTATCTCTTCTGACATCTCAGATCCGCAGCCAAATGCCCCTCTGGAAGAGTTTTCTCTGTCTTTCCTCTCACATGCCCGCTTTTCTCTAATCACAGGCCTACTTGGCAACCAAAGCTCCGGGAAGCAATCAATAAAACCTTGTTACTCTAATTGTGAGATTATAATCTCGACCGCGACGTCTTCTGCATACTCAAACGGCGAGTCCATTAGAGACATTTCCCAGCTACTTTCTTCAGCCAAGAATGCAAATGCAAAGACTAACATTTACGCTGCGCTATCACATTGAGATGAACTTCAGCTGATAAAGGATGAGTAAATTGACACAGTGCTGGAGGACGGCTTAGCATGCTAATCAGAAGCAGTGTTTTCACAATGAGATCACGTTTAAAGGGATAATTCACCAGAAAATGGAAATTCTGTTATTTACTCAACCTCATGTCATTATAAACCCGTATGCTGTTATTTATTCCATACAAATTGTGCATTATATTTATAAATGTCATGAAGACACTGTGTGTGAGTGAGTGTGTGTGTGTGTGTGTGTGTGTGTGTGTGTGTGTGTGTGTGTGAGAGTGAGTGAGTGTGCGTGTGTGTGTGTGTGTGTGTGTGTGTGTGTGTGAGTGAGTGAGTGTGTGTGTGTGTGTGTGTGTGTGTGTGTGTGTGTGTGTGAGAGAATGTGTCTGTGTGTGTTTGTGTGTGAGAGAGTGAGTGTGTGTGTGTGTGTGTGTGTGTGTGTGTAAGTGAGTGTGTGTGTGTGTTTGTGAGTGAGTTGTTTGAGTGTGTGTGAGCATGTGTATGTGTGTGAGTGTGTGCGTGTGAGAATGTGTGTGTGTGTGTGTGCATGTGTGTGTGTGTGTGTGTGTGTGTGTGTGTGTGTGTGTGTGTGTGTGTGTGGACTGGTAATCCCTACGGTATGGGGACAAAATGTCCCCACAAAGATGGCAATATCCAAATTTTTGTCCTTGTGGGGACATTTTTTTGGTCCCCATGAGGAAAACATCTTATAAATCACACTAAGTGATGTTTTTTGAAAAAGTAAAAATGAAGCATGTCTCCTGTGATGGGTAGGTTTAGGGGCTGTGTGTGTGTGTGTGTGTGTGTGTGTGTGTGTGTGTGTGTGTGTGTGTGTGTGTGTGTGTGATGGGTAGGTTTAGGGGCAGGCAGTGTAGGGGATAGAAAATACGGTTTGTACAGTATAAAATGCATTACGCCTATGGAATGTCCCCATAAAACATGGAAACACAACATGTGTGTGTGTGTGTGTGTGTGTGTGTGTGTGTGTGTGTGTGTGTGTGTGTGTGTGTGTGTGAGTGTGCGTGAGAGTGAGTGTGTGTGAGAGTGAGTGAGTGTGGAGAATAAATCAGCATACATGTTTGAAATAACATGAGAGTAAATAAAGAGAAAGAAGTTTAATGTTGGGGTGAAATATTCCTTGACTTCGACTCTCTCGTGAGGAAGTGATGGAGACTCATCAGAACGCCGCGCAGACAGAAGGAGCATTGATGTTTTCTCTTTGTAATCAATGCTCTCTCTGTATCTGTCTGTCTCTCTCGTTCTCAGCTCCATTCAGCTCTCTCCTGTCTCACGCTCTTGTTCGGCCGCTATCGATCGGCTGAGTTGGCTGGAGGTCAACCCTCGGTGGACTCCAGACTCTTTTGTTCGCGGTGGTTACCGTGGCGATCCTCCGTGACCCTGAACACACAGAGGGCTCGTTAGGGGCCAAGCGGAGACGATCTCTCCCCTACAATCAGACAGGGTCAAAGGTCGCAGGAGGACAGCCCAGTCAACGTGAATGTGAAGACTCCTGGGAAGGACGCGGCGCCTGATCTGAGACCGAAACGAGTGTGTGATGGACTGGCCTTGTGTGTGGCCGTTCAGGGGCTGGACCGGGATCAGGCCTGTTTCCATGACATTCACTTTCAATGGAACCTTTTCAAATGGAATCAGTTTCAAAGTAACAACGGAATGAAACAGAGATCAAACCGCCTCTCCTCATCTTCACATGTACAGTGGATCTGACAGCATTTTGCATAACTCAACACACATTATACTGTCAGATTGATTGATCTCCAACATGATTCCAAAGAGCTTCTTGAGCTTCAATGGAAGAAGAAAATCTGACCGTCAGTGCAGAGTCACATGATCAATATCAATATGTCTATATGTAAATGAGTGTCAATCATCATAATAACTCAGAACCATTTAATGTATAGTATATATATATATATATATATATATATATATATATATATATATATATATATATATATATATATATATATATATATATATATATATATATATATATATATATATATATATATATAGTGTAACCATTTATACTTATAAAACCTTATATATATATATATATATTTTTTTTCCTCAAATATAACGGTTTAAACTCATTTACTTACATTTGATTAGTCACATACAAATAATGCTATCATTTAATCTTTATCATTTACAGTATGTATTTATACTTATAAGACCTCATAATATTTATTTTTCTATAATATTAATAATTCTCAAAATCCTAAAAGTTTTTTTGCTAGGGATACGATAAATTAAGAAATAATGCAGAATCCTTTAACATTTAATATTTAACATTTATAGTACTTTTTAACACTTATTTTTATTTCTATAATATTCTAAAAATGTATTTCTAAAGTTTGTTTATTTCTAGGTTTAAATGAATTAATTAGTCACAGTCACAGAAATAATGCAGAATCTTATAATTTATAAAACCTTACAGTATTTATATTTCTATGAAATTGTTAAATTCCTCAAAACCTCACCGTTGTTTACTTCTAAGTTTAAATGGTTTAAAATAATTTACTTACATTTGATAAAATATGCATATATACTTATAAGTCCTTTCTTATAAGATATTCTATATTACATCATCCTTCGAATTTCTTTTTATTTCTGGGTTTAAATTAAGTAATTTATGTACATTTGATAAGTCACAGAAATACTGCGGAATCTTTTTATATTTAATATTTATAATATATAGTTTATAAAAATGCACAATATATTTATTTCTACAATAGTATTATTTTTTTTGTATATTTAATATATTCATTTTATATCAGAATGTTTATTTTTTATTGTCAGGTTTACAAAAATCTCAGATATTAAAACATTTGAACCCAACTGACCCATCGCAAACACACGTGAACTGACCATCTCTTTATTACTAGTTATAGCACAAAATATAACATGCATGAACATCAGAAGGTTTGTTGTTGTTTTAACCTCGGAAAGACGTCGATACACACCATTTACAAGTCCACCAACATAATCTACTGAGGCCCTGTCCCAAATGGCACACTTCACTTTCGGTCTTGTGGACTTACAGTGGCGCTGCATGCGCGTGTCCGTTAAGTCCACAAGACCATAGGGTGTCCCATTTGTCATTTAAACTTAAAGAAGGGTACTCGTGAGCGCCCCCTTTGTGGCTGCTAGGTGCTCTCGATGCGCTCTTCAGCTGAGCCTGCAAGTCCGCAGGCTACGTAGAGGAATTGGCGGAGGGCGGATTTGGCGTTATGATTGGTCAGATCACCTGTCAATCACACTCCCACACAGAAACATACATAAACAAATAGCACTAGGATGACACACTCTGAAATATATTATGGAAGAAAAACAAGCATAAACTGTATATATGCATATATAAAATAATGAGGATTTAATTTAATGTCAGAGATTCTTCAATAACACGAAAACAAAGCAGTAAAAATTCTGTGTTTTGAAAAAAAGACTCGCACTTAATGACCAATGAGATGTAAATGAGAGAGACGCCGTTAATAAAGCAGAAAGACATTCTCAGCTAGCTGGGGTTGTTTGTCTGGCTTCGTTCTGTGGTCAGTCAGTGTGTGTGTGTGTGTGAGTGTGTGTAACATTACAGCGTTAAAAGCAAAATCAGTCTGAACTGCCTGAATCTGGTCAAGCGAAGAAGACGCGCAGACAGATGTCAAATATGAGTCTCCGAGTAAACAAAGCAAGACAAAGGCAGAGAGTGGAGGAGCTTTATCAGATCCTCTTCAAGTTTACCCCACTGAACGATATACCGAACAGACAGCGTGCAGAATATATTCACTATGATTTGGTCATTAATATTCCTAAAGAGCATGTCATTAGACTAGTTTACGTTTGTTCCTCGTCTCATGAGCAGTGATGGGAATAACGGCGTTACTAACGGAATTAATTTTTTTCAGTAACGAGTAATCAAACTAATTACTGTTTCTCCTGTTACAACGCCGTTAGCGTTACTGAGGAAAAAATGCGGCTGAAGCGGTTTGCATCCGAACAGGCTCTCTGTCAGTCGGACCTGCAACGTTTTTCTTTCTCTGGTTGGTGTGTGTGTGTGTGTGTGTGTGGGCGCGCGGGCGGGCGAGCGTGCATGCTTGATGGGGGGTGGGTGAGGTAGTAACACATAACTGATGATGATTGGTGAGTGGGAGACAAGGTTGAGGTTGATAGGTTGAGCACACACACACACACCTTTGACGCACACGCATATGCACAGTCAGCGATGGGCAAGTCTAACGACTTCAAAGGTAGCTTTCGCAAACTGGAAGTATAAGCTCAACTTTTCCGTCGTTGAGGTGAAAGGTAAGAATGTTTATGTAACGTGAAACATATGCCCAAAGTCTCTCCTCGTCGGTGGAAAGTAATTCTAATCTAACGAAGCACCTCACATCATCACGTGCCGCCACAAAATGAGTGGCTAAAAACACAGTAGATAACGCTCCCAGTTGTTAACGCTAGTAGTACTATACTAGCCTACTACCAAAGGAGTAGTATAGTACTGATAATAGTTACACTATAGGCCTACTGATGGCCTATTTACAATAATGTATTGAATTGTCTCACATTATCCCACAGCAACATTACAAATGTTTTATAACAATAATTTATTCTATTTCATTTTCTATTTTATGTCCAACTCATTTATTTAACATAGTTAATATTGGGGGCATCCAAGTTTTGAAAAAAAGAAAAGTAACTCAGAAGTTACTTTCCCTGGTAATTAGTTACTTTTATAATGATGTAACTCAGTTACCAACTCAGTTACTATTTGTAAGAAGTAATTAGTAACTATAACTAATTACTTTTTTTGAAGTAACGTGCCCAACACTGCTCATGAGTATATCCAGATCCTGCGTTTCAGATAGCTGGTAATATTGTTGGTCTCTAAGCCACACGAAAATCAAAAATACTACTGAACAAAAAGCCATTTCCTATGTTATTTGATAGAAAACACTGGAAAAGTTTAACATAAAAACTCAGAATGAACAAAAACTCTAGATCCAGGCTTTCAGACATCAGGTTTGAGGGTCCTGAATCTTACCTGACTCGGGGAGAGGAACTCTTGGTTGTTCTCACTCATGTACATGTTGTCACCATCAAACTGTGGGCAGATAGAGAGAAGAAGATTAAAGTTTGATTGGTCAGACAGCTGAGATAAAGGAAAATGATTTGCATATCAGACAGAACGTGGAAAAAAGGGAAAGAACAATTCCATCAAAACCGTCGAGAGAGAGAATGAGACAGTAGCCCAGCGCCAAACCCCAGTGTGCTGCCTACCTAGACAGCATTTTAGTGCATGTTCTGCTTTGCATTGTAACATTCCTTTGCACTTCTAGATTAGAGCTTTAATGAGAACGCTGCCTTTATTGCACCTTGTCCTAAACAGATGCCACGCCGTGATATGCAATAACATTGTTTTTGTCCTAACCAGCTACAATTTAATCATGTTAAATGATGTATTTATGAATTTGAGTATGTACTTGTCCATTTCATTGGGAGTGCAGTGCGCTTGCAGAGAGATTCCACCCACTAAATTCTGATTGGCTGTAATTTTGGATTGATTTGGTTGTGAATGCATTGTGCCTTCAGAGAGACTCTGCCCACTCTCTTCTGATTGGCTGTAATTTTGGATTGATTTGGTTGTGAATGCATTGTGCCTTCAGAGAGACTCTGCCCACACTCTCTTCTGATTGGCTGTGATTTTGGATTGATTTGGTTTGAGTGCAGTGCATTTGCAGAGAGACTCCGCCCAGACTCTCTTCTGATTGGCTGTGATTTTGGATTGATTTGGTTGTGAGTGCATTGCGCCTTCAGAGAGACTCCGCCCACACTCTCTTCTGATTGGCTATGATTTTGGATTGATTTGGTTGTGAGTGCAGTGCGCTTGCAGAGAGACTCCACACTCTCTTCTGATTGGCTATGATTTTGGATTGATTTGGTTGTGAGTGCAGTGCATTTGCAGAGAGACTCCGCCCACACTCTCTTCTGATTGGCTGTGATTTTGATTTGGTTGTGAATGCATTGCGCCTTCAGAGAGACTCCGCCCACACTGTCTTCTGATTGGCTATGATTTTGGATTGATTTGGTTGTGAGTGCAGTGCATTTGCAGAGAGACTCCGCCCACACTCTCTTCTGATTGGCTGTGATTATGGATTGATTTGGTTGTGAGTGCATTGTGCCTTCAGAGAGACTCCGCCCACACTGTCTTCTGATTGGCTATGATTTTGGATTGATTTGGTTGTGAGTGCATTGTGCCTTCAGAGAGACTCCGCCCACACTGTCTTCTGATTGGCTATGATTTTGGATTGATTTGGTTGTGAGTGCAGTGCATTTGCAGAGAGACTCCGCCCACACTGTCTTCTGATTGGCTATGATTTTGGATTGATTTGGTTGTGAGTGCAGTGCACTTGCAGAGAGACTCCGCCCACACTCTCTTCTGATTGGCTGTGATTCTGGATTGATTTGGTTGTGAGTGCAGTGCATTTGCAGAGAGACTCCGCCCACTCTCTTCTGATTGGCTATGATTTTGGATTGATTTGGTTGTGAGTGCAGTGCGCTTGCAGAGAGACTCCGCCCACACTCTCTTCTGATTGGCTGTGATTTTGGATTGATTTGGTTGTGAGTGCAGTGCGCTTGCAGAGAGACTCCGCCCACACTCTCTTCTGATTGGCTGTGATTTTGGATTGATTTGGTTGTGAGTGCAGTGCGCTTGCAGAGAGACTCCGCCCACACTCTCTTCTGATTGGCTGTGATTTTGGATTGATTTGGTTGTGAGTGCAGTGCATTTGCAGAGAGACTCTGCCCACACTCTCTTCTGATTGGCTGTGATTCTGGATTGATTTGGTTGTGAGTGCAGTGTGCCTTCAGAGAGACTCCGCCCACATGCTCTTCTGATTGGCTGTGATTTTGTGGCATCTTATAGTTGTGTCACGTCTGGTTTGGGCAGACAAATTTCTTATGGAGTCACGTCTAGTTGAGACAAGGTGTAACACGACAAAATATGACCACCATGCATTAATAATATTGGCCATGATATTGGTTATGAGCCGTCAAATAGGTATAATAATGATGGTCATATCAGTTATCAGCTGTCATAGATTCCTAAAATCTGCACACACACATAATGCATAGCAAGATTAATTATTAAAGATCACACCGTTATCTAAGCAAGTAGTCAAATCTCTTATATGCTGATATTTCATTTGCAAACAACTTTTCAATCTACTGACAGACTGAACAGGTGAAAACGAGACAGAAAAAGCGTCCCGGTTCTGAAATGATGGAACGATGTGAAAGGAAGGATATGACAGCTCGAAAGAGAGAATTTTAAAACCGACCACAATTGCCCTGCAGCTTGTGTCCTCAGATTGAAAGGTTGAGAACAAACATGTCACTCCTGCCTTGGTGATTCTGAGGTGAATTACTCATAACTTTAGTTTTAAATGCATGCTAGGATGCAAGAGCAGGACGACCAAACACTGTCAGGAATATAACAAGAGAGAACAATATAAAATATATATTGAAAAAAAAGGCTAATCTGAGGAGTGCAGAAATAATTATTTTAATCAAAGCCTTCCATATTATGACTAAAGAAATAAAGGACTCAATTAACTCGCTAATCGTTTCTTTCATTCTTTACAATTGCGTCTTAATTTTTCATAATCACTCGTCAAAACCTTATTGGAAAAAACCAAGCGACACTCATATTTAGACAACAGAAACAAGCCAAAACAAAATATAGTTATGCAAACAGCAGTGCGTCAATGTGGTGTTTGCTAAAACCACAGGAATCAATATGATGACTAGAAACTCAACGGCCAGCTCTGAAAAATAGATCGTCTGAACTGTATGCACTATATATCACTGAACAAACAGCATCCGCAATCTGATCATGTTTGTTTCATATATCAGCCTATCATATCAGTATTACACAAAATCTGCAAATTGGTGCATCCCGACTAAATAACACAAGGCTCATTTTAACTTCATGACTGTTTCGAGAGAATCTTTCACATCATGCATTGCATGTAACGCCTGCTCTGCATCCCAGAGAAAATCAACACTAAAGAATCAGAGTTTCTCTCTTTCTGTGCGTCCTCATCCATCTCTCTCTCTCTCTCTCTCTCTCTCTCTCTCTCTCTCTCTCTCTCTCTCTCTCTCTCTCCTCCCAGAGAAATGTGATATTATACTGCCATCCAACATCATGCATAATGACAAACCCGTCAAACAGCTGATGGGGGTCGCAGAGCATTTCTAATGTGAACACCTCCCACCCCCACACGCATATTATATGTATATGAGTGTGTGTGTGTGTGTGTGTGTGTGTGTGAGAGAGCTAAACATTCATCATGCATTTATATATTCTATACAGCAAACTGCAGCATCAATAATACAGTATTGTAGCGTCCCATTGCACACACACACACACACACACACACACACACACACACACACACACACACACACACACACACACACACACACTACTAAAGGCAGCACTGATAGTTTTGTTTATCGTCATCTTCTAGAAATGCACTAGGATATCTGCCCCCACCCTCCACTCTTTTAATTAAGATGCAAATATATCCAAACGCACTATAGACATCTTCACAAATTACAGCCTTTCAAAGTGTGTTTGTGTGCACGTGTGTGTGTGTGTGTCTGTGAGAGAGAGAGTGTGTGGGGGTGGTGTGAAGTTCTAATGGAAGATTAAAAGATTTACCCCCCTTTTCTGCAGATTTTATTACATTCAGACACGTGTGCACAGAAATATATATATATATAAATATATATATATATATATATATATATATATATATATATATATATATATATATATATATATATATATATATATATATATATATATATATATATATATATATACACATACACACTAGCGTAAACTTCAAAAGTTTGGGGCCTGTAAGATTTTATATATTTTTTTGAAAGAAAAAGTCATTGCATTAAATGGATGAAAAGTGACAGTAAAGACATTTATAATATTACAAAAGATTAAAAATTCAAATAAAGGAACTTAATAGAATGAATCAGGGTTTCCTCAAAAATATGACTGTTTTCAACACTGATAATAATCATAAATGTGTATTGAGCATCATATTGAATGATTTCTGAAGGGTCATGTGACACTGAGTTATGATGATAAATTCAGCTTTGATCACAGGAATAAATTCTACAAATTAAAATTTATTCTAATAGAAATCAGCTATTTTGAACTTTAATAATATTTCAAAATTTTAAAGCATTTTACTGTATTATAAATATACAGTATAAATAAAGTTTCACTACCTTGTAATGCATTGTGTAGTCCAGTTATAATACAGTTTTAGGATGTATAATGCATGAAAATATGACAAACAACCAATTTCAGAAGTAACAAGAAACCTGTGATAATTCTACATTATGAATACCTTTATAATGCATTATACAGTATATATAAAGGCTTTAATTAAAGTGTCTTATAACTCAGAAGTTGCTCAGGAGATCTTCTGATTCTGGTATCAATCATGTAAAAAATGTATTTAAGACAGACCCGCAAAGAATATGATTGTATAAAGCGTCTCTTTAACTCTATTAATACAGTTCATATTATATCACACCCTTCCGTTCACGGACAGTTCCTGTAGAAAGAGCCACGACCACAAACACAGAGCAGCAAACACCTGTGAGTGTGTGTATATACTTCAAAACCAACTGACAATCACTGAAATATATATATATGCAAACATTAGTATGCTTCACTGTTGTCACATGACTAGATTCACACAGAATCGGATAAAATAAAGAGTCGAGAAAACGATTGTGATTGATTTCACGTCTGGAAATGGAAGGTCAAGCGCATTGCATTGTGGGATTCAGTATGCTGGTGTGTTTTAATGTATACTGCACATTTTGACAAATGTCATCACATTAGCATAGTGTGCACTCGGTATACAGGACTAGTATGACTAGTACAGCAGGATTATTCCCATCCTGCTCTCTCGGCACGTCTGCCACGCCAGGCTCTTCTATTACCCATCTAATTGCACATTCGGCAGTGACAAGAGCTCATTAGTGCTTAATTACACACGTGTTATTTAGTACAAACATCTCCATTTGGGCCCTTTTGCCGTGTAATTGTTCTGCGGGGACGGCCGTTGAGATGGAGGGCACGTCGGAGTGATTCGTGCTGAGTACGGAAGGCTGGAAGTAGGTCATGTGCCATAGCAATAAACAAGGAATGCTGCAATAAAATAATATAGTCACACACACACATACACAAACACACACAAATGCACTCATACCGAAGCCAGTAATATCCAAAGCTCATGTAATATTTACTGTGCACTAATAGATGGCAGAGAGAAAGAGACTGTTTTGCATTTGAATTTCAGAGAAAGCTGCAGACCACATAAATATGTTCTGTAAGTTTGTTGTTTGCATCTATGAGATTGATTGATGCATATGATTTATTATTATTTTAATATCTCTTGAGGTTCTTGAGAAGGTTTTTGCACAACATAATTCTGAGCCTCTGTCTGAAACGATCAGTTTTTAAGGCGCGGCTCCTTTAAGGCGTGTCAGTAAACGCCCACTGTTATGATTGGCTAACGTCACTCCATAGGAAAGCGCCCACTCTCTGTTTGAAAACATTATCCATATAAAACCATAATTTACAGACAAAGCATTATGAAAGTATTCACTTATGGTTTGTGATGGAGCTGCTTCATCTGTCAACAAAAGTTTTGTTGCGAACTGTGCCTCGTTTACTAAATAAAATGCTCCGAACAAACATAATCATCTGACGCAATTTGGGATGCCATTAAAATAATCCATCCACTCAAACCAGCCATATAAACTGGACGTGTCACAGCGAACGTTCTTTCACTACGTCACTGTCGTCCATCAGAAACTGAACGCACATCCAGTGTAGACAGCGTCAGTGATTATAATGAACTCTGTTTCCAGTGTAGACAGCGTCAGTGATTATAATGAACTCTGTTTCCAGTGTAGAGAGTGTCAGTGATTATAATGAACTCTGTTTCCAGTGTAGACAGCGTCAGTGATTATAATGAACTCTGTTTCCAGTGTAGACAGCGTCAGTGATTATAATGAACTCTGTTTCCAGTGTAGACAGCGTCAGTGATTATAATGAACTCTGTTTCCAGTGTAGACAGCGTCAGTGATTATAATGAACTCTGTTTCCAGTGTAGAGAGTGTCAGTGATTATAATGAACTCTGTTTCCAGTGTAGACAGCGTCAGTGATTATAATGAACTCTGTTTCCAGTGTAGACAGCGTCAGTGATTATAATGAACTCTGTTTCCAGTGTAGACAGCGTCAGTGATTATAATGAACTCTGTTTCCAGTGTAGACAGCGTCAGTGATTATAAGGAACTCTGTTTCCAGTGTAGACAGCGTCAGTGATTATAATGAACTCTGTTTCCGGTGTAGACAGCGTCAGTGATTATAATGAACTCTGTTTCCAGTGTAGACAGCGTCAGTGATTATAATGAACTCTGTTTCCAGTGTAGACAGCGTCAGAGATTATAATGAACTCTGTTTCCAGTGTAGACAGCGTCAGTGATTATAATGAACTCTGTTTCCAGTGTAGACAGCGTCAGTGATTATAATGAACTCTGTTTCCAGTGTAGACAGCGTCAGTGATTATAATGAACTCTGTTTCCAGTGTAGACAGCGTCAGTGATTATAATGAACTCTGTTTCCAGTGTAGACAGTGTCAGTGATTATAATGAACTCTGTTTCCAGTGTAGACAGCGTCAGTGATTATAATGAACTCTGTTTCCAGTGTAGACAGCGTCAGTGATTATAATGAACTCTGTTTCCAGTGTAGACAGCGTCAGTGATTATAATGAACTCTGTTTCCAGTGTAGACAGCGTCAGTGATTATAATGAACTCTGTTTCCAGTGTAGACAGTGTCAGTGATTATAATGAACTCTGTTTCCAGTGTAGACAGCGTCAGTGATTATAATGAACTCTGTTTCCAGTGTAGACAGCGTCAGTGATTATAATGAACTCTGTTTCCAGTGTAGACAGCGTCAGTGATTATAATGAACTCTGTTTCCGGTGTAGACAGCGTCAGTGATTATAAGGAACTCTGTTTCCAGTGTAGACAGCGTCAGTGATTATAATGAACTCTGTTTCCAGTGTAGACAGCGTCAGAGATTATAATGAACTCTGTTTCCAGTGTAGACAGCGTCAGTGATTATAATGAACTCTGTTTCCAGTGTAGACAGCGTCAGTGATTATAATGAACTCTGTTTCCAGTGTAGACAGCGTCAGTGATTATAATGAACTCTGTTTCCAGTGTAGACAGCGTCAGTGATTATAATGAACTCTGTTTCCAGTGTAGACAGTGTCAGTGATTATAATGAACTCTGTTTCCAGTGTAGACAGCGTCAGTGATTATAATGAACTCTGTTTCCAGTGTAGACAGCGTCAGTGATTATAATGAACTCTGTTTCCAGTGTAGACAGCGTCAGTGATTATAATGAACTCTGTTTCCAGTGTAGACAGCGTCAGTGATTATAATGAACTCTGTTTCCAGTGTAGACAGCGTCAGTGATAATAATGAACTCTGTTTCCAGTGTAGACAGCGTCAGTGATTATAATGAACTCTGTTTCCAGTGTAGACAGTCAGTGATTATAATGAACTCTGTTTCCAGTGTAGACAGCGTCAGTGATTATAATGAACTCTGTTTCCAGTGTAGACAGCGTCAGTGATAATAATGAACTCTGTTTCCAGTGTAGACAGCGTCAGTGATTATAATGAACTCTGTTTCCAGTGTAGACAGCGTCAGTGATTATAATGAACTCTGTTTCCAGTGTAGACAGCGTCAGTGATTATAATGAAAGAACGCCTGGGATTCGGAGGTGAGGTGAACTAACAGACTGCATAGCCTGAAGACCCAGCTAAGCCATTAATGAATAATTTCTTAAAGTTTGGCCTTGGCTGCATTAGCTTATAATTTATTTTTCATTCCAAATGTGATCAGCGTTTGCATAATTACTAGATGTGTTGGGGAATTTAACATGTGACATTTGAATCATATTCTGCTGACATGAACGCAATGACTTGAAAAAAGATTTGTTAATTTTGCTGAAGGAGATTCAAAGAGCCGAGTCCGTAAAATGATCTGAACTTCCCACTACTATGCATTGCTCAACATACATCACTTACTCCGTTGCTCTGATTGGTTGTAGGTCTATCCAATTGAGGTCTTTCCTGGTTCGGTTTAAACACGCCCCAATAATAACAGCTCAATGGAGCGGCATCAGACTCATATTCTGACTAGAACTGAGTATGACCACATCAGGCTAGCTTTAAATGATCTTATGGGAGTAATTTCTCAGCCAAATTTGATGTGTGATTAAAAAGAGATTTGACTCGCTTGTACATATACATATACAGTATATATATATATATATATATATATATAGAGAGAGAGAGAGAGAGAGAGAGAGAGAGAGAGAGAGAAGGTTTTATAAGTCTGAATGTATACTCTAAATGATCGATGACACTCATTTAGTTGCATTTAATTAGTCACATAGAGATCATTGATCATGTGACTTTCTTCTTCCATTGAAGCTCAAGATGCTCTTTGGAAAATCATCTCAGATCTCATCAGCGTTTATTCATGAAGCTGCAGGGTATTTTCAGACATTCTCGAATGCATCTTTATATTTCGGAGTCAAATTGCAAGTTATAATCTGTAGAGAAACAGTCATATTCAACTAGAAAAATGCAAAATAGAAGAATTTTCACAAGCAGCCTTGAACTTTTGAACCCACTGTATTTTTAATTTTTAAACATGCATTGCAAAGAGGAGTTTAACCATGGTAAAATCACTTTAAACGCGGAAATGTGAGTGTCTTTGAGCTTTGAAAAATGATGGCAACTGTAATGTGATAAAAAACAGGTGAAACTACCATTAACAACCATCAGGAAATCATTCTCGCCACACAAAGAAACTGTGCAGCAGCATTTTAAATGCAGCTCATCCAATCAGAATGCAAAGTGTAAACCATTCTGGATGCTGATTGGTCAGTACGGTAAAAACACACAACTATGCCGTGAACCAGCTGTTGTAGCATGACTTGCTTAATTAAACGGCTAAATTCACAGTGCAATTCGATTCACTTCACCAGAGTCCAATTCACATGTCGGCTTGCTGTGCTTCTGACCTTTTATTCCGTCTCAGTTACTGTAATCTGGCACCCGGCGCGCTCGTCCAGGCCAACTTGGACCCAATAATTCAAACAATCCAGTTGTTGCCAGAACAGCGTTCACAATCCCAGAGAACAGCGGCGGTAATGACGGGAGCTGCCGGCGCTCGTCTCCTCTCCGGAGAATGAATAATATTCTGGCAGTGCCGAATCTAATAGGCGCTCTCTCTTAGATATTCAGCTGAGAATGGCACTTATGAAATATTAATATCATACAAAAATATGGCAACTCCAGCGCACTCCATCTCTCAAACTCCAGCGTAATTGACTATGCAAGTCTCTCCAAATCAGGCAGAGGGAGGGAGATAGAAGGGAAAAACAGAATGCAAGAATATGTCAGACGAGCCGCGTCTCACAAATGAGGAAGAATTAAACGTACAGACGTGACAAATGGACGATGGATCTGATGATTACACAGAAACACAGATGCGGCACAGCCCAATTAAACAACCGTACAGTGATTGTGTGTCACTCAACGCTAAATTACGATAATTGGACGTGTTTACACATTCTAATAAATTAATCCATTAATAATAAACACTTGAATCACAAATGGACCACGACGGGAACGCATCGAAATAAACTCAATGTTTGTTCCCGTCTGACCGTGAAGTGTTGAAACCTCCTCAACCGATTAAACATGAGCACAAACGAACACACACACACACACACACACACACACACATGTATTTCTGTGCAGACTGAGCGGCTGAAGAGCCACGCCCTCTGTGTTTCCTGATTGCCTGATCACACCCGAGTCTTAAAGAGCCACAACACACTCACGACCTCCAGCTGAGCCGGTTCATGCTGCCATTCTGATTTAAAGCTCAAGAAGAAACACACATTTAAACAGGATCACGTCCTAAACACACACACACACACACACCAAAACTTAACAGCTTTCTTAAAATCTATCTATCCTTCCATCTATCCATCCTTCCATTCATCCATCCATCCACCCACCCGTATAGCCATCATTCCATCCATCCACCCATCCATTCATCTATCCTCCCATATATTCATCATTCCATCCATACATCCACCCACCCACCCACCCATCCATTCATCTATCCTTCCGTCCCTCCATCCATCCATCCACCCACCCATATATTCATCATTCCATCCATACACCCACCCACCCATCCATTCATCTATCCTCCCATCTATCCATCCTTCCGTCCGTCCATTTATCCATCTATCCTTCCATCTATCCATCCTTCCGTCCATCAATCTATCCATCCTTCCGTCCATCCATCCATCCATCCATCCTTCTGTCCGTCTATCTATCTATCATTCCTTCCATCCATCCATCCATCCATCAATCTATCCATCCTTCTGTCTGTTCGTCTGTCCATCCTTCCATCTATCCATCCTTCCGTCCATCCATCTATCCTTCCATCTATCCATCCTTGCATCCATCCATCCATCCATCTATCCTTCCAACTATCCATCCTTCCATCCGTCCATCCATCCTTCCATCCATCCATCCATCCATCCATCCATCCTTCCATCCATCCATCCATCCATCCATATATCCTTCCATCTATCTATCCATCTGTCCATCCATCCATCCTTCTATCTATCTATCTATCTATCTATCTATCTATCTATCTATCTATCTATCTATCTATCTATCTATCTATCTATCATTCCTTCCATCCATCCATCCATCCATCCATCTATCCATCCTTCTGTCTGTTCGTCTGTCCATCCATCCATCCATCCTTCTGTCCGTCTATCTATCTATCATTTCTTCCATCTATCCATCCATCCATCCTTCTACCCAACTGTCCAGCTGTCTGTCTATCTATCTATCTATCTATCTATCTATCATTCCTTCCTTCCATCCATCCATCCATCCATCCATCCTTCTGTCCATCCTTCTGTCATCCATCCATCTATCCTTCTGTCCATCCATCCATCCATCCATCCATCCATCCATCCATCCATCCATCCATCCATCCTTCTGTCCATCCATCCATCTATCCTTCCATCTATCTATCCATCTGTCCATCCATCCATCCTTCTATCTATCTATCTATCTATCTATCATTCCTTCCATCCATCCATCCATCTATCCATCCTTCTGTCTGTTCGTCTGTCCATCCATCCATCCATCCTTCTGTCCGTCTATCTATCTATCATTTCTTCCATCTATCCATCCATCCATCCTTCTACCCAACTGTCCAGCTGTCTGTCTATCTATCTATCTATCTATCTATCTATCTATCATTCCTTCCTTCCATCCATCCATCCATCCATCCATCCATCCATCCTTCTGTCCATCCTTCTGTCCATCCATCCATCTATCCTTCTGTCCATCCATCCATCCATCCATCCATCCATCCTTCTGTCCATCTGTCCATCCATCCATCCATCCATCCTTCTACCCGACCGTCCGTCTATCTATCAATCATTCCTTCCTTCCTTCCTTCCATCCATCCTTCTGTCTGTCTGTCCGTCTATCTGTCTGTCTATCTATCATTCCTTCTATCTATCTATTTATCTATCTATCCTTCCTTCCATAAATCTGTATCACACTCCAGGATTACAGAGATGAGAACTCAATTTGAAAACACTCACAAATTAGCATCAATTGATATTGAGTTAGCCGGTCCGGACGACAGCAGCGCCGTTCCCTGGATTACAACATCAAAACCTTACATTAGCACATATTTAGCAGAGGAGGAACATTCAAGATCTCATTTGGGTAATCCTGTCGTCTTCAGGCGGTTTAGTGTCGTCACCTCGCCGTGTGTTTAACGTTTAGCTCAGGATGAAATGGCACCAAATGAGAGAAACCACTGAAAACTCAAAACGACATCTCATTAATGTCTCAATCGCTTCAGATAAATCAAAATCTGCAAATTAAAAGTATAAAAAACGTAATAATTTCTCATCAAATGAGTGTAAATGTGCATGTTATAGCTCTACTCTTACTGTATGGCAACTATTGCTCTTTTTTGATTTAAAAAGGTTTAGAAGACACATCTGAGACTTTAGCCCTATATGATTGTTTCTCGTGGGGTATTGTCATCATTGACAGTGATTTTATTGCCGTCCGAATCCAGAATGTCCGTGTTTTTATCCCACCATTGTAAAAATCCCCGGCCGAATGACCGACTCTCTAAAAAATACTGGGTTGTTTAAACAACCCAACTGCTGGGTTAGTCCATATTTGACCCAATATTGGGTTGTTTTTTTAGAGTGCAAGCTTGTGAGGTGATTTAATTGCCGTCTGAATCCAAATCTCTGAGTTATCAAGAATATTTCACTTCAAAATTCACTGTTTATATTCTTTTTGTCCCCTGCAGAGCACCGTACAGTTACGCTTCGCTGTCATTAGGATGCATTTTAAAGATCTAGACTTTTATTACTGAAATGCTGACAAGTATTTTCAAGAGCAATGTATTTCACGACCGCTCAAAATCTAAAGAGAAGAAAAGCACGTAAACAATCGAAACGGGCCGCTATTATTTATGTTAAAATAACCGAGCATTATGTTCACCTCATGTAAATAAGAGGCTGTATTCACTTATTTATGCTCATTTCCATGTGGAATAAAATGACAGCCTTTAATTGGAGATAAAATACAAGACAAAAAACTATTTGAACTATAATGTGCGTCTGTATATCTTCCTATTTTAAAACAGATTTAAATAATTAAATAATAATTAGGATATTATTTCCCTATTATTAAATCAAATATGCATGTATTCTTATTATACCAAGCATTTGACATTTTATTTACAGCATGCAATCATGCTATTGACCACGTGAGCGGCGTTCCCAGGTGTTCCCAGATGTGTATGATCACAAAAAATTATTTGTTTCAGAGTGAAAACTGTTTCTGCACCAATTCTCCCCACAGAAACAGATGCCAAGACACCAAAAAAGCTCAATCCAAAGCCATAGATCCTGAACGCAATAGTTCTAATCAAAGCTGCTAATTCATGTTATAGCTTTTTACTCTTACTGGATGAATCATTTGGGTCTGTTTTGTATTATAAAAAGCGTTTTATGCAAAGCAGATACTTAAACTCCATTAAATCTCCAGAGAAACAACATTTTCCTCTGGCATCATGTGAAAAAGAAGGGAAAGAGACTCACAGTGAGAGAAAGACTGTTGGTTTCAGAGCAATAAACCCTCTGAAAATAACTGTGTGCATGTGTGTGTGTGTGTGTGTGTGTGTGTGTGTGTGTGTGTGTGTGTGCATGTGTGTCGTTCACCTCCAGAGGAAGCTGAAAGGTGAGGGTGGGTGTGTGCATGTGCGGGGGGGTTATTTTAGCAAGTGAGCGGATGTTTAACTGAACCAACTTTTAACTGAACCCTGTGTGTGGAGATGTAAAGATACCGAACAAAGGCCTAAAACCTCGTTCCCCTCCCCTCACCGCAACACCTGACGCACGGGGCCGAGGAGAAACGGCACGTTTCCTCTCAGAGCTGTTAAAGTGGTTGTTCTGAGCTCAACCTTCATGCCATGGTTTGGTTAGACTTCTTAAAAGGCGGCTGAGGAGACGCTTGATAAAAGGCAGATAATTTTAAACCATTCATATGTAAATGCATGTACGCATCCGGAAAACTGAGCAAAAAAGAAAAAGATTTTTTTCCCCCTCTGTCTTTTTTTAGATCGTTCCTCAGAACTCCGGGCATTGTAAAAATGTGATGTTTTTTCAGTTTTATTTATGAAAGTGTCAAGACTCTGTGAGAGAACTTTAACTAACTGCAGAATGATGAAGTGCACACACACACACACACACACACACACACACACACACACACACACACTTCAGGCACCAAATATGTGTTTCTTAGCTTTTATGACCATTAAAAGAATTCCCACACACTTTGACCAATGCAATTCCAGGCTTTGATGAGGATTAAAGATTCTATTTTATTCTTTAAAAAGATTTTATTAATTTACATGACTTCTCCAGGCCTAAAAAAAATAAATTTACCATTTCTAGGTCAAAGATTACCACAGTATTATCACACATGCTCAAAACATTATGTATGCATGCATTTTATGGCATTTTTTAATTAGTTAATGCTTATTGGTACTAAAATATTAACATATTTAACATAATAAAATACACATGTACTTTAAAATTACAAATAATATGCCATGGAAATGTTATTCTTTAAACATTAAGGTAATACCATGGTATTGTTTAAAGAAATAAATAAGAATTGTACAATTTCTAGGTTAAAGTAAACCATAGTATTACTATATGCTATATAGTACATTTGTATATCCATGCACTTAGTGGTATTTTTTAAATTTTTAGTGCTTATTATTGCACTTTTTAAATTTTACATTATTTAAAATGAATAATAAATATATAAAAATTATAAATAATATACATTAATATATATAACAAATATAAACATGCCATGTAAATGTTATTTTTTAACAGTACCATGATGGCAATACCAAGGTATTGTTTAAAGCACCTCATAGTACAGTGAAATATGAACATGCAAAGCAAACGGGACTATATGTAATCTTTACAATTTTCCAGGAAACCAACATTTTGAAATTCCCTGATATTTCCAGCTTTTCTCACGGCCGTGGGAACCCTGATAATGGATGGGATGAGGTACGGCTGGTCAGCGTGAGCTGCTTTGTTAGCGCTGATAAATGATTTACGATGCCGGTTTCTGGAACATCAATACCATCTCGTTTCTAATTAAAAAGAAGCCGCCCTGATACGGCACAGGGCAGTCTTCACTCGAGAACATCATTCCACCAGTAAAGCTACTGCAGAGGATTTTTCAGTGTTTTGGAACTATTTTATTTCCACAGTTTCACATTTTCAGTTAATATGCTGAGCAGATCAATCGAATACAAAAGCGGCGGTCGCTCGCAGGTCGAGATTTTCCAGTGAGTCAGACGTGTTTTACTCTGTTAAATATGGACGTCCTTTCAAGCAACGGAAAGCGAAAAAGGAAACTTAGGTAATTGTGAGTCAAACATGCTCACTTCTGAACGTGAGTCACTCGAGTGTGAGTGTGTGAACAGTTGCAGCACTGCAAACATAAGCTGTGTGTATTTGCAACTGCAAAAACTCTATTGCATGTGCACAACATAAAAAAACATGCCTACGATCTGTAAAGATGGTGCTAAAATGACTGAAAGTTCACGTGCAGTGCTCATTCAACAGATGCACTATAGTAACTGTGTTTGTAGCAGTGATTTCATATAATGCACATGTTTTGGAAATAATTGACACACATTAATTCTCAGGAAAAGAAAGAAAAGAAAAGTAACAATATCCACACCAAAATATTCTCTGAAATACCATGCAAATAGCACTGTGCATGAATATGGTGATCGTTCAGTGTCACAGTGACGCTGCCACAGTGTGTTTTCTAAATCTAAGAAGTTACACTTGACTGTTCGGTTTTTGGCTCAAATTTGAACTTCATCCAGTAGCATGTGTGTGTGTGTGTGTGTGTGGGAGGTTATGGTGGGTGTGAAGTGTGGCCCTAGCTTATCATGTGACCCTCAGAGAACCACAAAACCACCACAGGAGACGATCACAGTCAGACAACAGGGGGCGCTACAGAAAGCCCTGATCCAAACCCTGGTGAGCTGCCCACATAGACCACCATGAGCGGGAAAACCAGTCCAGTATGGTGGCTGCGTCAATAGAAATGTTGATTATACCTATATTTTCATAGTCAGAAACAATCTTTATAGCTGGGATATTTCACCCAATATTTGTGTGCTGTGGTTTTTGTCCACATTAAAGTATTGAGTCGTTAGTTTAGCAACACGCCTAACGATAACACTGTGTTTATTATACGCGCATGTTTTGTCATCTGCCACTTTAAATGCTCGAGCTCTGTAAAGTCAAGGGATTATGATTGGATGTTTTTATCATTCATCAGCTGAAAAAAAACTGGTCTGAAAGCGATTCCACCGATTCTGTGTTGTTTTAGTGGAATTAGAATGATTATTAATTGTCAGTGGCAGTGAAAATAGCGATATATTATATTTACACTATGTAAAAATATCAGTATTTTCTTTGCGATAAGTGTGAATAGTAATTAGATGCTATTTATACTTATAAATAGTGTCAGATATTATTTGCACCTCAGTGTTGTTGTATATTAAACGGTATGCATTAATAATATAGACTGTAAATGAATATATTTATTAAAATTATTAAATGTATGCAGCCTTATTGGGACAAAAACAGTCTTTCTCCCTACATCGACCCCTAAACACTTTATTATTAAAAACGTTAGACACTATATTTGCACTTTTCGAATATTTTCTTCATTTTTAGTGAAAATAAGTGGCTTTAGTTAAATGTGATGGGAAGTAGAGCGAGTTTGATAAAAGACAGAATCGAACTCGGGTCAACTTTCAAGCCACGCACAAAAGGATCTTTATAGGGGAAAAGAGTACTTTATATTATTAAATTATCTTTACACTAAGGTTTTTAATTAGGGATGTAATTAGTAGTTTAACGGTGTGCGATCTGACATTATCGAGTATGTTACACTACGTGATGTAGTCTAGAAGGTTACACTAGACATGCAACTTTGCATGTCTTTTATATTTATGTCATTTAACATTGTTAATATCACATGAAGAGAGACGTTTTTCTTCAAATATCTGAATGAATACAAATGCGATTTTATACAACAGTTAAATAAACAAAAACTTAATTAAGTGATTTACATTTTAGACACTGTTTAGCATCTCTGAGCAACACAAGGCAGTGTTTCATTACTGAATAAACGAATCGTTTGAATTAATGATTCAATGACTCACCCTTTAAGACAGTCAAATGCTTCTATCCTGAATGAATCAGCCGTTTGAACGAATCATCTGAATGAATGATTCAATGACTGATTAAGACAGTCAAATGCTTCTATCCTGAATGAATCAGCCGTTTGAACGAATCATCTGAATGAATGATTCAATGACTGATTAAGACAGTCAAATGCTTCTATCCTGAATGAATCATACGTTTGAACGAATCGTTTGAATGAATGATTCAATGACTCATTAAGACAGTCAAATGCTTCATACCTGAATGAATCAGCCGTTTGAACGAATCGTCTGAATGAATGATTCAATGACTCATTAAGACAGTCAAATGCTTCTATCCTGAATGAATCATCCGTTTGAACGAATCGTTTGAATGAATGATTCAATGACTCATTAAGACAGTCAAATGCTTCGTTCCTGAATGAATCATCCGTTTGAACGAATTGTTTGAATGAATGATTCAATGACTCACTCATTAAGACAGCCAAATGCTTTGTTCCTGAATGAATCAGTCGTTTAAATGAATCGGTTTTAATTTCACATTTAAAGTATCTTTTCATTTATTAAATAATTTCAAATATCAATATGTTTTATGTTTAAAATATCAAATCTTTATGCATTTGCAAGCGCAGGTTAAATGCATTCATGTCCCTCTGAGCTCACTGTAAATGACCTAAATGCCACTTCAGATGCCGTTTCTGTGTTTCCTCGGCACTGCAAAGAGGATTTTGGTTGATGCTGATTTCATTCGATTGGTAACAGCCCTATCATGTCATTAAAAGATGATGCATACATTTACTAAGGTCAAAAAGTGGCATAATAAGAGTAAAAATGTGTTTACTCTGACCACCACACTTTCAAGTCAGCTGACCACGACAGTCCGAAACCTGACAAAGGTAATGTGTCGGTTTATCGTTATCGATAAAATACCAGAAAATACTGAGATTAAATTTTTTGTCAATATCGCACACCCCTAGTTCTGGTCACTGATTTAGTTTGAGGAACCCAAAATGGTTCTCCTATGGCATGGCTGTGAGCGTGTGTTTGTTTCTGAGTGTGTGGAGTATGTCTGTGGTCAGTAGGTTTTGGATCAGAGCTGGAGAGGGGGATGAAGGTGCGGAGCGTCGGGTCTCACCCCTGAAGAGGGCAGTCTTTTCTCCTCAGGGTTGGGCCTGCCGGATAATGCGCCGTACAGCCTAACACCTCGATCTCCAACACTGTATCTGCTCTGTAGAGATGGAGAAAAGAGGAGAGGAAGAGAGTAAAGACGGAGGAGACAGAGAGGAGAGAAAAACACAGGACAACAGGCCCAGCTTAGAAGTGTACGGAGACAATAACACGACAAACAACCAATGAGAACTTCACAAATCAGAACATCATCAATCCTGAACCGGTGTGTTCCCTCACTGACATGTGTCTATAGTAGCTAGGGTCTGGATATGGCTCAGGTCTCTCCTTCATGTGTGTCTATGAGGTTTATCATCCAGCGTGTGTAAACTGTGCGCCTTAACTTTAATTCTTAATGTTAGGCGTTTGAGCTCATCACGATCGGCACTAGTTCTGATGATTGACTTGAATGCCACTTATAACATATTGTGCTCAGCAGGAATAATGACATATGAACTGATTTCAGTCAGTCTTTCTGGCCTCTTCCCACTGTGAGATCATGTATCTGTGTGTGTGTGTGTGTGTGTGTGTGTGTGTGTGTCTCATCTCCTCTGTCCCACTCTGTGTGTGAGGCTTGTTTGAGGAAACGCTCCCGGCAGGAGTTTTGGCAGTGTAGGTTTGGGAATCGGAGCAATCCAACATCTAATGATTCACACAAGTGAGTGTGCCAAACACACACACACACACACACACACACACACACACACACACACACACACACACACACACACACACACACACACACAGTACACACACACACACACACACACACACACACACACACACACACAGTACACAGTACACACAGAGACATATGAAACTAGTGTAGTGTCCTTGTAATGTTTCTCTCCGGTCATTTGATAGACAGCGGTGTGCACTTCAACTGGATGATGCAATGCGGCCTCAGGCTCATTAACAAAATAACACGGTACATTTACATGGTTATACTACAGTATTCTTTGAATTTCCAAAGCACAGCCCTGCATCTTGACATTAAAACATTAAAAGCAAAAAAATTAATTTCAAATATAACTTTTCATTATGTAAATGTTGTATATGCATATATATATATATATATATATATATATATATATATATATATATATATATATATATATATATATATATGTGTGTGTGTGTGTGTGTGTGTGTGGACTGGTAATCCCTACGGTATGGGGAAACAAAATGTCCCCACAAAGATGGCAATATCCAAAATCCTTGTCCTTGTGGGCACATTTTTGGTCCCCATGAGGAAAACATCTTATAAATCACACTAAGTGATGTTTTTGAAAATGTAAAAATGCAGCATGTCTCCTGTGATGGGTAGGTTTAGGGGCTGTGTGTGTGTCTGTGTGTGTGTGTGTGTGTGTGTGTGTGTGTGTGTGTGTGTGTGTGTGTGTGTGTGTGTGTGTGTGTGTGTGTGTGTGTGATGGGTAGGTTTAGGGGCAGTGTAGGGGGATAGAATATATAGTTTATACGGTATAAAAAACCATTACGTCTATGGAATGTCCCCATAAAACATGGAAACACAACATGTGTGTGTGTGTGAGTGTGTGTGTGTGTGTGTGTGTGTGTGTGTCCTTGTTTATATTACATTGTGTGATCCAGCCAGCGGTCCCCACTTTTCAAAAGGCTTATAAATCACACAGGATGAGTTTTTTTGAGAAAGTAAAAATGCAGAATGTTTCCTGTGATGGGTAGTGTGTGTGTGTGTGTGTGTGTGTGTGTGATTATATATTATATATATTCATATATTTATATATTTTATTAATTTCCTTTTATTAATAATGTAATATTTAAAAAGTGCAATAATAAGCACTTTTTGTAAGGAAACAAATAAAAAATTCCACAAAGTGGGTGCATATTATACACTATATATATATTTATTAGGGCGGGACTTTAACGCGTTAATTAAGATTAATTAATTGCGTGACTTTAGCGTTAATTAAGATTAATTACGCAAAAATTGATAACAATTTTAACTTATTTTTGCACCGCGAGCGTTTTTAATGAATGAGTTTCGACGGAGCGATTATACTGGAACACCAACTAGCGTTCTTGACTTCTGAACACAACAAACCACAGTGAACATGAACGCAGAAGCTGGCGAGACTGCTTTGCTTGGCAAATTTTGTTTTAAAAACGAAAGGATGGAAGCGTCGACAAGAGCATGGTTGTGTGGAAGCTATGCAACAAGGAATATGCGTGTCGAGCCTCAAATATCACCTCAACGCAAAACGCTGGACATAAATAAATAAACAAAATTTTGTTGATTAAACTTATGTATTCAGTCATTATTCAATGGTGTACTAAAAAAACTACTGCAATTAAAATGCGATTAATTTCGATTAATTAATTACAAAGCCTCTAATTAATTAGATTAATTTTTTTAATCATGTCCTGCCCTAATATTTATATTTATATAAATACATATTAACAGTATATATTTATATTATTTCTTATTTTTTGTTTATATATATATATATAATTCTAACAGTGAAATTCATAAAATAATCATGAATGTGAAGATAGTTGTGGCCTGGAAGAGAGGAATCGTGTTTATGTGTTCGTTTTTGATGATTAAGTGATAATACTAGACTTTAAAAATAGATGTTAAAATCAAAAATGCTCCAAAATCATATTTTGTAAGCAAGTGTGATGTGCCAGAGCAAAACCGACACTATTTCTGGAATCAACATGAGTAAGAAACAACAAGTATTGGACGTCATTCAGCAAATATGATGCAGGGTGGAGTAGTGTATGAATATGATAAAGACGAAAGCTGTTATTTTAAATACACATGCACATCTGAAAGTCTACTATATCATCTCTCTGGATCATGTTACTGTCAGTCTCGTCTAACTGCATTGCCAAAAATCAGTAAAGTTTATTAATATATGACAAGCAGCTTCTCTCGATTGCCAACGCAAGCAAACCCACATGTGATTCGCTGAGCACGGGATGATTCTGCATATCACTGTCAATCAGAAAGTGCCGTATGACTAACAATATGCTGTCAAGTAAATCCCAAGTGCTGTATTTAGCGCGAGAGAACGTCCCTCATCAGATGTGGCAGCTCGGCCCGGCCGCGACGTCTGCGCCGCTAATCGCTCAGACAGATTGAAGGGATCGTGGGATGTTGTCATCTATGTTTCTTTCTGAATTTCTCTCTCTTCACAGCAGGGGTTTTCTGCACCTCGAGTCTTCCTGTTAACCGCCGCACGTGTCCGTAATCGATGTGCCCTTTACTGCAAACTTTACTGTAACCCGTGGGTGACTGGAGGGGACGTTTCGAGCCAGAAAGACTGCGTTAAATCACTTGTTTGACTGGAAGATGGGTTTAAAATAAAAGACTCATGGATTAAAATTAGTAGATGACAGGTTGTGTGTTCAACGGCTACTAATACATGACACACACACACACACATCACAAAACATTTGATTTGAAACCCAAAAATTTACAGAAGAAGCATAAACTTTCACACACACAGACACACACACACAAACACACACTCATACACACAGACTCATACACACATAAACACACACATAAACACACTCACACACTCACACACACAAACACTTACACACACTCTCACACACACACTCACACACATATACACTCACACACATAGTACACAACCACACACACACACACACACACACACACACATATACACTCACACACACTCTCACACACACACTCACACATATACACTCACACACACACACACACTCACACACATAGTACACGCACAAACGCACACACTTAAAACATGCATGCACACACACACACACACACACACACACACACACACACACAGACACACACACACACACACACACACACACACACACACTCACACACACAAACACTCACACACACTCTCACACACACACTCACACACATATACACTCACACACATAGTACACGCACAAACGCACACACTTAAAACATGCATGCACACACACACACACACACACACACTCACACAGACAAACACTCACACACTCTCACACACACACACTCACACATATACACTCAACACATAGTACACGCACAAACACACACACACACACACACTTAAAACATGCATGCACACACACACACACACACACACACACACACACACTCACACACTCTCACACACACTCACACACATATACACTCTCACACACACACACACACACACACATAGTACACGCACAAACGCACACACTTAAAACATGCATGCACACACACACACACACACACTCACACAGACAAACACTCACACACACTCTCACACACACTCACACACATATACACTCAACACACAGTACACGCACAAACACACACACTTAAAACATGCATGCACACACACACACACACACACACACACACACACACTCACAAACACGCACAAACACATTCACACACATAAACACACACACTCTCTTACACACACACTCAAAACATATACACACACACACACACACACACACACACACACACACACACACACACACACAAACACAAAATAAATATAATATTTCATAAACCTTTAGCTGATCCTTCATCACTCACTGAGATCATTCTGACCCACAGATAAACTGAAGTGAACTGCTGAGGGTTTGCCAGTTTGTTCAAACACTACACACAATTTTTAGAACTGCTCTTCTGAATAACGTGCGATCACAATAAGACCAATAAGATGTTCCTGTTAACTAAAACTAAAGTGATTTAAAGTCCGTCTGTAAAAGCATGCGTGGTGAAGGCCTTTTAAAAACAAACAAACACCAGCAAATCTGCATCGAAGAGAAACGCAAAGCACCAGCTGCACGATGCAAATGCCCCCGAAACCGCAAGGCCATTACTGCAGTTTGAATATTGGATATTATTACAATGCAAATTGCATAGGGCCAGAGATTAAGTTGCAATTATGGCCTGAAAAGCATCTAGACTGGTGGAATGATTCTATTCCAGGAGCTGCGCAGTGGGCCGACGACAGAAGGGATGTACTTAGTAATATTAAATATAGTATAAAATACTAGGTGGTGTGGCCGCGTACTAAGTGTGTGTGTGTTTAAGTGATCGTGCCACACACTTAACGCTTGCTCAGTAAGAGCGTGATAAATGAACTCCATCAGCAGGAGTGTCCCAAACATGAAGATCCTCACAGCATACGGGTATTTGTGCACTTCCAAGGAATGTTCATGCCGCTTTTCCATAAACAACGGAAGGTTTTTAGTCCTTATATGTTTGATATATGAGCAGCGTGAGGGTGTCGGGGAGGAAATGATGACCCAATCTTCATCTGTGGCTCTTATTCTCAGTTCTGTCCAGTAACAGACGTCTTTTTCTGTCTGTGAGTCATAAAATATAATCAAAACAAACTAATATAAAAGAGGGCGGCCGTTTATAAACGGGGCAGAAGCGGATCCGACTCTGGCCATCTTTCCCTTTGGAGTGATCGTTAGATTTCTCGTTAGTCGCTCACACATTCTGTCTCATTATGCAAATAGGGGGAATTGTTTTTCGGGTTGTGTGTGTGTGTGTGTGTGTGTGTGTGTGTGTGTGTGTGTGTGTGTGTGTGTGTGTGTGTGTGTGCTTAATGAGGATAATAAAGAAAAATAGGGATGGGATGCTGCTGAGGAGAACACCTGCAACACAACACAACAAAGCACAAGACATACACACATACTCATACACACACACATACAAATTCACACATACACGCTCACACGAACACATACACGCACACCAACACACATTCATACTCATACAAACACATTCACACACACATTCACACACACGCTCACTCATACACACACGCATGCAAACACACACACACTCACAAAGAAACACAAATACACACTCACACACTACCCATTACAGGAGACTGCACAGTTTACTTTCTGTGATAAAAACCTCATCCTGTGTGATTTATAAGCATTTTGAAAAGTGAAGACATGGGGAACGTCCTCATATTTCACCCTCTTTTTGTAATACCAGTGTCATACCCATGTCATTATACACATTTGTGTCCTGATATTTCACAAAAACATGCCCACACACAAACACAAACGAACACAATCACAGACACGAATACACTCACTCATAAACACAAACACACACACACACACACTCATACACTTACACACAAACACACACACACTCATAGACTCATACAAACACACACTCACAAAAACACACGAACACACACACACGAACACAATCACAGACACGAATACACTCACTCATAAACACAAACACACACACACACACACTCATACACTTACACACAAACACACACACACTCATAGACTCATACAAACACACACTCACAAAAACACACGAACACACACACACGAACACAATCACAGACACAAATACACTCACTCATAAACACAAACACACACACACACACACTCACGCAAACATACTCACAAAAACACGCGCACAAACACTCACACACAAAGACACACTCACAAACATGCACTCACAGACACTCACACACACACAGACTCATACACACACACACACACACACACACACACACACACACACACACACACACACACACACACACACACACACACACACTCATACACATACTCACTCACAAAAGCACACTCATACACTCACACACACGCACACACACAAACAAACACTCACAGACTCAAACACATATACACGCACTCACACACACAAACAGACAAACACACTCTTTCACTCATAAACACACACAAACGCACATATAATTACACACAAGCCCCCCCCAACTCAAATACACACTCGTATACACACACAAACTCAAACCCAAACCCTAAAGTTGCATTTTTAGAACTGCATTAAAAATACAAGATTTAAAAATAAAAATAAAACGTTATTAATTTTATGAATCTTTTTTCCAGTTGAGGCCATTCCTGTATGAACTGAACTGAGGTCAGATTCTGCAGCTGAATAAACCCCGTCTGCATCATTTCTGTAGGACGGCGATGCTTATCTCTGACATTTAGCCACTTAAAACTAATCTAAAGTGAACGAGTGATCCGACGATGGCTTTTATTTCTCTCTGCCGTTACATCACAGCTCAGATCTCCAAAGCACACAATGTTCCCACAGGCCTTTACATCCAAAATAACTCGAGCTGGAAGCTGTCCAGTTAATAACTGTGTTTGTACAATCAACATATTGTTTTGGCCATGTGAAGATGAATGACCTGTTTAAACGAGAGAGACAGACAGACAGAGAGAGACAGATTGCTGTTGAGCGGATGAGTAGAAATGAAAATAAGCTGCTGTGAATATTTACAGATGTTCAGATAGAAATATGCTAGCAGATTTTTACATTTTCTGGAGAAAATATGAGTGCTGTTTAATCATGCAAAACTCTCGGCCCCATTGCTAGGGCGTTACTATGTGGATGCTGAGGTTCTCCCACTGGTCTGCATTGTTAGCTATTTACTACGGTTTCCTGGCTGATTCCGAGCATTACTATATGGTTTCTATGGAGAGCAATAATGATGACTGACACAGAAAAAAGAAATAAAAAGCATGATTTAGATGTGCAGCGAGTCTATGAGTGCACGTGCATATTATCTTTCCTGGATCAGCGTTTCTTTGTGTGGCTGTCAAACTCACAGTCAGAGCGAAAACAACAGAGGCCAATCACGTTACTTTCATTTCAAATGCATTACTATACAACACTCAGAACAGCCAATCAGAGGCGGGTTTCTCTTCTCACCCGCCAGTGCAGCTGTAAAAGTGATGCTGACTGGATCATGTGATTCAAACTGAAAACACATTCTGACTGTCAATCATCCTTTTGCCTATACATAATCACAGGGATGCTAACAAAAATTCTTATGAGTAAAATCATGAACAGAATTGAAATGCAATGATGCCTACGTGAAAGAAGAATCACACATGAGATCTCAGTTGCTTCTCACAGACAGTACAGACATAAAATGAGGACTTTTTCTTCTGATGCCTCCTACTTAGATGTTCTTTAGACAGAAAGACTGTAGTTCTGTCACGAAAACCGAATGAGTGTTTGGCATGGTAATGAATATGACACTGTTGATATGTTTAATCTTGACAGAACAGATCTGCCATGTTGCTAATGTTATAGCGGCTACTGTTGGTTAATTCTGCTGCTGTTATTATTACTGCTGCTGTTATTATTTCTGCTGCTGTTATTACTGCTGCTGTTATTATTTCTGCTGCTGTTATTATTACTGCTGCTGTTATTATTTCTGCTGCTGTTATTATTACTGCTGCTGTTATTACTGCTGCTGTTATTATTGCTATTGTTATTATTTCTGCTGCTGTTATTTCTGCTGTTATTATTTCTGCTGCTGTTATTATTTCTGCAGCTGTTATTATTACTGCTGCTGTTATTATTACTGCTGCTGTTATTATTACTGCTGCTGTTATTATTTCTGCTGCTGTTATTATTTCTGCTGCTGTTATTATTTCTGCTGCTGTTATTACTGCTGCTGTAATTATTTCTGCTGCTGTTATTACTGCTGCTGTTATTATTTCTGCTGCTGTTATTATTACTGCTGCTGTTATTATTTCTGCTGCTGTTATTACTGCTGCTGTTATTACTGCTATTGTTATTATTTCTGCTGCTGTTATTTCTGCTGTTATTATTTCTGCTGCTGTTATTTCTGCTGCTGTTATTATTTCTGCTGCTGTTATTATTACTGCTGCTGTTATTATTACTGCTGCTGTTATTATTTCTGCTGCTGTTATTATTTCTGCTGCTGTTATTATTTCTGCTGCTGTTATTACTGCTGCTGTAATTATTTCTGCTGCTGTTATTATTACTGCTGCTGTAATTATTTCTGCTGCTGTTATTATTTCTGCTATTGTTATTATTTCTGCTGTTATTATTTCTGCTGCTGTTATTATTACTGCTGCTGTTATTATTACTGCTGCTGTTATTATTACTGCTGTTATTTCTGCTGCTGTTATTATTTCTGCTGCTGTTATTATTACTGCTGTTATTATTTCTGCTGCTGTTATTATTACTGCTGCTGTTATTATTTCTGCTGCTGTTATTACTGCTGCTGTAATTATTTCTGCTGCTGTTATTATTACTGCTGCTGTTATTATTACTGCTGCTGTTATTACTGCTGCTGTTATTATGTCTGCTGCTGTTATTATTACTGCTGCTGTTATTATTACTGCTGCTGTTATTATTTCTGCTGCTGTTATTATTACTGCTGCTGTTATTATTACTGCTGCTGTTATTACTGCTGCTGTTATTATGTCTGCTGCGTTATTATTTCTGCTGCTGTTATTATTACTGCTGCTGTTATTATTTCTGCTGCTGTTATTATTACTGCTGCTGTTATTATTTCTGCTGCTGTTATTATTTCTGCTGCTGTTATTATTTCTGCTGCTGTTATTATTACTGCTGCTGTTATATTACTGCTGCTGTTATTACTGCTGCTGTTATTATGGCTGCTGCTATTACTGCTGCTGTTATTATTTCTGCTGCTGTTATTACTGCTGCTGTAATTATTTCTGCTGCTGTTATTACTGCTGCTGTAATTATTTCTGCTGCTGTTATTACTGCTGCTGTTATTATGTCTGCTGCTGTTATTATTGCTGCTGTTATTATTACTGCTGCTGTTATTATTTCTTGCTGCTGTTATTATTACTGCTGCTGTTATTACTGCTGCTGTTATTATGTCTGCTGCTGTTATTACTGCTGCTGTTATTATTTCTGCTGCTGTTATTATGTCTGCTGCTGTTATTATTACTGCTGCTGTTATTATTGCTGCTGTTATTATTTCTGCTGCTGTTATTATTTCTGCTGCTGTTATTACTGCTGCTGTTATTATTTCTGCTGCTGTTATTATTACTGCTGCTGTTATTATTTCTGCTGCTGTTATTATTTCTGCTGCTGTTATTATTACTGCTGCTGTTATTACTGCTGCTGTTAATATTACTGCTGCTGTTATTATTTCTGCTATTGTTATTATTTCTGCTGCTGTTATTATTACTGCTGCTGTTATTATTTCTGCTGCTGTTATTATTACTGCTGTTATTATTTCTGCTGTTATTATTTCTGCTATTGTTATTATTTCTGCTGCTGCTGTTATTACTGCTGCTGTTATTATTTCTGCTGCTGTTATTATTTCTGCTGCTGTTATTATTACTGCTGCTGTTATTATTTCTGCTGCTGTTATTATTTCTGCTGCTGTTATTATTACTGCTGCTGTTATTATTACTGCTGCTGTTTTTATTAATGCTGCTGTTATTATTTCTGCTGCTGTTATTATTTCTGCTGCTGTTATTATTACTGCTGCTGTTATTATTACTGCTGCTGTTATTATTAATGCTGTTATTATTACTGCTGTTATTATTACTGCTGCTGTTATTTCTGCTGCTGTTATTATTACTGCTGCTGTTATTATTACTGCTGCTGTTATTATTTCTGCTATTGTTATTATTACTGCTGCTGCTGTTATTACTGCTGCTGTTATTATTTCTGCCGCTGCTGTTATTACTGCTGTTATTTCTGCTGCTGTTATTATTACTGCTGCTGTTATTATTACTGCTGCTGTTATTATTTCTGCTATTGTTATTATTTCTGCTGCTGCTGTTATTACTGCTGCTGTTATTATTTCTGCTGCTGCTGTTATTACTGCTGTTATTTCTGCTATTGTTATTATTTCTGCTGCTGTTATTATTTCTGCTGCTGCTGTTATTACTGCTGTTATTTCTGCTGCTGTTATTATTTCTGCTGCTGTTATTACTGCTGTTATTATTTCTGCTGCTGTTGTTATTACTGCTGTTATTATTACTGCTGCTGTTATTATTTCTGCTGCTGTTATTATTTCTGCTGCTGTTATTATTACTGCTGCTGTTATTATTTCTGCTGCTGTTATTATTACTGCTGCTGTTATTATTTCTGCTGCTGTTATTACTGCTATTGTTATTATTTCTGCTGCTGCTGTTATTACTGCTGCTGATTATTTCTGCTGCTGTTATTATTTCTGCTGCTGTTATTATTACTGCTGCTGTAATTATTTCTGCTGCTGCTGTAATTATTTCTGCTGCTGTTATTATTACTGCTGCTGTTATTATTACTGCTGTTTTTATTAATGCTGCTGTTATTATTTCTGCTGCTGTTATTATTTCTGCTGTTATTATTACTGTTATTATTACTGCTGCTGTTATTATGCTGCTGTTATTATTACTGCTGCTGTTATTATTACTGCTGCTGTTATTTCTGCTGCTGTTATTATTACTGCTGCTGTTATTATTACTGCTGCTGTTATTATTTCTGCTATTGTTATTATTACTGCTGCTGCTGTTATTACTGCTGCTGTTATTATTTCTGCTGCTGCTGTTATTACTGCTGTTATTTCTGCTGCTGTTATTATTACTGCCTGTTATTATTACTGCTGCTGTTATTATTTCTGCTATTGTTATTATTTCTGCTGCTGTTATTACTGCTGCTGTTATTATTTCTGCTGCTGCTGTTATTACTGCTGTTATTTCTGCTGCTGTTATTATTTCTGCTGCTGCTGTTATTACTGCTGTTATTTCTGCTGCTGTTATTATTTCTGCTGTTATTATTACTGCTGCTGTTATTATTTCTGCTGCTGTTATTACTGCTGTTATTATTTCTGCTGCTGCTATTACTGCTGTTATTATTTCTGCTGCTGTTATTACTGCTGTTATTATTTCTGCTGCTGTTATTACTGCTGTTATTATTTCTGCTGCTGTTATTATTTCTGCTGCTGTTTTTATTTCTGCTGCTGCTGTTATTACTGCTGTTATTTCTGCTGCTGTTATTATTACTGCTGTTATTTCTGCTGCTGTTATTATTTCTGCAGCTGTTATTATTATTGCTGCTGTTATTATTACTGCTGTTATTATTTCTGCTATTGTAATTATTTCTGCTACTGCTGTTATTACTGCTGCTGTTATTATTTCTGCTGCTGTTATTATTACTGCTGCTGTTATTATTTCTGCTGTTATTATGTCTGCTGCTGTTATTATTACTGCTGCTGTTATTATTTCTGCTGCTGTTATTATTTCTGCTGTTATTATTTCTGCTGCTGTTATTATTACTGCTGCTGTTATTATTACTGCTGCTGTTATTATTACTGCTGCTGTTATTATTACTGCTGCTGTTATTATTTCTGCTGCTGTTATTATTACTGCTGCTGTTATTATTTCTGCTGCTGTTATTATTACTGCTGCTGTTATTATTACTGCTGCTGTTATTATTTCTGCTGTATTATTAATGCTGCTGTTATTATTTCTGCTGTTATTATTAATGCTGCTGTTATTATTTCTGCTGCTGTTATTATTTCTGCTGCTGTTATTATTTCTGCTGCTGTTATTGCTGCAAGTACGAGATTTGCTAATGCAAATTCATATGTGACGCTGCTGTGAGCAAGACAGACATGCTACTGCTGAACAGAATGTCATACATGAATGACCCGTAGCAGATCTGTACAGGTGGAGCTGGGGAAGATGCAGGGTTTGTGAAAGCGCACTGCAACTACTAAAACAAATGCTGACCAGTATATGAAGGTTGAGCACCGAGCTCATTAGCTACTGATACAACAGGAACCAATCAGATGTGCCCTATAGAGAATGAGAACTTTATATTAAATGTTTCAAACTGTGCTCAGATATGCCAAGATATAGAAGTCTGCAAAATCTCAACATGAACTCAAACACCTCTCATCAAATTATCTGAGATGCTCTTCACATTCATCATAAAGCATTATGTCTCTATTTAAGAATTTTTAGGATAAACATATGAGATAAAGTTCATCTTTCAATGAAACATAATAACTAAGATGTCCTGAGCACTGAACGAGCAACATCTGAGCTATAAAATGTTCCTTTAATAATTGGACTGTAAGCTTGGCAACAGGTTTCTGTTGCTGAACCAATGGCAACGGAGCGCCGTTAGGCTTCTCGGTTCCCATCCTCTTTCTTTCCCGAGTATTTGGTGTTATGTCATCCTTCCATACACAGTAATGACAAAAAAAGAGGCCGCATTAAAATAATCTTCCGTTTGCAGGCCAGACAAAAGAAGGAAAGTGATTTCTTAACATGAAAGCAATCTACTTACAACCATCTGCTCGTCGTCTAAATCAAAAGTGCTGTTTCCAGAGAAAAGCCGTCCAAACACTCGCTGCCAAACACACATTTGAGACGTGATGGAGGTTGAAGAAGCCAAGTTGCAAAAACATTGTTCTCGCAAGTTAAGACAAACTCATTTGGATACTAACAGACAGACAACATACCAGTGAAACTTATTATACTGAATTCAGTCCAAATCAGCACACGCTGTAAAAAATAATCATTTCAATTAGAACCCAAAAGTGTTTTACAGTCTGATGCCATATGAGAAGCATTAAACTGTGTGTGTGTGTGTGTGTGCTCTAGACATGAATGTGCTGTTACTTTACTAAGTACAGATGCAGGATTTTTTACCTGCTGAATGATAAAACAGCTGGAAAAATCCCAGATCGCACACTGGGCCTGTAATTAACCTTATAGCAACACCATAGAAACCACATAGTGCACCACACTAAAAATCTCTCCGATCTACTCAGCAACCATACACCAACACCTAGCAACTGCAAAACAACACCCTAGCAACCACCAAAATATTTTAGCCACCACATAGCAGAACACCCAAATCACCCAGACCTTCTTAGCAACGCCCTGGCAACCACACAGAACAGCCTAACAACTGCAAATGCCCTAGCAACCACCAAAACACTTTAGCAACCACATAGTAGAACACCCAAATCACCCAGACCTTCTTAGCAACGCCCTGACAACCACACAGAACAGCCTAACAACTGCAAATGCCCTAGCAACCACCAAAACACTTTAGCAACCACATAGTAAACACCCAAATCACCCAGACCTTCTTAGCAACGCCCTGGCAGCACACAGAACACCTTAACAACTGAAAATGCCCTAGCAACCACCAAAACACTTTAGCAACCACATAATGGAACACCAAACTCACCAAGACCTTCTTAGCATCGCACTGGCAACCACATAGAACAGCCTAGCAACTGTAAATGCCCAAGCAACCACCAAAACGCTTTAGCAAACACCTAGCAGAACACCAAAAATCAAAGAACCTCTTTAGCAACACCCTGGCAACCCCACAGAACAGCCTAGCAACTGCAAATGCCCTAGCAACCACCAAAACACTTTAGCAACCACATAGTAGAACACCAAAATCACCCAGACATTCTTAGCAACGCCCTGGCAGCACACAGAACACCCTAACAACTGAAAATGCCCTAGCAACCACCAAAACACTTTAGCAACCACATAATGGAACACCAAAATCACCCAGACCTTCTTAGCAACGCCCTGACAACCACACAGAACAGCCTAGCAACTGTAAATGCCCAAGCAACCACCAAAACGCTTTAGCAAACACCTAGCAGAACACCAAAAATCAAAGAACCTCTTTAGCAACACCCTGGCAACCCCACAGAACAGCCTAGCAACTGAGAATGCTCTAGCGACCACCAAAACACTTTAGCAACCACATAGTAGAACACCAAAATCACCCAGACATTCTTAGCAACGCCCTGGCAGCACACAGAACAGCCTAGCAACTGCAAATGCCCTAGCAACCACCAAAACACTTTAGCAAACACATAGTAGAACACCAAAATCACCCAGACCTTCTTAGCAACGCCCTGGCAGCACACAGAACAGCCTAGCAACTGTAAATGCCCTAGCAACCACCAAAACGCTTTAGCAAACACCTAGCAGAACACCAAAAATCACAGACCTCTTTAGCAACACCCTGGCAACCCCACAGAACAGCCTAGCAACTGAGAATGCCCTAGCAACCACCAAAACACTTTAGCAACGACATAGCAACACCCTGGCAACCAAACCACAGTCGAGCAGTAAGTTTTACACTTTAAAAGTCTTGTTTGAGTTTAACACAAGAAAGGTGAAACTATCATGACTGTATTTGCACTTCAGACTTTTACTTTGTCCTCCAGCAGAAGAGATTATATTGAAGGCCTGTAAAACAAAAATAGGTGAAATATATTTCCGTACATGAATGTCTAATACCTTTCTAACATGTCAGACATTTATTGGTGTATCCAGGGCATTAGGCTGGCGACAGCGCTAGCGACAGTTTTAGCCCGAGTACGAGACCTTCTGATCCTGCCATGTGTGTGTGTGTGTGTGTGTGTAATGATCTCATGGGGTTTATTTTCCACAGCAGATGTCTCGTGTTGAACAACACAGTAAATTGGCGTCCATGCTGACAGATAGATCAACATGTACTGAAAATATGAGAGACATGTAAACACACTCAAACACACAAATACAAACACTATCATTTAATCTTAGGCAATTAATTAAGATTAAAACTAGGTTCAGATCAGGGGCGAGTGTGCATACGCAGGTGTCGTGGAATAAAAATCTCATTTTAGCTCATTTAGCGCTCTATAAAGTTAATGCCAAACCATCAAAAACAAGATCTCTTTAGTATCTCAGTTCTCTCCAAGACAAAAATATATGAGCTATGAAAGAGCAACCCTCAGTGGTTGCCAAAGTAAGATTACGGTCATAAAAAGCTAACATGTTTCATAAAAACGTCTTTTACCACCATATTCATAATAAGAGTTCCTAACAAACTAAAACGCAACAGGTTTGGGTTTAGCAGCCAAATAATGTTAATATGTGTGTGGCGCCTGAGAATTAATTCTCTAAAAATAAACCTTAACAGTTTCACCAGGAATAATGTCGAATCTGGCAGGCGTGTGTTTACTTTATGAGTAATGCAATTACATAAACTAATACCAGCACATTTCACAGAGCGCTGATCTGAGGTCAGTTTCTACTCCAACACTGATGATGCAGCTGCGACCGTATAGAAAAACACCGGGACTGGCAGCAAATAAGTGACTTTTTAAATGTGCAATATCTTCATATAAGTTCGGCGGAGTGGGAGGTCGTGTCTTATATATCTGCTGAAAAAGATGATTCATGTTTTCTGCCCTGGAGTCTTTTGCACCGCAGCAATGGCTACAGCAAACTGTTTGTGTGATATCGAAAGTGCATGCTAAGATATTGTGGTCGGCACAAAATAACGGCATGAATTCAGGTCTGTCGGAGATGTGCAAGAGATTATATTACAACAGCACTCAAGAGCTCTGCCTACGGCCTACATAGACAGCTGCCTACTAAGGCTATATCATGAGTGAAATACAACCTCATAAATCCCAAAACATGCTCAACTACACAAAAACACGAACACTATGAACGCTCAATATACAGTACTGTGCAAAAGTCTTAGGCACGTTCGTATTTTCACACAAAAAGTGTGTTTAAGCCAGTTATTTATATATTTTACTGTAGTGCGTCTGTAGGAAACATCAGTTTACATTTCCAAACATTCATTTTGCAATTAATTCTAATAATCCAGTGAGATTTTTTAAATTTATTTTAGTCTGACAGCAGCCGGTCTGATCTCAGCATCATCGAGTCCGTCTGTGATTACATGAAGTGAGAATGCTGTCAAAAATAATAACATAAATAGCTTTTATTTATGAATTAACTTCTGTTAACTAAATCAAATGGATATTCGGGGTGAGCACCCTTTGCGTTTAAAGCGGCTTTTGTCTCCTGCATCTCTTCCCACACCTGCTCCTGTAGTTCTGGGAGACGTCGGCTCAGTTCTTCTGGATTTAATCCGTCTCAGTTTTTTCTGTTTCTTCATGTAATCACAGACGGACTCGATGAAGAGGAGATCAGATCATGTGGAGCATAGAGACTCTTTATGCATACAAAAATCTCACTGGATTATTACAATTAAAGGTCCTGTTCTTCGTGATCCCATTTTTTAAACTTTAGTTAGTTTGTAATGTTGCTGTTAGAGCATAAATTATACCTGTAAAATTATAAAGCTCAAAGTTCAAAGCCAAGCGAGATATTTTATTTAACAGAAGTTCCCTTTCAAAGCCGGTTTGGACTACATCCCTGCACTTCCTGCTTTAATGACATCACTAGAACAGTTTGTTGACTAAGCTCCGCCCACAAGAATACACAAAAAAGGGGCGTGGTCTTGTTGCTCTCCCACGTGGAGAAGAGGAAGTGATGCGTTTGTAGAGTCTGTTTGGCGCCATGTCTACAATAACACTGAGCGCATGCGTCTCCCTGTTATGGGAAGAGGCGTGACCTTTCCGGGCAACGTGTGCTAAGCTGCTGTCCAATCACAACAAGGGAACCACTGGCCCAATCAGAACTCGTTACGTATTTCTGGAGGAGGGACTTCATAGAACAAGGAAATCATCAGGCCGTTTTTAGGACAGTGAAAACAGCGGTATACAGATAAGTCAATTGTGTGAAAAATACTGTGTTTTCCAGGCAACGTGGAAACATGAACACGCGAAACATGAACACGCGAAACATGAACACGCGAAACATGAACACGTTATATTGCACACTGTAGACATAATCAAAGCTTCAAAAACACAGGAAAAACGAGACCTTTAATGGCAATTCATTTATAAGTGTAAACTGATATTTACTACTACTGACACACTACAGCAAAATATATAAATGTCAAGACTCTAAAGGCAATAGTGCAGTATTTATGTGCTATTTAAAGGTTGTGTTAGTAATATGGTACACTCTGTTTATTACACACACAGGGACGCGCAGCAGCACACACACATTTATAAATATTAAAAATAAAAGGATTCCCCTCTGGAGAAGCGCTCTGTCTTTCCGCTCACATGTAAATTGTGAATCCGCTCATTGTGCAAGCGCCATGAAGGGAATGTAAGAGGAGACTCTGATTGGTTTATTGCACGTTATGCCTAAAAAACACCCATGACTCATTAAGAGATGAGGGACAACCGTTTCTGACCATGCACCAGGAACGCAAACCGTTTTTCCCGTCGTTAAACTAGCAAAAACTGATTCGGACACGCCCTCAGAGCTCCTGAGCTTCAGCCCACACGCTGAGTGAGCCAGAACAAGGACGTTGTTTTAGCACTGTCATGGGAAATCTTCAATGAAGCAACACAACGTTCCTTCGTTACTCGTTCTAAAGTCACGTTTCTGAATTAGTAACGGAGGCTTGGGCTCGACTGTCAAGCAGTTCTGCACAAATTAGGGTTTTTAAAGACAGTCCGTTGTTGATTCTTACACACTTGTGCCGTCGAACTGTTGTATAAACGCAATATCACACTCGCCGCCGAGCGATATGGTGTATATCAGTGATTACCTACGGCCGAATCACAGCCATGCTAATATACAGTCATATCGCACAGCTACTCGTGTGATATTGCTCATATACTTACTGTATATAATATAATACACATGTGGTGTAAGCACATATGTACACACACATATATATGTTTTTTATATTTTGAATAAAACATACATACAAATTATGCATGCAATGTTGCCGTAGAATGTTTTGGAGCAGCTTTTGCATCTGTATTGTGCATGTGATGCCTAAAAATGTTGTCTAGGTAGGCAGCTCACTATGTTTTGGAGCACATGCACTGTTATTCATGGCTTTGTGTTGTTTGAAGATACGCAAAAGCTCTAGTGTGGTACCACTCCATGAATAGTCATTAACATACACTTAGAGAGTGGCTTGTGTGTGCGCGTGTGTGTGTGTGTGTGTGTGTGTGTCAGCACACAATACACAGATTGTCTTTATCGGACGGGGTGATTTGAGCACTGAAATAAGCCCTGGTAATGCCTGACATTCCATTCATCGGAGGAGACTCTCGCAAACACGTCTATTCTGTTAATCTGCAGGGAATGTTATGAAGAAACACACACATGGTCCATTAATGTGAAATGGCTGTAAATGATACAACATGCGATGGTGTGTGTTACAGGTAACAAAACCCTGGCAGCTGCTCTCTGGGTCTCGCATCAGTAGCGACACACAGCAAACACTGCGGATGTGTGTTCACATCACAAACACATGATACACAACTGGTATTTATTAAAATTCTACAGTATTGGGATCTGATGCATTTACTGTTTATAAAGTAAGCAAATAACGAGTGACTCTCATAGTAAGCTGTCACTGTTCAGGATAATACACACATTTTTGTTTCATTTGCATATGTTTGAGAAATGGTGACCAGTTACAGCATCTACAGTAGCTTTTCTTTATGCATATTGTGAGAGCTATTCAAGGCGCTGTAAATGTATTTCTTCACTAATTCATTTGAATTAGTCCTAATTTTTGTGATTAAGTAAAGGTATACTAAATGAATCTTAAAAAATACATTTTATTCATTATTTTTTATTTGACCAACAGGCATTGAAAGCCATTACACACAGACGATTTGACATGTTTCTTAAAGGTTTTGACAGATGCATCACCATCGCTGTGAAATGTTTGGCCTTGGAGGAAAGTCCGAAAGGAAAGTGTTCTTGAATATCAGAATACAGGCTGCTCTCTAATCTGGTTCAGGTCCATCTTGCTCCAGCGATAAGCTTTGCCAATATGGTATCCGTTTCTGCTTGTTTCCTTGGCCGGTTGCCCAGCGTCCATTGTTTTCCCTCCATATCCCACCCTGCACTCATTCACTGCTCCCTCCTTCCCTGTTTGTTCACCGCAGCAACCGTCCTGCGCCCTGATTGGCCGGGATATCTGGCAGCTCAATTAACCGGTAATGTAGTGTTTACCTTTCAAACCACTGAAGAGGAAGTCCAGATGTCAACAGACACACACACACACACACACACACACACACACACACACACACACACACACGCACGCACACACACACACACACACACACACACACATGCAATGGGTTTGTGAGACACTTGGTGCAAAGGTGAATCCCACAAAACCTGTCATGAACACATCCAGGTCACATCTTACTCCGAAAGGAAAAGAGTGGAAATGTGTAAAAAAAAATATATATATATATATATATATAGAATAAAATAAATAGAAAAAGAGAAATAAAGAAAATAATGTAAAAGGAATATTTTGAAATATAATAAAAGTACATTATGATATAAAAGAAAATGTTAAAATATATAAAAAATATAATGAATACTTTAGAAATATATATTATACACAAAAAATATTGTATTATATTTAGTACAAATACACAGCTTATATATATATATATGTACACACAAATAAAAAGGAATGAAAAAGTTGAAAAAATACAAAAAAATATTCAATATATTTAAAAATAAATATAATATATTATATGTATTTAATGATTATTTTAGAAATATATTATTTTATACACACACATATGTATAAAAAAAGGAGAATTGGTAAGTAAAAGAAAATTTAAGAAATTGTAAAAAAAATATACAAAAAATAATATGTATTACATAATATACACACAAAACTCATGCCCATTAAACACATAAACCCCTTGTATTTCTACATATTGTATCTTTTGCTGCCTTTAATATATTCAGATTTAAGCAAAACAACAACATTATACTGTATTACAGTAGTTGTTACTGTAATGTGATTCATTGTCATGAATATTGAATATATGGAAAATGGCCCAAAACAAACTTACTTCAGGCAAATATGATTGATTGATTGATTGATTGATTGATTGATTGATTGATTGATTGATTGATTGATTGATTGATTGATTGATTGATTGATTGATTGATTGATTGATTGATTGATTGATTGATTGGCTGGTTGGTTGGTTGGTTGATTGATTGATTTGTATTATTATTTTGTGGTGAGGTCTGACCTGGATGTGTTTTCACACATGCATTCATTTCTAGTGACAGTGTTGAACCACATGTCGTTTATGAATATTACTGATATAAATCTGTGAAAAGCCCCCCGGGGTTATGTTTTATCTACACATGGCATATGCATAGCTAGAAATTAAGTAAACAATGTGTTAGAGGTGGCTGGTTTTTGGGAAGAGAGAGACTGCCGGAGCTCAGAGTCTGGGAGGAGAGCGAGCGAGCGCGGGACTCCTTCATTCAGCGGTTGCCAGTTGTATAATGAGAGTGTCAGTGTTGGTTAGCGTGTCTGTCGACTGCTCGCTCTCTCCCGCTGTAGACAGCCCTCATTAGCCCAGTAATGGCATGCCGTAGGGCCTTTCACCACAGAAAGGTAAAGAGAGAGAGACACACACGGACGGCAGATTTTACAGTAAAATGAAGTCCTGCGGCAGGACGGGAGGAGAGAGACGATATAAAGGCCAGCGAGACAGATGTCTGTGGCGGTCCGCCCCGGGGGACGCTGTCGCTACAGTCTATTAGCACATAATAAGATCAGCGGCAACATGACAGAATTATACCCGCCCACAAATTAAAAACCAACAAACTGCTGTGTAAATGAATTAACAGCCGCGCGCGATTGCATCTTTTAAGTGTTTACACAAATGACGTGATTACACCCGTTTGTCACATCGGTTAGCGGTTCAGCGCTCGGTCAGAACAGCTGACTGCGTCGGGTCAATGCCATTCCACCTCAAACACATTGTTAATTAAGAGATTCATTCTGGGTTTGATGAAGAATGCGGCGAAGGCGCCTGGTTATAATTCAGCTAATTATTCCCTTTCCCTCAGATAAGGCAAGGCAAGGCAAGTTGTTAATTTTTTTTATAATTTAAAAAAAAAAATGTTATAAGGCAGAACTAGAGTCGACACACAACACCACATCAACATTCAGGAGCAACGCTCTTTTCCCATTTCCAGACCCAAATGCCAGAGAATTGTGGCACGTTCTGAGATGGGATGATAAGAAGGGTCAACGAGGTCAGACACACAAAAGAGTGGAACAGAAAACAAACCGCACTAATTCTGAGGGATCTGAGCTCGGACGTGTGTCTCTCTACCACGAGTTCTACACAAATATAATACTATGGTACTGTGAAATACACCATGGTGCATGTCCAAAATACCCTGGTAGTACCAAGCCAAGAAAAATACTATAGTAGTACCATGGTGCATGTCCAAAATACCCTGGTAGTACCAAGCCAAGAAAATACTATAGTAGTACCATGGTGCATGTCCAAAATACTCTGGTAGTACCAAGCCAAGAAAAATACTATAGTAGTACCATGGTGCATGTCCAAAATACCCTGGTAGTACCAAGCCAAGAAAAATACTATAGTAGTACCATGGTGCATGTCCAAAATACCCTGGTAGTACCAAGCCAAGAAAATACTATAGTAGTACCATGGTGCATGTCCAAAATACTCTGGTAGTACCAAGCCAAGAAAAATACTATAGTAGTACCATGGTGCATGTCCAAAATACTCTGGTAGTACCAAGCCAAGAAAAATACTATAGTAGTACCATGGTGCATGTCCAAAATACTCTGGTAGTACCCAGCCAAGAAAAATACTATAGTTGTACCATGGTGCATGTCCAAAATACTCTGGTAGTACCAAGCCAAGAACAATACTATAGTAGTACCATGGTGCTTGTCCAAAATACCCTGGTAGTACCAAGCCAAGAACAATACTATAGTAGTACCATGGTGCATACCAAAATACCCTGGTAGTACCCAGCCAAGAACAATACTATAGTAGTACCATGGTGCATACCAAAATACCCTGGTAGTACCCAGCCAAGAACAATACTATAGTAGTACCATGGTGCATGTCCAAAATACTCTGGTAGTACCAAGCCAAGAAAAATACTATAGTAGTACAATGGTGCATGTCCAAAATACCCTGGTAGTACCAAGCAAAGAAAAATACTATAGTAGTACCATGGTGCATGTCCAAAATACCCTGGTAGTACCAAGCAAAGAAAAATACTATAGTAGTACCATGGTGCATGTCCAAAATACCCTGGTAGTACCAAGCCAAGAAAAATACTATAGTAGTACCATGGTGCATGTCCAAAATACTCTGGTAGTACCAAGCCAAGAAAAATACTATAGTAGTACCATGGTGCATGTCCAAAATACCCTGGTAGTACCCAGCCAAAAAAATACTATAGTAGTACCATGGTGCATGTCCAAAATACCCTGGTAGTACCCAGCCAAGAAAAATACTATAGTAGTACCATGGTGCTTGTCCAAAATACCCTGGTAGTACCCAGCCAAGAAAAATACTATAGTAGTACCATGGTGCATGTCCAAAATACCCTGGTAGTACCAAGCCAAGAAAAATACTATAGTAGTACCATGGTGCATGTCCAAAATACCCTGGTAGTACCCAGCCAAGAAAAATACTATAGTAGTACCATGGTGCATGTCCAAAATACTCTGGTAGTACCAAGCCAAGAAAAATACTATAGTAGTACCATGGTGCATGTCCAAAGACCCTGGTGGTACCATGTTACCTCAACAGTACTTTTTCGTAAAGTTGGCACATGATAAAATTGACTATAGTAAATGACCAAAACCCATAATAGAGCCATGGGACTTGACGATTTGGTTAACATATTCCTTCACCATGGTACTTTTATGGTAAGTTGCTTGAAATATCCTCATGTTAGTGGTAATACTGTGGTGGTGTGTGCAGGTTGTGTGTCCGTGTGTGTTGGAGAGGAGAGGGTTAAAGCTCTTATCTCGATGCAGCAGAAGACATTCCACTATGAGGCCACAGTTTGCTAGTTTCCTGCCTTCTGCCCATTGCCCTATTTTTACCCCATCTTTACCCTCGTACCCTCCACAGCTTTTTCCTCCACACACACAAGCACTTCCTGCTATTCACACACGGCTACTGTGTTGTTTTAAAGGGTTATAACCCGTGCCAAAGCAACAGCACCTTCACCTCACCAGAGGAAATGTTGTGTGTACGAAATGGCTTCGCATCGCTCTTTGAAATGACATATACGTTTGATTTTGATGTGTACAGTATCGTGTTCAGAGCCTTCGCTACTGTAAACTAACCTGACAAACCAATCTGCCCTTTGAAATGAAACATCCCATTACAACACGCTTCTGAATCACCCAAAATGCCACAAACATAATTTTCTTGCTGAGTGACCAAACAAAACCAAAATAAAAACATATTCACGATGAGTTTGGCAGTGGAAACCAATTAAGCACCATTGAGAGTCCAACAATGATTCACTGCAGTGAATCAAACTGAGTGAATCATTACACTGAGTTTAAACTCTGATTCAACGATTCATTCAAATGTCATTCATTAGAAGCCAATGCCTATGATTGAAGGTTGATATACTAGAGCAAATAAATGAAAACGTTTTACAGTATTTTCCTTGCATGAAACATTTGAAATAAATAATAAATAATAACAGCTGACTGCGTAATTTGAATTATAAATAATAATTAATAATAATAATTTATATAATAAAATTGGAATTAGCTTTTAATATAAAATTTTAGTTTTTAGTTTTTGTTATATGCTTTTAGCATTTTTTTATATTTTTATTTAGCTTTAATGTATTATTTAAATTTTAGCATCTTCTGACGAAAGACTTTAAAGTGAAGTGTATCCAGACAGGTTTCCCTGAACACACCCCCTTGTCTGCCATTGGTCAAGCACAACCTTTAGCCCCGCCCCCGAAACTCATACCATTGGTAAACCAAACTCTGAGAATGTATTTTATCATAACCTTTACCTTTAATAATTAAAAAAAAAATGTTTTATTTAGTTATTTTATATAGATTTGTATATATATATATATATATATATATAGATTTGTATATATATATACACACAGTCAAACTAAAATGAACACTTTCAACATTTTCTCACATTAATAATAAAATATGACAAGAACTCAGAGTTAAACTGTGTCAGATAACTTTGAAAGGGATGTAATGGATTACAATCAACCAATCAGCTGTTAGATTTAAGGACACAATTAGATCATACCAATTTTGGTAAACCAATGACCAAGCAATGCTTCATTTTGTTCAGTCTGTGGTGTCAAAGGTCACATTAGCAATTAAAGAAAAACACTGAAGAAAAATATGCTCAGCTCAAAGTTTATGAATAATTTTGGTCCCAGTTTTATCAATTTTACTGGAATTTTTTGGGTATAATATGTCACAGTTGCTCTCCTCACTTACAGAAATGAACTATAGTGTCCTGCACACACTAGTGAAACATTATATCTGCTGTCTGAATCATTTTTGGTCTGACAGTATATATATATAACATGCATTTTTACAATATTGTCCAGCCCTAATGGTTTTACTGTAGTACAGTAATTTTTTTACAACACAACTAATGTTCCTCCTCAGTGACAGTTCTCTAAAATCACATCTCCGTCTCGATTCACTGAAGTGTGTCTGTGGCATTTTTGTGGGAAGGAAAAGGAGAAGAGAGATGGTTAAGTGCTGTATGAATGTGAAATTAGCGGTGGCGGATCACCGGTCAGAGGTCAGACTTACACATCTACACCAGTGAGAATGAAATGAAGGAAAACACTCGCTGTGGAAGCAAATATACCAAAGCCAAAGCTTCCTCAAACATCTCTCTATCTGAAATGTCTCTCTTAGAATATGCAAATTAGCTCCATATACCATGGTACGACCATCTGAAGTCGTCACTTTACCTGAGAGGGTTGTGTTAGCACATTACTCAGATCGTCTTACAGTCTCCGTTCACAGCCAGACGACAGGTTACACACATACAGCAGGTCAAATCACAAACGCAGAAAGTCAATAGAAACACAAGATGATTTGAAATGCGAGTTAATAATGAATAACACTCTATACGCTGGCGCTGGAGGAAATCACGTTTGGGGAATTGAGAGTTGAATCTATTTTTCACTGAAGGACATAAAACACAAAGCAGAAGTTGTGAATCCGCTTCCCCATCGAGGCCGGCTCACTCGTGTTTAATCTGCTCATCAAAAGCGCTCGCGAAGATCCGGCGGTCACGGCTTTTGTGTCTAACCAGCGTCCCTCGGGTCTGTGTGCGTGTAACAGTCTTCAGTCATATCACACACTTTATTGACAGTAAACGGCATTATTATTTTAGAAAGTAATATTTATATATTGTTATAGTATACGATATTTCTTAATATTTAGAATTAGCTTTTATATTTTCAATTTTAGTTATTTTATATGCATTTTTTCATTTAGCTTTTAATGTATTGTTATTACATTTCTCACCATTTTCTGACGACAAACTTTAAAGGTGAAGTGTATCCAGACAGGTTTCCCTGAACACGCAGGGGGTCTGCCATTGGCCAAGCTCAACATTTAGCCCCGCCCATGAACTAACACCATTGGCTGAGTCAGTGTCACTGTGCCAGACCTGCTAAAACTAACTCTGAGAACACATTTTTACACAAATAACACATAATTACCTTTAATATATATATATACTTAGTTATTTTTAGTTCTGTCAAATCGATTAATCGCATCTAACATTGTGTGTGTGTGTGTGTGTGTGTGTGGGCATGTTTTTGTGAAATATCAGGACACAAATGTGTATAATGACATGGGTATGACACAGGTATTACAAAAAGAGGGTGAAATATGAGGACATTCCCCATGTCCTCACTTTTCAAAATGCTTATAAATCACACAGGATGAGGTTTATCACAGAAAGTAAACTGTGCAGTCTCCTGTGATGGGTAGTGTGTGTGTGTGTGTGTGTGTGTGTGTGTGTGTGTGTGTGTGTGTGTGTGTGTGTGTGTGTGTGTGTGTGATGGGTAGGTTTAGGGGGGCAGTGTAGGGGATAGAAAATACGGTTTGTACAGTATAAAATGCATTACGCCTATGGAATGTCCTCACATTTCACAAAAACAAACATGTGTGTGTGTGTGTGTGTGTGTGTGTGTGTGTGTGTGTGTGTGTGTGTGTGTGTGTGTGTGTGTGTGTGTGTGTGTGTGCGCGTGTGTTAGTTCTGTCAAATTGATTAATCACATCTAACATAAAAGTTTGTTTATACAATATACAGTATGTGTGTGTACAAATACAGTATATAGTGTGTGTGTGTGTGTGTGTGTGTGTGTGTGTGTGTGTGTGTGTGTGTGTGTGTGTGTGTGTATTTGTGCTGTCAAGTCCATTAATCACAATTAATCGCATCTAACATAAAAGTTTGTTTATACAATATGTGTGTGTACAAATACAGTATATTGTGTGTGTGTGTGTGTGTGTGTGTGTGTGTGTGTGTTAGTGCTGTCAAATCGATTAATCGCATCTAACATAAAAGTGTGTTTGTGTAATATATGTGTGTGTGTACTGTGTATAATTATTATGCATAGCTAAATACACACATGCATGTATATATAAGAAAAACTTGTTATATTTATATATATAATATAAATGACAAATATATTTACAGTATATACATGCACATTTTTCTTACATATATACAAGATACATGTGTGCATATTTATACACATACTTTTATATGACATACTTTTATTTTGGACGCGATTAATCACGATTAATCAATATGACAGCACTTATATACATATAAACAGACACACACACACAAACACACACACATATATATATATATATCATTTTACACACTTATTCACATCTAAGTCGTCAATCCTTTGTGATGTTAAAGGTCTTGTGACGCAAAGAGAAACGTTGACGGCCACTGTTGATAATTAAAAACGCCAAATATCATCTTTCTTTTGGCCTAGTTATATATGAGTTGAGTTCATCTTCATGTGGATATGTGCATGCATATGTGTGTTACTGTAATTATTCGGCTGTGTCTTTGCGAGAGCCACCTGGTGAGTTGTTATAGGGGAGAACAGTGGGGTCATTGTGTGTGTGTGCTGGGTGATACAGGCTGAGTGACCCATTTAGGGGCCAGTCAACACACACACACACACACACACACACACACACACACACAAGAGCCCACTATGTGTAAGACATCTGGAGGGTCTCAAACAGACGAGCTTGACTACGTACAACTGCATGAAAAGATACACACACAGGCAGACACTTAAACACACAAAGACAAGACAGACAAACACAAACACGCTCTTTCCCACAGTATATGTCACACACACTCACAGTTAGACATGGAAGAGAAAAGATCCTACTAAAGGATGAGTTTTTCAATCCAGTCTAACCTGTGGAAGTGAACTGCATCTTTGCATGTCTTATTTATTATAGAACGATGCACTATTCTGCTTATCTCTGAATGTTTCATTGACAATCAATGCATCGCTTTTATAATCAAGACAAATCCATCATTTTGTGCATATGAAGTTTTGGTAGTAAATATGCTAGTCATAAAATGCAAATCAGATATGCACATTTTACATTTTAAATGTACAGTCTTTCTCTTGTAAGACAATGGATCAAAATGTTATATATGCAAATGCATATTTCAATTCACGGAAAATGGACCAAAAGCACTAATGACTCATGTTGCATTTGCATATTGTAATCTTAATACATATTGCATATTGTGGTCCTAATAAACCAGAAAGCAACCCCAGAAAGGACACGCGTGTACATCACATTCCTCAATGTCTGCTCTTAAAATCCTCCTGGGCTCCTCAGAAACAGCTCTCAGAAAGTAAAAAGCATGCAGCAAACAAAACCATTATTCTAAATTGTATTAAAATTTCACAATATTGTGTTTTCTTTTGTATTTTTGATCAAACAAATGCAGGCTTAAAAAAAAATATATAGATATATATATATATATATATATATATATATATATATAAAAAAATTAAATAGGGTTAGGGTTAGTTTTTTTTTTATATATGTATATAAAAATTATTATAGAAATACCATTGTACATATAAAAAAGTCTACCATGGTACTAATTAAAAAACAATCACAGTATTACAAAGCACTTATTCAAAAATGGTGCATATAAAAAAACAAAACAATGTAATATTAGCAAAAGTGTGCATCTAAGCTCAGTGCTGTGTGTTTGGCCTCTGGCAGTCGTGGCAGAATGTGGATTGACTTTGAGAGTTTCTGCAGGTCACAGTGAAGGACGCAGACTGATGAACAGATTGTGTATTGTGTAAGCCAGTGTAATCAAGGCATCATATCTGACTGCATATCAAATTACAGTAACGCTGAAATGCATCTGGGGCTGCTGGAGACACTCCTCACTATATGCTGTAAAACATGTGTTGCTCATTAAAGCGAGGCGCATTTAAACCTGACGCACATTGATCAAAAACAACATATAACATGTCAGAGAACACCCTGCTGAGCAGACGGAATATGTTTAGTCTGCAGACGGCGACTCACAGTTGTTTACCTATCGAGAGAATAGGACAAAGGCGGACTTTGGGTTAAACAAACAGCGTGTAAAGTTGAAGGTCGTGACCCGCACACATCTCGTGGATCAGCAGAGGTAGCGCTGTCAGTTTGTTGTGACGGGTCCGGCCGAAAAACTCCAAACATTACGGCTTCAAAGTGGGATAAAACCAAGACATGTCACTGGCATCTTGCTTTGGTTTTCTTCCCAGAGTGTAATCGGATTCAGACCGGCGAAATAAATCAAATTTGCGGTTGCCGAAAACAATCAAATCAGACGGTGGCTCGTTTTGGGTTCCGTATAATTAATCGACTTAATACAACAAAATGTGTAAATTCACTAAACGATTTAGCCGGAATTATCGTGGCTAATCACAGAGGATTACTACAGTAACTCAATGCATTTGTAGCGACTGCCAGCGCTGGTGTGTTTTCACTGCAAATTCACGGCAAAGTCCCAGAAGAACGAGTCGGATTTGAAGTTGCTGCTCACAGAAAGCTGAATGCATGTAGTCGGGATTTGCCTCTGGATATACTGTAATACTGAATGATATCAAGGCCTCCGGATATAAACAACTGAGCTACAGTGTGTGTGTGTGTGTGTGTGTGTGTGTGTGTGTGTGTGTGTGTGTGTGTGTGTGTGTGTGTGTGTGTGTGTGTGTGTGTGTGTGTGTGTGTGTGTGTGTGTGATGGGTAGGTTTAGGGGCAGGGGCAGTGTAGGGGATAGAAAATACGGTTTGTACAGTATAAAATGCATTACGCCTATGGAATGTCCCACATTTCACAAAACAAACGTGTGTGTGTGTGTGTGTGTGTGTGTGTGTGTGTGTGTGTGTGCGATGTGCGTGTGTGAGTGTGTGTGTGTGTGTGTGTGTGTGTGTGTGTGTGTGTGTGTGTGTGTGTGTGTGTGTGGTTTAAAACAGACACTACAATGTTTATTCTGCTTTCAGCCTCTTGTCATTCTGAACATCTAATGTGATTTTCTGCTGACATTAGTGTAATATTAATGCACTAGTAATATACTTGTAAGTAAATAAATTGGCCCACTTTTAGTATATAAAAGCATATACCTACGAGTATCATTTGTACTGTATCTCTACTACAAGTGAACTTATAAGTATACTAGTAGTTTAATATTTTAATGCAAATTTTTAAGATTATGAAAGTACACTTTGAAGTGTACTCCCAGTAAACTACTAGTTTAGTAGTTTTACACTGCAAGTACACTTGAAAGTTAACAGACATCATACTTACAGTTTACTATTTATACATTATTTTTGCATTTTACTATGTTCTGATTTAGGTAAAGAGTCAAGTAAATATGTTCAAGTTTATTAGACAAAAGTATTTTACAGGCTACTCAATCAAAATAGTAAACACAACTAAAAGCCAAGAATACTTTTAAGTATATTTCTGAGAAGTACATAAGAATTAGACTGAAAGTGTACGTTCTTATTTTGTAGTTTAAAAGTATCCTAATAGCACACTTAAATAAACTTATTTTTCGTAAGGGTGTGCATTTTCTATATACATTTCCAAAATGCATTAAACAACCCGAGCACAATGCCAAAATTGCAATGCAAACAGGAAGTGATGTCAATTGTGCATTTATCATCTCCCAAATGTAGATCTTTTTACGCAAAAATTGATTAAAAATACTGTTTTATGTCAGAGATGTTGCATGCATATGCATGTAACATGCGTGTCATTTGCTACATGCATCACATGCAATATAAGTCATCATTTTGCATACTACATCATGTATACGGTTCCAAACCCAGCCAGCGCCTCTACAGGTGGCAGCAGTTGCATGTCTTAATAAAGAATGTGATCAAACTGCTGTCCTAAAACTTTTTCTGCAGAAATTAGTATGCATACTGTGTGCATTTTCTGTATGCATTTCCTAAAATGTGCAGTACACGACGCAATGCAAACAGGAAGTGATGTGCATTTGACATCTCCCTAAGAACTTTTGCACAAATGTGATACAAAATACAGAATACTGTTTATGTCTGAGATGCATGTTATGCATATAACTGCATGCATGCCAATTGCTACATGCATCACATGCAATATATAAGTGATAATTCTGCATAATGCAGCCGCATGTATTCAGCTCCAAACGCAGCCAGCGCCTCTACAGGTGGCAGCAGTTGCACCTCTTCATAAAGGCTAATCTTAGCAACAGAAAAAACAGTGAGTGAGCGGAACAGAAAGAAAGAGGGCAGAGGTCACCGTTCTATTAAAACTAATTTCACCACTGCCAGCGTCAGCCCTACACGCTAGACTTTCACTCGGGCTCGTAAACGTCTCGCTGCAGACCGGCCATATTTAGACAGGTTTTACGCAAACCTTTCTCCCTCCCACCACGAAGCCTTTGAAAGAACAAGAGACGCCTGCCGAGGACAACGGCAAGCACATTAATACTGTCGCTGTGAGGAACACGGGATTTTGCTTTCATAAAACAACATCACTCCAAAAAAGTCACTTTGGTTGTACCTCATAGTTCATGGGTATTCATACTGCAATATATCATCATCCATATTTTTTATTTCATAACATAATTTTACATGTTAACCAAATGTGAAGCCTTTTTAGCTAGGACTTTTTGCATAATAAGTGTCATTTTCACCACTAAATTGAGTAAATACATTCACACTACCTGTCAAAAGTTTTTAATGTTTTTAAAAAAGTAGTCTCTTCTGCTCATCAAGCCTGCATTTATTTGATCAAAAATACAGAAAAAACAGTAACATTGTGAAATATTATTACAATTTAAAATAATGGTTTTCTGTTTTAATATACTTCAAAATTGTATTGATTTCTGTGATGCAAAGCTGAATTTGTAACAGCCATTACTATATATATATATTAAAATTCAGGCCCTAAGTAGACAATATGTGCAATTGTATATATTCAGGTTTTTATAAATATATATTCTGACTGATACTATATTTTCAATATTTATTTATATTTAAATATGTGTATTTATTAATCCTATTTATGTATTTATATATATATATATATATATATATATATATATATATATATATATATATATATATATATATATATATATATATATATATAAAAGCTTTTCAATAGTAAATCCTTAAAATAAGAAAAAAAACATTTAATTTAATTTAGAGAAAATAAAATGTACTATAATAAGAGAACATATCATTTATATACTTAATATAACTTTGAATTAAGTTCAATTTTTATCAACTTTTTTTCACACAATTTTGTTAGACGTTCACTTAAAAGAAGAAAAATCTCATTTTAGTTTTATTTTTAATGTCCATGTAGTAATAGGAGTAAAACCCTGTACTGAGCTAATGTGACAGACCGAGTGTGTGGATAAAGGTGGATTGCGAAGCGTCTTCAACACACACACACACACACACACACACACACGTGAAGATGCTCTTGATGAGACGTATGAGGAGGGCACACAGATATTGTTTGTAAATCAAGGTCACAGGAGTAATCTGTGGCGTTTGAGCTGATGAAGAGCGCAGGGGCTGTTTGAGCACCAGCTGTTACACTTCTAATCCCAGTATCCCACATTCTCTCTCTCTGCTCTCCGTCATGACCGCTGTCTCTGCTCTTCTTTTTTTACTTTATTGCATTCTGCATGTCCTTATCTCACTGCATCTGTCCGTTCTCACATTCATGAGCCTCTTTTACTGCATTATGAACCATGTACGATATTCTTATGTGGAGACGGTCCTGCTGATCTATTACATACAGTAACAATGAAAGCAGACAGTGATAGGATTCTGTCAGACAAAAGCATCTTCTGAAGTCATACGACCACAACACATGAGTCTTTAGGATATGAGTCACTCAAAAATCTCATCTGATTTTAAATCACTCCTCAACCTCCGTTGCCATTACAAATGACACAGTTTGAGCGACTGCTTCTTGGATTTATGAAACAAATAGCATCCTTTTGATTCATTTACTTGTACATTTTAAACATACTTTTGTATTTGGACAGTAAAATATACGTAAAGTTGTATATACAATTTATGATTTTTAATGCAACTTTTTATGTTATTTATTATTTGCATTTTTATATACAATTACATACGTGTTTTAGTTTATTTTCAATTCAAATTAAATTGATCCTATACATTATTTACATTTTTAAATAAAAAAAATATCTTTTACATTTTTTATTGTACATTAAATTGATCCTATATATTATTTACATTTTTAAACACTTAAGAACAATTTTTAAGTTTTTTTTATGCAACCAAAATGTATCCTATATATTATTTACATTTTTACACACAATTTTTAATCCAAGTTAAATTCATCTTATATATTATTTACATTTTACACAAAAATGTACAAAATATTAATGCAACATAACTTGATCCTATATATTATTTACATTTTTACACCAATTTTTACACAATTTGAATGCAACTTAAATTGATCCTATATTTTTACATTTTAACAAACAATAATTTTTTTTTAATGCCACCAAAATTTATTCTATATATATTATTTACATTTTTACACAAAATGTTAAACAATTTTTAATAGGAACTTAAATTGATCCTATATATTATAAAAAATGTTACACACAATTTTACAAAATGTTTAACGCAAGTTAAATTTATTATATATATTATTTAAATTTTTACGTTTTTTAATGCAACTAAATTGTTTTCAATTCAATTGCATGCCATTTTTACATGCAACCGAATACAAATTTGAATGCAACTTTGAATGCAACCTAAAGGTGTCAGAAGATGCTGATATGCTATGATGCTTCTCAGATGAGCAGCGTGAGCATCCAGCTGAACATCTCCTTTTGTGTGTTCTACCGACGGGAGAAAGTCTTACGGGTTTGCAACGACACGAGGGCGAGTACATGCTGACAGAACCTTGATTTCTGTGTGAACTCTCTCTTTAACACAGATATTATTATGTGTTCTTTGTGTGTGTTTGCGGTACATGAAAGCTCTACCCCACGCATGCCCTCTGGGCTCTGGCACACATCCACTGTACTCCCTCTGCCTCTTTCTTCTCTTTCTCTCCATCTGAGCTTAAGCACACAGCATCCACACAGTGTCGTTCTCCGGGTGAAAGCCGGGAGCTTTTCAGACACTTTTGATGCTTGATTTACCACGGTACGGCAGACTAAAACATTCCATACACAAAAACAGAGAAAGCCACATCATAAAACGCTGCATAACACACCATACACTGCGGCCTATCTGTAAAACAGACACTCGGGGACGGGTTATCTGTGCTTGTCCGATGCTTTACACACAATACACTAGTATGGTAACACTAGATGGTGTGGAAATCAGTGCCAGCCATCTCATTTGAATCACTGTGTCTATTGTACGCAAACACAGACTGCCTTTGCATGTATTTAAAGTGTTCGAAATCATATAAAATGAAGACTATAAACATTGGTGCATTCAAATCACTGAATCGAGCACTACACAGCCTCCGCCCAAACGCAGTCGCATCACGACTCAAACACTCGTATTTTGCTCAGGAAATGCTAGTTGAGCTAACAAACATGCATGCACACTTGAGTCAAAAGGTTTTGGTAATCTCGGATTATAATCTGCATAATTTTGCATCTTTCTCTGTGCATTTTATCCGTCCGGCCAGAATGCTTGTGTGCCGAGAGTGAATTGGGCTGAAATGGTTTTTGCAAAAGCTTGAGCTGATTTGACAGGACAAGTACACAGGAAAGCTATTACTGCGGCTGGTGTGAAGAGAACAGACTCAACGGCTACATTTGCAGATGGCTTTTTTTCTTCAATGACTTCCTCTTGCTTTAATTTCACCTCGAGCTGCACGAGACTCTTTATCTCACAGCGCGGTTTGCGCGGCGCTCAGTGTTCGTTTGAGGATGTGAGCTCACGCCAATGCGACGATTCTGGACGGACAATCTGAGGCCGCGGCGAGGTGAAATTAAATCATATTTAGGAAACTGCATGTGACTATACATTAACCACAACACCAGCATGATCTCATTCATATTCACAATGGCATTTGTATGCATGAGCACATGATCAAGTTTGTGTTTGGACCCCTGTGCTGAAAATCAAGTGTTTCTAATATGTGTACATTCACCAGTCAACATCATTGCTGAGTATTTTCTCCTTAAAACCGCAGTCTCAAAAACACAAACGTGACCAATCACATCACGAGGGGGCGGGGCTTTTCTCCACGGGCTTTCTATGATGTTCAAAGTGTTTCTACACTCTAAAAATGCTGGGCTGTTTCAACCTAAACTTTGGACAAATACGGACAAACCCAAACATTGGGATACACTTTTAAATTACACTTTAACCCAATGGTTGGGTTTGTCCATATCTGAACCAAATTTGGGTTGAAACAGCCCAGAAATTTTTAAGAGTGTAAAGCTGGGCTGTTTTTTAACCCAAAGTTGGGTCAAACATGGACAAACCCAAACATCGGGTTACATTTTTAGTTGCTTTTAAACCAACAGTTGGATTTGTCCATATTTGACCCAAACAGTTGACCCAAATTTGGGTTGAAACAACCCAGAAATTTCTAAGAGTGTAAAGCCGGGTTGTTTCAACCTAAATTTGGGACAAATATGCACAAACCCAAACATTGGGTAAAATATGGACAAAGTTACTATATGGCTGGCTTAAAAAGAACCCAAAATAGGCTTGAATAAATCAGACACAATTACTAGGGCAACAGTAATAATCAAAAGGTGAATATTTATTAGTAAGCCATTTTATTTTAAATTATTAGTATTATTTTTTTAACGTATTAATAAACATTAACTTCCAACCTATTTTGAGTTCATTTTAAGCAAGCAATACAGTAATTTTTAAACAACCTTAACACTGGGTTTGTCCATAAATAACCCAACTTGGGTTATTTTTACCCAGCATTTTTACCCAGGTTAATTTGCATATTCATGAACCCACGAATACTAAATGAAGCAAGGGTGTCGAGTTACAGTCAAGCTATTTTTAAGGCACAAAGAAGTTATTCTCACAATAAAAACATTTAAATATGTCATTTTAATTATCAAAGATGAGTTTTAAAGGATACAATTGTTGACTGCAAGGGTACTTTAAATATCAATGTACTGACAGCATCTAAAATATAAACTTTTAAGTATGAACGACTTTAGAGACACAAATCTGTGCAAATCCCCAGTAATTGCCAGTTTTTTTCAGTTTTTCTGGATTGAATTATCTTCAAACCTGAAATATATTGTAAGTGAAACATTGCCATTGTTAAAGCTCATTGTTAATCCATGTCAACTAATGAGACCTTATTGTAACGTTTTACCAAAATGGTTCATTCAACAACAAATTTAACCTATGAATTCAATATTCTACAATATTGTACATGCAAACGTTTGTATGAATATGTTTGCAAACATATTCTACAACATGCAAAAGTTTGCACATCTCTAAAGTTGTAACAGGATCCATATGCTGATATTGCACCTATATGTGCCATATAAATGCCTATGAATATTAATGAGATGATTTAATAGGCATTAAAAGCTGGAACAGACCACGTCCTCCAGACTCGAGGGGGGGTCACAGAAACAAAGCATCAGTATTTGACAGCGGGCCGCTTCAGGAAGAGTTGAGGAGCGAGTGGGCCGCTCCGGCCTCTTAAAATTCCTGAGGTCTATCTGAAAACAGAGATACGGCCATCATGTTCTTGTTTTTAGAACAAGGCCTCTGATTTTCCCTGACTTGGCTCTTTCCATTCACTCGTGGGACGGAGGGCCTCTGCATGGCTAAAAGGGTCCGTGTTTATTTGCACATGTCTGTCATGTGATTTTCTCATGTTAAGATGAGGCACTTGCAATAATGCTGCGATATGACCCACACCGGGCCGCTGGTTTTAACCAAATAATCAGCAAAAAAATTATATTTACTCACGTCGCGAGTTTTTAGTCTTGATTGATAAGATGGAAAATACTGAAAAATGTCAAATAAAATCTGAATTCTGCAGAATGGTGGTCTTTAAATGCAAGTTAAATGCCAAAAATGATGCATTCCTGTAGCGCGTGACGCCGGCAATGCAGAGGTTATGGATTCGATTCCCAGGGAATGCAATGAAACATCTGACAAATGGATAAATGTAAATGATGCATAGTTAGTCCATATATTTTGATTTCATTTGTGTATGTTTGTTATTTTGCATATGCTATTGCTTTTAATTTGATCATTTGTTCTTATTTTATTACTGATATATATATATATGAGGGTTTGTGACAGTATTCTATATCATGTGCACAATAAATAAATAGAATCCATTTTAATTTAATGTAGAATTTTGAACAACATTTCACCCAAAAATGTAAATGCTGTCATCATTTACTCGTTTCAAACCTGTACGATTTAAAAAGAAGCTATTCTGGGAAATATCTGTGTTTGTTGTTGTTTGTCCAAACAATGGCAGTCAATGGGCTTGAAAGATAGGCATACAAGTACGGAACGATTGTTTTATTTCTGACTGTCTTTAACCATATTTAACATTTTATAAGAGTTAGGCGAGTGTTATAACCTTATTTTTTAAGGTTACATGGATCAAAAACAACTAAAACACTAACATAAAAAGACATATAAAAGAGTTGCGAGTTTTCATCTTTGACTGAAATTGATAAGATGGAAAATATAAATAAATTCTGCAGAAAGGAGGTCTTTAAATGCAAGTTAAATGCCAAAAACAACTAACTTTATAATTACGCCAGCAACTCCGAGGTCATGGGTTCGATTCCCAGGGAATGCATGAACTTAATGCAATGAAAACATCTGACAAATGCATAGTAAATTATGCATAGTTAGGGCAACAAAATGAATACTTAAACCCATATATTTTGGTGCAGACTCCCAAATTATGTAAAAATATGCAAGGTAAAAAAGCCCTGGACTATATTAAATACCAGGGAATGCACTGATAAAGTTTACATCTTGAATGCATTGAAGTCGCTTTGGATAAAAGTGTGTAAATGTAAATGCGCAATGAATTATTGGCTACCAAGAGCATGCATGCTCCTCAGGTTAATCATTTAAGCACATATTTGCTTACTTTTGTACAATAAACAGTTGTAAAGTCTGAATCACGAAGCAAAACTGCAGTAGGAAACGCTGGTTTATGCATCACTATAAATAAACGGGTTCTTTTTGCAAGCTTGCTTCATAGTTTCCAGCAAAAATCTGGCACTGGGAAAGGCAGAGCCTCATTAAGAGTTTATAACTCGACCACAATATCAATAGCATGGATAAAAAAAGGGACAGAAAGATTACAGTAAGACCCGGCTCACAGCGGCGAACGGCTCGTGCCTTTGAAATGTCAAGAGGAAGGAGGAGGTGAACCCATCACGAAACTCATTTAAACACTCGCTGCAATACAAATATTCAGCTGCACTTTCGCCCTGCAGGTATATTTAAAACATAAACGCTGTACGTCTCTCTTTCTGTACCTTCCAGACTATCAAACGACCGGTGCAACGAGTTCCACATGCGAGCTTAGCCAGGCAAAAATATCCCGAAAACTGGAGCCGTTTGGATAATCTGTGACTTTACGCGCCGTCTCACGCCTCCCCCTCCGTTTCCTAATCTCGACCGACAGCAGGCGAGCAAATTAGGAGCTTTCAAAAAGAATGCCTGCAAAAAATAATTAAGAAAATATTTTTAAACAAAGTTGGTCGCAAGAATCAGAAAAACACTGAAGCGTCGGCTGGCTTTGCTGATTAGCTGTCTTTAAAAACTTAATTATGAAACGGATGCTCGGAGTCTGCCAAGACGAGGAGGACCCGGTTGAGACCAGCTATGAGCGGCAGCAATGCCATTTTCACTTGGCACTTATAATTTGAAGTTTACCCTCCGCCGTAACCGCGTCTGGAAAAACAAACAGTTTATCTCGTTCTCACCGCGGGTCAGAGGAAACGCTGCTCTGTAAAACGGCTGCGAAACTCACAGGGGTTTTTCTAAGTCCTGCTGATTCAAATGATTACCAACAGCGACTGCGGTCCTGCTCTGGCAGTAACTAGTGGCTGATGCTAACTAGTATTTGGGTGAGATGGCATCAGTTTAAGGCTGAGATGCAATAAAACCTGCAGTTATTCTCGAGCGTCCCTCCAGATCTGCAGCCAATTAGAAGAACTAAACGCTTACAAATCAAACACACACCGACTCTGTTCACTAGTCATGGCTTCAGCAGCCCGGGGCTCTTTATCCTGAGGCAGCCGTTCTTTAATCTACCAGCCCAAAACCATACGGCACACAGGAGAGGGAATCACAAAGCAAAGCTCTCGATTGTTTCTCCTAGATTACATAAAGACTTATTTCGCTTTTTTCTTTTGCTTAGATGAGATTGAGCGCATAAGATCTCAAAAATGTCTTTCTATCGCACTTCATACGATGCAGATTGTTCTGAAGCAACTTCACAACCATTTCTGGCAAAATTCATCAATAATGAAATTGCTCCGATTAAAGCTGTAAAGCAGCTCTACAGCAGACAAAAGTCATTATTCTGCTCAATTTAGTGCTTTCCCCAAGATTAAGAGTGCATGTGAACAGCGATATACTCTTATTGATAGACTTTAAAGGTGAAGTGTATCCAGACAGGTTTCCCTGAACACGCCCCCTGTCTGCCATTGGCCAAGCTCAACATTTAGCCCCGCCCCCGACTCACACCATTGGTTGAGTCCGTGTCACTGTGCCAGACCTGCATAGTGACACGGATAATCTTCACCTTTAATCATTAAGTCAATTAATCTAGATTAATCGCATCTAACATAAAAGTTTATTTATACAATATACAGTATATATATATATATATATATATATATATATATATATATATATATATATATATATATATTGTGTGTGTGTGTGTGTGTGTGTATTAGTGCTGACAAATCGATTAATCGCGATTAATCGCATCAGAAATAAAAGTTTGTGTTTACATAATATGTGTGTGTACTCTGTATAATTATTATGCATATCTAAATACACACGTGCATGTACATATTTAAGAAAAAACGTATGTTAATATTTATATACAATATAAATTATTTATATACAGTAAGTACATGCAAAATGTTCTTAAATATATACATGATACATGTGCGCATATTTATATATACATAATAATTATACACAGTACACACACATATATATATATATATTTTTTTATTATTATTTGTATAATTTTTCTAATTTCAGGAGAAATGAAAAAATGGGCTCGGCAATAGTGTAAAAGACACTCGGGCAAGGCTCGAAATTAACTTTTCAACTTTGTAGCACAACTAAAATGTTATACATGATATTATATAATGTTTAAATGAGTGTGTGTCTGAAACTTTCAGCTTTCAAATTCTGTCAATTTTATCACAAAATACAAGCAATAAATGTGGTTTTGTGTCCTGACAGATCACTCCATCAGCGTTTCCACGAGCGGTGTAAAACCGCTCAAGAACGATCATGTCAAAGACTTTCAATGCTCAAAAATTCGTTAGTCAACTACAGTAGAAACATAACTCTAGAAATGGGCATTTTGCTAAATATATGCACAATATCACATTATATTTTTACCAAAGAATGGAAGGAGCTAAAAATGAAATCCAACACCGCCCATATTATTGCATCGGAAGAGCTGCCATTCACTAAATGTGCCTCTCAGATATTACTAATGAAGAAAAATAGATTGTGTGTGTGCAAGATATAGGTTTATGGGATGCATGAGGAGCAGGCCGAACTCATGATGAATCAGATTCTGTGCAAAGAAAGATTTACAAGAGTTCAGTTCCTACTTTAAGTGAATCTTAGTTCCCAGGACATCCACGTGCATCTTTACGGAAGTTTTTAAGCGCAATTAGACGTGAAATTACCCGCGTCTCTCAGTTATGTACTGCACGCTGTGTGATACGTTTTGTGTGTGCGCGCCCAGAACGCCACGTTTCACACCAGACGGATACTCTTTCCTGTCTTCCTGAGCTAGGCCGCATTTACACTGCAGGTCTTGATGCACAATTCCAACGTATCTTAGTTACAGGAACTCATCCTTTAGGGAAAATACCAAAAAGTAAATGCAACGTGATCTACGAAGAGACAGCGCTGTTTCGGATGCGTAAGCAATGCCATCTGTGTTTCTGTGGATCTGCAGTAGCTAACCGATACTGAATAACCAAACAAGCTACACACGGGGCTGCATGATGACGAGGGCGCAGGAGTAGCAGAACACATACTGGCTGTGTGGGAATGGCCGTATTTACACTGCAGGTCTTGATGCACAATTCCGATTTGGTGACTATATTTTTTTGACGACCCGCTTACATCATCTTTAAAAAGCGACCCGTATCCAATATTTGCATTTACACTATACACTGACAAAACAGCCCAAGACGTTCTGACCCGGAAAATGGATGCAATGGATGCAAACGAAATGATTATTCAATGTTTTGCTTTCCGCACTATCTTTTTTTTTCAATGATGTGCGACTCGCGCAATAATATCCGATTACATGGCAGACGCAAATGCACGTATCCGAATCATTACCACATGAGGGCTGAATCCCATCTGAGGATATCGGAATTCATGCAGTTTTTTCCTGCTTACACGTTCACATGTCATATCCGATCTGGGCCACATGAGAGGAAAAATCGGAATTGGGTCACTTTAACTGTGAAGTGTAAATGGGGCCACACAAAATGAAGCCAAAATGCCTGTTGAGTATCATCGTAAACATCATGTCTTAAAGGTGCAGTGTGTAGTATTTATGATGATCTATAAACAGAAATGCAATATAATACACATAACTATGTTTTCAGTGGAGTATAAAGACCTTACACAATGAACCGTTATGTTTTTATTACCTTGAGCCGTTTCTATCTACACACACCGCGGGTTCCCTTACAGTGAAGTCGCCATTTTGCACCACCATGTTTCTACGGTGGCCCTAAACGGTCAAACTTCTCAAAAGAGCGCTAGCTAGTCGCTGCTGTCTCAGACGATGACATCTTTGTCCTGTGTCGGCCACCGTAGCTTCTCTATGTGCTTTGAAAGGAAGGCGTGAGCGGTTGCAATTCACGACCTCACCACTAGATGCCGCTAAAATTCACACACTGCACCTTTAAGTGAACCTAAACGTGAGATAAAACGCATGTGTATCAGTATGTTGGATCCGTGCATTCGTTCTTAAAGTGACAGCAGCCTAATATTCCTGCTGACGTCTGTTTTTATGTTAACTGGATAACCGTAATAAGAGTTCATCAATATTTATACAGTGATATTTTACTTTTGATTACTGTTTCTGTACCTGAAAATCTAGACCAACATGAAAGGTCTATTTCATTTGTATATGTTTGTTCTGTTGTCCTTATTTGTGCTATTGCTTGTAATTTGATTATTTGTTCTTCTTTTATTACTGCGATATATATATATATATATATATATATATATATAGGTGTGTTTGTGACAGTATTCTATATAATGTGCACAATAAAACCAGAATCGTTCATTACATTGAATCCATTTTAATTTTGTGTAGAATTTTGAACAACATTTCACCCAAAAATGTAAATGTTGTCATTTACTCGTTCCAAACCTGTCGATATAAAAAGAAGCTATTCTGGGAAATATCTGTGTTTGTTGTTGTTTGTCCAAACAATGGCAGTCAATGGGCTCCAGTGTTTGGCTCCCAACGTCCTTCAGAATATCTGCTTTTGTGATTATCTTTAATTTAACATTTATATGAGTAGTTTTTGATGTTATAACCTTGTTTTTTAAGGTTTCAAGGCTCAAAAACAACTGAAACAATAACTAGGCCTATTTTGTTTTATTTGTTTATTACTTTTTTGTGGCGGGGCCAGGCCAGTTTAAAAAATCCTTAGCGTTGTACAGAGCCCCTAAAGGGACAATATGATGGAAAACATGAGACTGGAGGGAAAATAATAATACATCAATGCTCGAGAGAATGCAAAAGCATTGACATTTAATTTTTCCTCCCCTTTTGTATTTTCTTCCAGTATCATGTCCCTTTAAAGCCTCCGTAAGAACTCATTAACCACTTTAACATCTCTAATTTTCTAGAGAACTCAGATTTGCCATAATAAAGTGTGCAATCAAAATCAAATATTTCTCCTCAAACACACAAAGCGCTGTACTCTTACTGCATGGCAACTATTTCCTCATTTATCTTTGTAATATTCCTCTAATATCAGGAGAAATACGAGACAAATATGTGCGAACTCACAGTCTCGCCAAGATTGAGTCATTCACATTCATTTCAAAGTGCTAAACTCTTAATGCATGACAACTATATTCTCATTTATCCTCTAATTTTAGGAGAAATCTCTGTTAAAGGCTGAGCTGTGAAAGAGCAACCGCTGAGCAATAAAATGAGCTCATATTTACACACAACAAATCCAGTGCCTGTTTGTTCCTAATTCAATTTATTCCCTTATTAAATCTTTATAATCCATAATGTCTGTGTTTCCAGTGGCGTTCCTCTGGCTCAGACCTTTCCTGAATGCTTCCTACCTTCCGCCGAATGAGTGAAACGACACCAAATTGCTTTTCCAACATGCAGTGGGCTTGATAAAGACAGCCGTCAGTTCCTCTGCCATACTTTCTTTATGGTCTATGTGATTACGAACTGCAACCCACACTCTCCTCCAATCTGTCACGCAGCCACAGACTCCGAGAGAGAGAGAGAGAGAGAGACGGGCCAGATTCCAGTGTCTTTGTGTCAAAGATTAGGAGCTGGAATGGAGAACTCACTGTTTGCTCTGGGATCGTACTTTATCCCAACTACAACACCACAAAACATTCCTCATCGGTTCACGCATCGCACACATCCCGCAGGACCGCTTCATGCCCGCTCACAGCTCATGTTTTTACTTCATCTCCTAGAATAACCACAAAATGATCAACTAGTGACTTAATATACTTGCTTGTAAATTCCACAAGACTGAATTAAACATGATGTTATTTACAAGAGCAGCACGAGTACAGATCTATAAAATGACATGGGAAACCTTTGAGATCGACGATGTTTAATGGCAGACAAATCCGCTTTTAAACACTCTAAAGGAGACGTTAGGAGATGCGATTTCACAGCGAAACGGGATATTTAACAAGAAGTGATTGGATCGGGAATACTGGGCATTGCATACCAGAAAGGAGTCACGTGATTTGAGGGGCGGGACTTGTGACATCAGCTGACATCAACGTGGTTTAGGAGATATGGCACATTTATCATTATTGAGGAAATTTCAATAGAATTTCTATTTAAATGTGCAAAATAAAGTCCATGTTCATTTTTATGTTGAATTTAGAGGGACATTTCACACAAAACTAAAAATATTAAAATATAAATATAAATGATGACATGATGATTTTAAAATTAGTAAATGTATTAAAAAATATTTTTTGTTATTATTTATGTTTTATATTATGTATATATAATTCATTTTATAATTATATAAAAATAGGAAATTTAATTTATTATACACACGCATATATATTTATATGAAATAAATGTTTTATAATAAATACATTTATAAAAATATTTTATATTACATTATTTATATTTTATTCATTTTATTATAATAATAAATAAGTACATTTATAAAATATATATACACACACACACACACACACACACACACATATATATATATATATATATATATATATTATATTTTATTTTATTATAATAATAAATAAATACATTTATAAAAATATATATATAAAAAGACATTTTATTTATTATTATACACACACACACACACACACATATATATATATATATATATATATATATATATATATTTTATATTAAATACATTTATTTATTTTATAATAAATACATTTTAAAAATATATATTATATATTATTATTTATTTATTTATTACATTATTTATATTTTATTTATTTTATTATAATACTAAATAAGTAAATTATTATACACACACACACACATACTCACACACACACACATACATACATACATACATACATACATACATACCTATAAATATATATATATATATATATATATATATATATATATATATATATATATATATATATATATATATATATATATATATATATATATATAGGAGGGCTTGTGAATTGATTTTGCAGAATTTTGAAGAACATTTCACCCAAAAATTAAAATGCTGTCATCATTTACTCGTCCAAACCTGTACGATATAAAAAGAAGCTATTCTGGGAAATATCTGTGTTTGTTGTTGTTTGTCCAAACAATGGCAGTCAATGGGCTCCAGTGTTTGGCTCCCAACGTCCTTCAGAATATCTGCTTTTGTGATTTGCAGAAGAAAGAAAGTCAAGTTTGGAACGACATGAGGGAGAGTGAAGGATGATGTACTCTTTACTGTGGTGTTGATTATCCCTTTAACCAAGTCTCCACTTGCTCTCAGTCTCAACTGAATCAAATCTCTCAGTAGGACGGTCTCAAACGTTCTCAGTGGTTTTTCTTTCAAGTTTACGGTTAAAAAAGCAGTTTAAAGGCCTTGAAGCCTCTCAAAGGCGTTCAACCCTGGTTTAGACTCATGAAACGATCAAGAGATTCATTGTTTAGCAGAAGAACCTGAACAGAAAGCATGTGATGAGAGACAGACACGTATGAAGAGAGACACAGTCACAGGTCGAGAGGCAACACGCGCTCAACGAAACCTTCCTGTTAATTACACTGGGACCGTCCAGGGCCGTGATGCTCACAAACGTCTCGTGGAGTCTGATCGACACAGGCCGAAGCTTGGCTTTCTGACAGACGGGTATGAGAAACGCTGGAGGAGCTCTGCTGTCCGTCACACACACGACTGATGCACCCTGACAGATGTCAACCCATGTTCTGAGCATAGATGTGAACGTAAATGGTTGTAGTTCATGGGATATAGGCCTAAGATTGGTCTCACAGTGAGCCGATTATAGCAGAAATGAAAGAACTTCACTGTAAAGTTTACTGTAAGCCAAAATAATCTGAAATCTAAAACTGATCAAAACTCAAAGACATATCTAACCCTCAAATGTTCAAGTGTCTGTCAAAAATGATCTATTTTTTATCTATTTTGTAGTTTTAGGGGATTTTATGGTACTAAATTATGTTTATGCAATAGTAATAATCCATTCACTCTAAAAAATGCTGGGTAAAGAACAACCCAATGTTGGGTCAAATATGGACTAGCCCAGCAGTTGGGTTGTTTTAACCCAGTGACTGGGTTGTCTTAAGTAAACATTTAACCCAAACGCAGGGTTAAAACAACCCAACTGCTGGGTTTGTCCATATTTGACCCAAAATTGTTTTAAAACAACCCAGCATTTTTTAGAGTGTTTATTAACTTTTTGAGGGCCTGAAAAAATCATTTCAAATAAATCTCGAATGCTTTCGATCACATACTTAAGTTTGGTCTCTTTATAAAGACGACACAAAAATAATTGTTTTCATTTGAAATATATCTTTTCCAAAACATCGAATCCATAAATCTAAACCAGTTGTGTTCCAAATTTGAGGTTGGCATCTTAAAAATGAGCTTTCAGTCAGATGTTGTTTGTGTGCAGTACCAAACGCTTCCACTAGGTGAAATTTGTGTCCCATTGAAACTTATTTTTGACAGCGAACAATACTATTTTTTCCAGGAATCATGTGCATGAATTTTTATGCTCACACAGCAAGTGTCAAAACCACTACGATGAAGTAAAAAATTTGGTAAAAAATGACTGAACAGCACCAGAGGGCTAACCAAGTTAATATGACACAAATTGAGCACACAAATAAAAGAGGCTTTCAAATGATGCCTAATTTATGATGATTACTAAAATATGTGATAGGTAAAAAAGGGTGATAAAAAAGCACGGTAAATAGTTAAAACAGATTAAAGCCGCCACGAAAGGGAAGTTGCGCTCGTCTCTATTGTTCCGTTTATCCGAGTGAAACGCTTCTCAAACAAGAGCAAATGTAGGGCGGGGCTTGATTCTGTCCGTGGGGAATTGATTGGATGGTGGTGGTTTGCTATTGGCTGATCTCGTGTGAGTGACAGGCGGCCCCGCCCTCATCAGAGACGAGGTGTCGCTGAGAGAGGGAGGGGAAGTTATTCTGATTCAAGATTACCAGGAACATGAATTTTTAAAAATAATGATGTGCACGGATAAATTATTCATGATAAATACTGCAATATTCCATTAAAAACAAGAAATGTCAATTTTGATTTCATTGGAGGCTTTAAGTGGCCCTCAGGTGTCGTCTGCATGAGCGTGCGCTCTTCTGAGGGGCCCCGGGGCCTCGTGAAGCCAGCGGCTCTAGCACTGTTTGCTCAGGACATGCCACAGGACACTTGTGTTTGCCCAGCCTCTCTCTCTCCATACAGCTGCTGCATTCCAGCTCCGCCGCCGGACTCCCGCTCCGTTTGTTTATCTCATGTCCTCTAGTTTAACGTATGGAATCACAGAAACACACATCACACAACATCTGCACTCGTATCTGACATATTTCACACTAAAATCAATGATTGAGAGATTTCAAAAAAAGAAACAATTAGTTTATATGATAATTAGTATAATTTAATATACAGTATATCAATGTTAAAAGGTTTTAATTTAAATAAATATATATATTTAAATAATTGATAATTAAATAATAAATACATGTTATATACGGTATATAAATAATAAAATGTTTTTATTAATGCAATATATATATATATATATATATATTTAAGAAATAGTATACATTTCTATTATCATATACAACTTAATATTCATTATTTTATTAAGTAAAATATGTTACTATTTATGTATATTACACTTATGAAATAATTATATATATATATATATACATACATATATAATATATATATATATATATATATATATATATATATATATATATATATATATATATATATATATATATATATATATATATATATATATATATATATATTGATTAAAACATATTCATCTATTAAATAAAAATTACAATGAAATAAAAACACATTTTTATTACATAAATACTACGACAAATAATAAAATGGTGTATACATCTGAAGTAGTATTTATATAATATAAATGTATGTGTTTATTTAATTATAATTTTAATATATAAATAATAATAATATTTGATCATATAAATGTATAATTATTTTTTGAATTTAATATATATAAATAATAATATTATAATATTTTATATAATTACTACATTAATTAAAATATTAGTAGTATTAATATATATATATATATATATATATATATATATATATATATATATATATATATATATATATATATATATATATATTTTATTATTTTTAAATGCAAAAAATAATTATACAGTAAAATCAATAAAAAATTTTGAAAAAAAATCGATTACATTATTGTTATGGAACGGCTTCATTATCATTACAAAAGTATAATTACTTTTTGTCTTCTTTTGGTTGGGGTTGAAATATGACCTTGGTGAAGTCATGAGGCTGAATGTAATGCATATAAAAACACCAGCGGGCCGACTATCTGCCTCAAATCCCACTGGGAACAGGTCGTTGGTCACAGCCGAGTTCATTCTGCAACTTTAGCGATTAGCTTTAGCGTCTCTTCAGCTCAGGTTCAGGTGGGCCCATCGGCCTGTCAAACCGGCACATAATCAGAGCCCAAACAATATCAGCAACTTCCAGGCCTTGTCAAAGTTTCCTGCGTTTACAGCTCATAAAAAACTCCCACGAAATGTGTTTCTGCAGCCCAGCCCCCCCACGCTCTGCCTCGGCCCTCACCGACCGTCAGAAACACTGCAGATTTACCTTACTGATGCACATTCAATCCACGGTGAATGATTCACCAGAGCACATTATTCCATGTTTGACTTTTGCAAGCCAATATTCAAGTCTATTTTGGTCACTTTTCAATTCCTGATGATTTTCTTAATGGCATTTCGAGGAGGTTTGACTTTGCTTTCCTCGCCCCAAACTCACAACTACCTCACAATAAAGATGTCGCACCGCTCACGTTTATTGGACCCTCATTATCAATGCCACAATAATCCTACAGATTCAGCGAGCGCTTAGTGCTTTCATAACTCATTTCCAGCAGCGCCTTGCAAGCCGGACGAAGTGCTTTCAGTATAAGATGAGCTCGAATGCTTTCACTAAAACTTTTTTCTGTGGGTCTGTGTAGAAAGCCGTAGATGAACGAGGTGACAGGTCCACAATGAAGCCGAGTCCGCTAAAAATAATCAGTGAGTGCTTTCATTGTATTTATGTAACACTTCCTTTAAAAACCCCCACAGCAGGACGGCAGAACACCTCCGAAGAAACAACACTAGTTAGTCATTGAGAAACGCTCGAGCTGGAGACAAAAACAGGCCTTGAGTTACTTTTTTAACACACGTTCCTGCCCTCAATACGAATGCTTTAGTAGTGCGTGATCATCTAAATATCTCCGAAAGGACTTTCCTGCAACACATAAGATAAGTCTTCAATGGTATACCAAGCGTCTTATATTTTGGGGATGGAAAAACATAACTCGCCATACTGCCTAATGTGATTATTAAACTTCAAGAGGCTATGATTATTGAAATAAATGTGAGCGCTTCATGTTTCAAAGCCTGAAGGTGGCGCTGTTGTGCGTTCTACAGGCTCGGCCAATCAATGAATAGCGCACATTTATGCTTATAAACTAATGTGGATCAATTAAGACAGTGTTTACTTTACAGTGTTTATAATACAGTGTTGTGTAAGGTTGTAAGAATGCATAATTTATCTCTTCGTCTGAATCTGAATGAGCTCCTGCAATAATAAAGCATAGACATTTCAAAATAAGAGTCCCGGTGTATTTCGGGCTTGTTTATTAAATAAAAGTGTGTCCGATTTCCACCCCGGTTATTATTTGGTTACACAAACTGTACGTCCCATTACAGGAAGGAATGACTACAAATATTATTTGATGCATATTATTAAATAAATAGATTTTACTAGTATCAGTGTTATTATAGTTAGGGCTGGGTATCGTATCTGTGTATATACATTTTCAATACCAGTTCCAGAACGATATCAAATATGTTTCCCTGTTTTAACAAGATTACATTACCTCAAAGAAAAACCCCTTTGGTTTTATTTTTTTCAGTTTGTTGACTCAAAGACTCTCGCTCAAGCAGAAGTAGCCTAATGTTTAAAAATGTAAAAATAGCAAAGAGACAATCATTTTAATTGTTTGTTAATAAACTAGTGTTTTCTAGTCCGTGTTGGGACTTTCATACGATGCACCTTTCATACGGATTACATAATCAAAGGATTTGCGTTTGATTTGAATTGGTTTGTTTAAATTTATATATTTCAAGCTTTCTATAGTATATCTCATGTCTGTGAGGAACGTATACGCTGAGTTTCGGTTCATTTATGTGACGCAGTTCTTCTTGCAGTCAAACACGGAGAAACGTTCTGCTCTTTAGTTTATTCCGTGCACTGTCAAGCGCTTCAGATTTGTCGTGTTGTCGGTCTTAGTAGCGATTATCTTGTCGTGAATATTGGCATCGAGCCGGGTGAATTTTTTCCACATCTTTTCCATCTATGTGGGTTGGGACGCTTACCCCCTATTTACACTGCACACACTGGCTCACTGACGTTGGGAAGATGAACTTCTCTGGCTATCACCAGACCAAACTCAATCTTTTAATACTGAACATTAGTCTGAGGAGTCTGCTCTGTATTTTCTACTGCACAAGAGGCGTGATCAACGGGCTTAGTTCAAATGACCAACCAATCAGACCAATTATTCATCGCTTCTCTATCTGTCATTGTGTTAAACACGCCAATAGCTGCCAGGTGGATAAGCCAGTTTGTGATTGGTCCCGCAAAATTGTAAGACACAGGATAGAAATCAAAATCAAATCACAGTCTAATGATCAACCCCACAGGTATCGAACGACAAGACCTTTTACGATACTCGATAGTATCGAGGCAATTCAGTCGGTATCACACTCGATACCCAGCCCTAATTATAGTTAACAAAAACTAGAAGCATAAAAAACATGCTTGAAATAAATAAATGTTAGCTAAAATATAACTTTAACTCTCTCTTGTTATTTTCATTTAGTGATGATTAACCTGAAAAGTTAAACTATACAGACATGACAAAAAAGACAAAAACAACAGAATTACTAAAACTTTTAACAAAAATTGTAATTATAGCAGAAATAAATTGAATTTAAAATATTAACAAAACTATATAGTATCTCAGTGATACTACAATAACACTAGTATGGCAAAATCTGTTTATTACAGTGTGTTTATATATATATATATATATAAATGCAGAAATAGTTAGTTGCACCCCTAAAGTTTCTAAATGCACTCCTGAATTCGGAGCACAGGTGCTCTTTGGGAAAAAGTAATCATCAAGCCCTGATACAGACACTTTTCACCATGCAATCCAATCTATAACGCTATACAGTGCATTTTCACCTAAGCACGCAGCGAGAAAGCCTTTGTTCATGCATGATCTTTGAATGAAGGTCACGTTTGCTGACTTATAACAAGAACACAAAATCAGCCTGATCTGCCTCAAACCGGCGTCTGATGATGTCAATAACATCCGGATGGGGTTTATGCAGGAAATCGACTGTACATACAAACATCTGACCGATAGAAACAACATGCATCGTTCAGACTCAATCCAAATTGTCTGCATGTGCTCGCATGTGCATCAGGGGTTAAAACACTTCCTGACCAAAAAGAGACAAACTGAAAACCACACACACGTGGGTGACAAAGAAACTGTGCGAACTCTGCGATGCCATCCTGTTTGGTTTAGGTTCAGCTGCCACAAAGATATTTCCTATTTCAAACTTACACAAGCAGCCATTTTAAAAACGTGATATAAAACAATTGCTTTGCCGGCTGTGGAGTGAGACTCAATTTGAGGTGTTTTATAATTTAACACGCATCTGCAATGTTTCTTTTTTGACAATGTTAAACAGTTGCTCTCGGATTCTGAAAACCATCCGTCTGCAATCCACCGGCTTTGAGTTCTGAAGCACGCCGAGTGCACTAGAACAATAAACTTCTGTCTTTCAAAGTGACGCTCTGAGTGTGGCAACATCTGGCGGCGGGACTCGGTCTCCAATCCCGCTGGCTGACAATTACGGTCGGCTGAGGAATAATGCATCCAAGAAAAACCTCCTCGCTCCATTACGGACACATGCATGCACCCTCCGTACACCCGCCAGCCCCCTCTCCCGCTCATGCATTCGGGGGTGCAGTCTCTGCCGAGCCCACCACATCCTGAAGGGGGGGTCTCGAGTGGCGGGTGGACCCGTGCGCCACAGCGTACCACCGTTTCTGTAAGGCGCTGACGGGTAGGAAACACATGCCCCACATCAAGCACTGACAGGTTCTGATCAAAGTGCCCTGAAGCCCTGCGGGGGATCTGAATTAATGTCTTTGGCTTTTTTTCCAGTTTGGTCTTATTTTTCGTCGGTTCATTTTGAGGTCATATTACAGCAACGCCACAGTACCTTCTCACGCAGATGAATCGATGTGTTCTACTAGCGCATTTAGATTTTCTTCTAGTGATAAAGTATGTTTACGAGCTGTTTCATTCATAAACCGTCATTAAAATGTCAAATGAGTTAATTAAAACTAAATGATCACATGATGGAACATGTAAAAGGTTCTATAAATGAAGTATTTTTTTTCAGTATTTCTTTATGTTTTCTTTTGACTCCATTTTAAATGTCAAAAAGGATCAATACAAGCAGAAATTTCTTAAATTATTGGATATTTAATTCACTTAATGGGTTATTTTTAAAAAATTCTAGTGATAAAGTATGCTTTTTCATTCATAAAACTCAAATTACTTAAATGATCACATGATGGAACCCATAAAGGTTCTATAAATGAAGCGGCTCACGGAAGATTCCATTAGAACCTTTTCTTCTAGTTCAATAATTACACTTTTTTTAATATTTTTGACTCAATTTTAAAGTCATGTCAACTTCATTTATATAGCGCTTTTACAATGACGACTGTTTCAAAGCAGCTTTACAGTGTTAAACAGGAAAATATTGCAACACAAATGTATTCGGCTATACGTTTGCTTTGGAGAAATGCCGAAAAGGTTCAATATAAGGAGAAATGTGTTAAATGATTGGATATTTCATTTGTGTTTTAAAAAAAAATCTACAGATAAAGTATGTTTACGAGCTGTTTAAATCATAAAACCTAATTAAAATATTTAAAAAAATTTAAATGATAACTAAATGAACTGAACATCATAAAGGCTGTAGAAATGAAGCGGCTCACGTGAGATTCCACTAGAACCTTTTCTTCCAGTTCAATAATTTAAAAAATGTCATGTTCTCAACTCAATATTATAAGCCAAAACGGTTCAATATAAGCAGAAATGTCTTACATGATTGGATATTTCATTCGTGTTTACAGGATATTCAAAAAATTATAGTGATAAACTATGTTTACAAGCTGTCTCATTCATAAAACTTAATTAAAATGAAAAACTAATTAATTAAAACTAAATGATCACATGATGGAACATCTGAAAGGTTCTATAAATGAAGCGGCTAACGGAACCCTTGAAGATTCTATTAGAATTAGTGCTGTCAAATCAATTAATCACATCTATATATATATATGTGTGTGTGTGTGTATATCCGCACACACACACACACACACACACACACAAACACACACACATATATATATATATATATATATATATATATATATATATGTGTGTGTGATTCATTGATTTGACAGCACTAATTAGAACCTTTTCTTCTAAAACAATACATTTTATTTGCATGATGCAAATGTTTATATTTTTCATTTCTCCAACTTTATGTTGTAAAATCTCCTGTAACACTTTAGAAATAAGGCTTCGTTTGTTAACATGCATTTATTAATTTTAGTTAATGTTAATCTGAACATTTACTAAAACATTTTTAAGATCCACATTAGCACTGCATAACCTGAATGGGTTAATAAATGTTCATTGCTAGTTCATGTTAGTTAATGCTAAATACATTCAAATGAGTTATTTCTTTCATAACACTTTACAGTAAGGTCTCATTTGTTCACACTAGTTAATGCATGCATGTTAGTTCACATTAACTAATACTTTTGATGTTAAAAATGTATGTTAAAATGAATAAACTCTGTAGACGTATTGTTCATTTATTAACTAGTAAACTAATGTTAACAAATGACATCTTTATGTAACGTATCTCTTTTTTTATAAGAGAAAGCATCTTTTAATTCCCACGCAGCAAACATATAATACTGGTACTTTAGCCATTTAGTGAAATGCAAATGCGCGGTTGGTTTTATCTTTATGTACAACAGATAAACAGTCCCACAAAAAGTGTGCGATTCATTTACTGCATTAATCACAAATAATAAAACGCCTATTTCTCCCAACTGGAGAGAAACGTCAAAATGCTCTAATTTAAAGTCATCATGAGAAATGTCGTTCCCAACATGTATTTCTGAGTGAAACTGAACAGACAAGAAAAAAAGACTTCATTCTATCCATTGGGAATTGATTGCGTGGTGAACAGAGGGCGTGCCAGTGCCAGACTGGAGACGGTGGTTGGATTGGATGGAATTGAACTGAAATGGAAAGTCGTTTAAAAGGCAAACCAAGTTATTGCATTTTGATGAAAGATTATAAAGGTTTTTTTCCCTCCGTTATAATATCATGCAGTGATAATTCATGCACAATGAGAACATGTGCATGCTCTTAGAAAGTGAATAAAGTCCATTCTGAATCACCGAAACCACAGCCGCAGAAAAATCCTGAGACAAACTCCTGGAGGGATGATCACACATTTCTAGATTCACATCATCCAGCAGGTACTAAACTCAGCCTCTTTAACACTGGCCGAGTGTCCCAGAAGTCTCCGCAGCGCTCTTCCCCCGCGGACAGGCATCGTTATTATTTACCGGCTGCATTACTGAATCAGTTGCTATTCACCATGCAGCCAGCAGCCATTCAGAGCGTCAAACCTCCAGCGCGCTCGCTCTCTCTCTCTCTCTCTCTCTCTCTCTCTCTCTCTCTCTCTCTGCCAAGGCCAATTAGTGCTGTGCTGCGCCGCACCCCCACAGCGACTGACAGCGCTTCACAAAACGCCAGCTACATTTACTGCATTACTGCCGGAGTGTGTGCCTGGGCTGCAGACGCTTTTACACAGGATACAGGGCAAAAAAAAGTAATTTTTGCACGGTGGTCACCCGAAGTGTTCAGCAGTTTTACTGTCAGCGAAAACAAATGTACAGTGATTATTAACGTCCCAGGGCGGAGAAAACACTGTAGGACTGTGGGATAGTAGTCGGACAAAATAGGGTTTTTTTTTTTCAAATACAGATAACGCTATATATGAAGAAGACATGGTGTAGGATTTACAAGTTTCAATTTTAACAATAATTACAACACATTAAAATACATGTGAAATAGTAAAAAGATATAAAAAGACTAAAATGGTATTTTCTTGTAAATCCTACTCCAAAAATATCTATATAATATATACATGACACTCACCAAAAAATCTTTTTTATCTTTTTTACAGTTCTATTGTTTTTACAATATGTATGTGTGTATACACACACACACACACAGTGAAAAATTATATGTACAATATAATATCGTCAAATCGGATATCAGCAAAAATATCGTCAATATCGTGCATCCTTGATATAGTATATAAAAATATTTGTTTTTATCATTTTTACTGTGTTATATATATATATATATATATATATATATATATATATATATATATAGATGTATGTATATGATCAAACATAAATTTTCACAGTATATACTGTGTACTGTGAAATTTCACATATACTGTATATATACACTCACCTAAAGGATTATTAGGAACACATACTAATACTGTGTTTGACCCCCTTTCGCCTTCAGAACTGCCTTAATTCTACCGTGGCATTGATTCAACAAGGTGCTGAAAGCATTCTTTAGAAATGTTGGCCCATATTGATAGGATTGCATCTTGCAGTTGATGGAGATTTGTGGGAAGCACATCCAGGGCACGAAGCTCCCGTTCCACCACATCCCAAAGATGCTCTATTGGGTTGAGATCTGGTGACTGTGGGGGCCATTTTAGTTCAGTGAACTCATTGTCATGTTCAAGAAACCAGTTTGAAATGATTGAGCTTTGTGACATGGAGCATTATCCTGCTGGAAGTAGCCATCAGAGGATGGGCACATGGTGGTCATAAAGGGATGGACATGGTCAGAAACAATGCTCAGGTAGGCCGTGGCATTTAAACTATGCCCAATTGGCACTAAGGGGCCTAAAGTGTGCCAAGAAAACATCCCCCACACCATTACACCACCACCACCAGCCTGCACAGTGAAAACACCCCCCACACCATTACACCACCACCACCAGCCTGCACAGTGAAAACACCCCACACCATTACACCACCACCACCAGCCTGCACAGTGAAAACATCCCCACACCATTACACCACCTCCACCAGCCTGCACAGTGAAAACATCCCCACACCATTACACCACCACCACCAGCCTGCACAGTGAAAACACCCCACACCATTACACCACCACCACCAGCCTGCACAGTGAAAACATCCCCACACCATTACACCACCACCACCAGCCTGCACAGTGAAAACACCCCACACCATTACACCACCACCACCAGCCTGCACAGTGAAAACACCCCACACCATTACACCACCACCACCAGCCTGCACAGTGAAAACATCCCACACCATTACACCACCTCCACCAGCCTGCACAGTGAAAACATCCCACACCATTACACCACCAGCCTGCACAGTGGGAACAAGGCATGATGGATCCATGTTCTCATTCTGACTCTACCATCTGAATGTCTCAACAGAAATCGAGACTCATCAGACCAGGCAACATTTTTCCAGTCTTCAACTCTCCAATTTTGGTGAGCTTGTGCAAATTGTAGCCTCTTTTTCCTATTTGTAGTGGAGATGAGTGGTACCCGGTGGGGTCTTCTGCTGTTGTAGCCCATCCGCCTCAAGGTTGTGTGTGTTGTGGCTTCACAAATGCTTTGCTGCATACCTCGGTTGTAAGCAGTGGTTATTTCAGTCAAAGTTTCTCTTCTATCAGCTTGAATCAGTCGGCCCATTCTCCTCTGACCTCTAGCATCAACAAGGCATTTTCTCCCACAGGACTGCCGCATACTGGATGTTTTCCTTTTCACACCATTCTTTGTAAACCCTAGAAATGGTTGTGTGAAAATCCCAGTAACTGAGCAGATTGTGAAATACTCAGACCGGCCCGTCTGGCACCAACAACCATGCCACGCTCAAAATTGCTTAAATCCCCTTTCTTTCCCATTCTGACATTCAGTTTGGAGTTCAGGAGATTGTCTTGACCAGGACCACACCCCTCGAAATGCATTGAAGCACTGCCATGTGATTGGTTGATTAGATAATTGCATTAATGAGAAATTGAACAGGTGATCCAGGTGAGTGTGTATATATATATATAATAATAATAATTGCAATTTTCAATTATTTTGCAAAGTTGTAAATAAAACAGCAGTATACAGCCTACATTATATTTATGTGTGTGTGTGTGTGTGTGTGTGTGTGTGTGTGTGTGTGTGTGTGTGTGTGTGTGTGTGTGTGTGTGTGTGTGTGTGTGTGTGTGTGTGTGTGTGTGTGTGTGTGTGTGTGTGTCATACAAAATGCATGTTATTTTTATTTATAATATATATTATCCAGAGAATGACACGCAGTATTAAGAATCAATAGTTCAAAAACTTTTGAATAGGTCATTTTAATAAACTCAGCAATTTTTTTGTCTTTTGGATCATATGTTTTATATGCAAATCATTTTATATGCGAAATATATTTTTCAGAACAGCACTAAATAAAACATAACTTGCATTTTGTTACAATTATTCACAGATTCTGCAAGGGCTTCAAACTTTTTCTTGCACTGCTATATATATATATATATATATATATACAAAATAAAAATATCTGAAATGCAATGCAAACGTATTTCCGTACAATTCACAAAGTGCATTTTCAATGGGTGTCTCTTATATTTCACACATGTATTGGAGTTTTGTAACACAGTTTTGTGGTTCTGACTCATAAAGCAAAGCATTGAATAGTTCTGAAAAGGTCTCGCTCACCACAGAGTGTGTGTGTGCACAGACATTTTCACACACCGCGTCAGCAGCAATACAGGTGCACAGCAGGCCGAGAGCGCTTCGCTGGGTCTTACTCTCACCAATATAACTTCATAATCATCATGTGTTTTAATCTAATGAAGTTTTAACAATGTGCTCCGTATAAGCGTGCCCAAAAGTCTGACAGCGCTAGAAAGAAAAGCAATAACATGATTTTGAGAATTTGATCCGGTTATGATCTCATATTTTTAATATGCTGCCATACATGTAGCAATGCACTGTATCACGTTTAAATACACCTGATTGATGAACATAAGAACCGAGCGATGGCTCACAGGCTGGTTTATGATGTTGTGGCAGCAGCGTTAGACGGATCGCTAGCACAGCTTCTGATAGGCCTCGACCGCCTCTTTCCACCTAATTAACTTCCCCGTGTTCAGAACGCAGCTCAGCTGGCCTGACGACTCATTTTATCTCACATCTCCATTACAGTGTCGAGGAAAGAGGAGAACCGTCATATACAGGAAAAAGGTAATTGCTTTATGCAAACTGATAGGATCTTTTTTCACTTGTTGTTTTCTCTGGTCTTAATATGAACAAGATTGAATGATTTGAGATAACGTAGGTTAATATATAACGTTAAGTAAACATGCATGCAAATAAAACTGATTCAGCGTGTATACTGGATTCGAAACATCATGCTGAAAGAAATCAAGATTCAACAAGCACACCTTTCCCACCTAAATCACACGCTTTACATACAACATATGCAATGATACATGCTTATTTATGAGCAAAGCATGCACAAACATAATCGCTTCTTTGAAGATCTCTCATTTCCAATGCACTGATGCATTTCTGTTAGAGTATTATTTAAGCTAAAGAAGACAGTTGCACTCGTAGATGCACCACTCTGCACCCATTTCCAGTAATTGCTAGGCCTACGAGTTATTTTTAGATGGTTTAAGCAGCGAAGAACATGCTCAAAGAGTAAGACAGAGAGAGACAGACTCTTTGAACGGGCTAAATAATAAGTTAAGGCCTCAGACTCGCTTTAAATGAATCAAGGATTTCTGCCGTCACACAGCTGGTAATGTGCCACTGCCACCCACTTACAGGGATCTGATTCAGGAGCGATAGCGTTTAACGTCTGAGGTGCCTTTTCTTCTGACGGCTGACACTTGGATGTTCAATTGAAATTGAAAGTCAAACTTCTCACTGCAAGAACCGGCTGCAAAGATGTTACACTTATCATGGACGTCTGCTTTACTAATCCTTTTTACTTCTGTAATCTTATTTATAAATGCAAAAGGACATTTAATGAGACAAGACTGATTGGATGTCAAGGCGGGGCAAGTGTTAGGGTAGTTTTTGTGTTACTCAGATCCCGGGTCAGACGTGACAACCCAGTGTTTGGGTAGTTTTGTGTTACTCAGATCCCGGTCAGGTGACAACCCAGTGTTTGGGTAGTTTTGTGTTACACAGATCCCGGGTCAGACGTGACAACCCAGTGTTTGGGTAGTTTTTGTGTTACACAGATCCTGGGTCAGATGTGACAACCCAGTGTTTGGGTAGTTTTGTGATACACAGATCCCGGGTCAGACATGACAACCCAGTGTTTGGGTAGTTTTTGTGTTACTCAGATCCCGGGTCAGACGTGACAACCCAGTGTTTGGGTAGTTTTTGTGTTACACAGATCCCGGGTCAGACGTAACAACCCAGTGTTTGGGTAGTTTTTGTGTTACACAGATCCTGGGTCAGACGTAACAACCCAGTGTTTGGGTAGTTTTTGTGTTACTCAGATCCTGGGTCAGACGTAACCCAGTGTTTGGGTAGTTTTTGTGTTACACAGATCCCGGGTCAGACGTAACAACCCAGTGTTTGGGTAGTTTTTGTGTTACTCAGATCCTGGGTCAGACGTAACAACCCAGTGTTTGGGTAGTTTTTGTGTTACACAGATCCCGGGTCAGACGTGACAACCCAGTGTTTGGGTAGTTTTTGTGTTACACAGATCCTGGGTCAGACGTAACAACCCAGTGTTTGGGTAGTTTTTGTGTTACACAGATCCCGGGTCAGACGTGACAACCCAGTGTTTGGGTAGTTTTTGTGTTACTCAGATCCTGGGTCAGACGTGACAACCCAGTGTTTGGGTAGTTTTTGTGATACACAGATCCTGGGTCAGACGTGACAACCCAGTGTTTGGATAGTTTTTGTGTTACACAGATCCTGGGTCAGACGTAACAACCCAGTGTTTGGGTAGTTTTTGTGTTACACAGATCCTGGGTCAGACGTGACAACCCAGTGTTTGGATAGTTTTTGTGTTACACAGATCCTGGGTCAGACGTAACAACCCAGTGTTTGGGTAGTTTTTGTGTTACTCAGATCCAGGGTCAGACGCAATTTGATTAATTAATTTTTACTACTAATATTTGTTAAATATTAGGCAATATGTATTAAAACTATAAATTATGCTATGATGTAAAATATGATTGAAAATAAAGGAATTTTCATGCAAACCAGTGGTTGTGTCAAGTATTTTACAAACTTTTTTCTGTAGACATTAATTAATCTATGAAGTATAAAATAAAAGAAGTTAGTATTATAGTAAAAATGAATCAATTATGCTGGTTTAAATAAACAACCCAATTTGCTGGGTAAAATGAACCTGGATTTCCTGTGGATATGTAGAGGATCAAACTTTCTTGACATAGTAACAGAAGTGAGTGCTATGAATATACTGGATGATCTAAGAGTCAGAAGTAGTCGGGTTGTCTCTAACTATGGTCTGCCCAGCTCTGTCTGCATTAATACAGTAGTGAAGAGGGGGAAGTGGTCCATCTTCTCTTAACCTATCCAACTTCAATTTTAAACGCAGCGAATGAGCCCAGGGCGATGCACAAGTCATAATGCATTCGACAATATTCTCTGGGTGAAACATGCATTTATGAAGAGATGGCCTTTAGAGGAGGAATTCACAGAGCGTATGCTTAACAAACAATACACCCACTCATGAAAACGAGAGATAGAAAGTCAGTCTACTCAAAGTGAGAATGAGTCACAGCTCAACTGAAACTTCAGCATGAAGACACCAGAGAAGACGCTCTGCCCAAAATCTTGCACTTTTACACGCTAAATATCCCAGAACTCGACTGTGCAACATTAGACCAATGGCCACTTGAGTAAATATGAACAGCAGTTACTAGCAGCGGTGGGTGTGTTTGCATTGGAAGTATGGATCTGGCAGGTTTGTTGCAGGGCAAATGATGACATTGGTTAATGTATTATCGATTGCCTGGTTGTTATGGCTGTAAAGTTGCTTCCCTATTCTGAGGTGTGCAAACTAAATGCATGAGGGCTTTATTAGTCTTCTGAAATGCTTACAAACTGCATGAGATGTTATAAATGGCATGAAAACAAATCAACAGAAATTTACGTGTGCAAGTCATTTTTTATTTGTTCTGCTTTTTGGTCTTAAATTGAGAATATTTTGCAGGCAAAAAATATCCATTGTCTATTGTCAATAGTGTAGTGACTTTCTGTTGGTCAATGCACGAATTTGCGTGGGGAAATCTTTCGCTCAAGGCCTAAAATTAACACTCGGATTGAAATATTCAAGCGCAAGAAGACGCAAAAGAGAACTCGATTTGTGATTTGTTACTCGCTGTGTGGGAAGTTTTCTGTGCGCAAACATCCTGAGCGCAAGCTCAGAAATATGTGTCTTATTCAGCACACGAATGCTGAATTTAGATCTCTTTTACATCTTCTTGCGCTTGAAAACACCCATATTGGTGAATATCCTCGTAAACATATAGTTAACATGAACACTTGAGAATGCGTTCGGGTAACCCAATGCATACCAATGCTAACCCAACACATGTGTATCAGTATATTGGATCCGTGCATTTGTTCTTAAAGTGACAGTAGTCTAATATTCCTGTGTCATCAATGCTAATCAAACAACAAAAGATGACAAGAAAATCACTCACTCACTCATTAAGTTTATTACACAGAGTTATTTTAAATTTGATTTACTGTACATGGAATTTTCACTGGTATCTAAAATGTTGGTGTCATGCCTGCCTGTTTTTGCCAAAAAATGGAAAAAATATTTAAGGCCAGTAGATGTTCTGTCGCCCCCTTGTGTACACTGGTAGTGCAAGAGATTAGTTAATTTTGCAAACTGTGATTTCTATAAAGTAAGCTGCATTTGGCTAGTAACTCAACATGCCAGCCAATATGACAAAAACACAAATCACTATCAATTTACTTAGGATAGATACACTATCTATTATCCAAAACTGGAAAAAATGACCTGGTGCACCTTTAATGACTATATGCATATTGATATATGCGATTCTGCCAACCTAATGATAAAAGATGCTGGGCATCTGAAATCCTAATTTCTCCAATGGGATTTTCATATCAAAGGCTACACACTGGGTATAACTAAAATAATAAATGAAAATAATATTTAGATTCATTCACTAGTAAATTCTGCATATCCGTTGCTGAAAACTCTTATTCGATGCAATCATCCAGTCTATTCTGGTGTTGGTTTCACATACAGTACATGCACTGTTCTATGATTTACTGTTTCATACTTCACATACAAGCATGAAAAAGCTCACGCGTGGTTCAGGAATGCAGCATGTAGCATGTTTGTGTGTTAGCGACAGGAAATGATAGGCACTTATCATAGATGGCCTAGTTTTTCAGAACCATTTCCGGTTCATGCAGCACCACTGTAAACCACTTCACGCAAACTCTCAAACGTTACATATTAATGCAAGACCTCCATACATGACCTTCATTTGGGGCCTCTCAAGAATGTTGGAGAATATTGCATTATTAAAGCTGGAGCACATAAAGAGGGCCATTGTGGTGGGGAGAGCAGGCTTCCCCCCTAAAATTTTGTTTCATAATGTCCAGTTGCACAGGATCATTTTTCAACGTATGGAGTTGGCTTAGATTACTCTGCTCTCTATTCGCCGGCTGATCTTTTCCATATGCTCAGAGCCATAAGCTTAACTCTGTGACACCCTACTATAAACACCCATCAGCAAATTATGACTTACTCTCTGTCAAGATGGCTGAATTTAAGAGCTCTATCACAGGCTGTCTGAAGAAAAAAAAGAAAAGTGCAATGCTTCTAAAACAGAGTGCTTATTAAATAATAATGGGTAAAAGCCAATGTTTCTATAATTATATAGCCAACTCATACCACATCAAAACATTTTTAACAAAACATGAGTTTTTCTTAAAAATGACAACAAAGAAATTGATCCTTTTCACATTTTCGAGTTTCTCAGAAACGGAAGTCTTCACAGTTGGGTAAACTTCTATAGCAGTGAATGAGAGACTACATTAAAATATATATTTCTGTGATCCCATTTGCTCATTTAGTAAAATAAAACTCCACAATAGTGTTTTCACAACTTTCAAAAATAAAGAAAAATAAAAGTGAGGCAGTCAGAAGACTGAGAAATGTCAGATTTACCTTCACTCCCATTGCCGTTGTATTAGAAACACCCTGACAGCAGCGATAACTCGTTTTTTTTTTTGTAATTTGATGCAACGGTAATTCAAAGTTTAGTGATATAAAAATACATGTTTTAATAAATAAATAAAAAATATATAAAAAAGCGTAACAGGAGTTATGATGCTGATGACCGTTAAAACGCAGTCTGTGAGGTCTGTTAACAACGTCTCCAGATTTTAACTTTTTAAATAGTGGCGGTAAAACGAAAAAAGGGCCCGCTGACCAAGGCTCAATAATTCTCACAGCTGATTTGTTCCTGTATACTATAATTAACGTGCTAATTTCATATTTAGCCTCTTTATTAGAAAATTACAGTAAATATTCTTCAATACTGACATTCTGTTTTGGTAGCGTTGAAAAACGACAGAACACGGTATATGTTATCGCATCGCTTGATTGACACGTGACTAAAGCCAGCGCTAAATACATCGATTCAGATCCGAATTCTACGTAAACCGAATATGAATTTGACAGTTTGATGTTATTTGTGCGTAGTCTACTAGAAGATCACAAAAGACGAAAACAACACTTTTATGAGAACTTAGTAGCCTAACACACACAATTAAACAAAACACGGCTAATGCAACCGGAAAAAAAGCAGCATCAACAAAGCTGAATTCACATTATAGCTTACACAGCTGCTTTATGCTCATAACCTAGGCTAACATCAAAACTCACAGAGCAATACGGGCTTTAGAAATTATTTGAATTATTCTTAATTCACGCTAGATAATTGGATGGACATATTACCGTAGACAAATGAGGGATCGGTGGGGGTAAAGTGCATCTTTAACCGACTGTTAAAATCTTATCCTGAATCCTAGTGCACATGCTATTGTCAGTCAGCACTATATAGTCTCTTATACATTTCGACCCGTTAGTAGGCACGCGCTCGTTGGCAAAACTATAACACAATGCTTTCCACATGTTATTCAGTTTAAAATATGCTCATCATATGTTCTTTGCTGGAAAAAGCTACTATCCACCGTCTATTTCTACTTGCTTGATTCCACTCCAAACAAATGCACATCAGAAATCCTGCTTGGATTAGCCGACGTCCCAGTAATAAATAAATAACGCGCCTAAGAACTAATTAATTGTTCGCTATACTTCTAACACGTGGAATTGCAACTACGTCACAGAGGGATGCAGTTCCAACAACAAAGCAATTATAAAGCGAATTCACATCCATCCATCCAGACAGAAAGAAAGAAAGAAAAGAAAAGAAAAGAGTGCTGCATGTCTCCTATAATACGAGGAGCTGGACGGGAGCTCTCCATCTTCCCTCGGGAAACAAGCTGTCTTCATAGTGGACTTTATGATGATTTTTTTTGCCACATTTAACTAATTTTGCCTGCCTATCCCAGCGGCTACAGTGATGCTAGTGCAAGTGCACGGTTCCCGAGATGCTGAACTAAGTTTGGGATGCCCTGTCCGGAGGTTTCGCGTGATCCGACAATGCGCACTACGTTCACCGTATATGCAGCCTACACTGAGTAACATGCACATCGCAACAGATGGAACTGTCCTGAAGTGAATG
>CM040921.1:1802500-1820000 GCA_023029165.1 Gobiocypris rarus | reverse complement strand
ATCTATCTATCTATCTATCCATCCATCTCTTCGTCTGTTTCAACATGCAAAATGATTGACAGACAGAGAGCGCTTCTTATTGGCTGGTTTTCTGTGGGATAATCTGTCCAATTATACTATACAATTAAACTTTTAATTAATTTCTCTGATTTTAAGCTGTGCATTTGCATCATTTGCATTATAACATAAGACATGCAATTTAAAAGAGAATCAAACGGGGAATAAAGCACAACAGAGAGAACAACGCTTTCCTTCTAAGCCTTTAAGAGGCAAAGGAATATAAAGTCAGACGTTCCTGATGGGCAGAGCACTAACTCATCTGCAAAACTGCTCATATTTTCTGTACATCTGTGCAAATTCTTCACTGTAACAGCAGCTCAAATGTGTGTGAACATGAGTTTGTGTATTCACGTCTAAGGCCATTGTGTGTGTGTGTGTGTGTGTGTGTGTGTGTGTGTGTGTGTGTGTGTGTGTGTGTGTGAGTGAGCTGTCATTGTCATCGCAGTAGGACACTTGTTGTCTCTCCACGACCGTGTGCGTGTCAACATGCTTATTGTACCACACGCAGTTAGTGTGAGTGTGTTGGCGAGGGTCCTGGGGTGGGAACTTGTTTAATAAAAGCCACAGATGGAGAACTCAACAGGCATGTGGAGCAGACGCTCACGAGAGAGAGAGAAAGAGAGAGAGAGAGAGAAAGTGAACATACAAGTTCATGCATTGCATTTATGTGCATGCACATGCATGTTTTATGTATCTGTGTGTGTTTGCGTGTGTGTGTGTGTGTGTGTGTGTGTGTGCTTGTGTATTTAGGGGTTAACAGGCTCAGGATTCCATTGCATCATGGCTTTGGAATGTGTAGTGCCTCCCTTCCCAGCATCCTCTTGTGCTCAACAAAGAGCAGGGACAAAAAAACGTTGCCATTGCAAAGATTTGTTTATGAAGGACTGATAATCTGCCACCCAACGACCCCCAGAAACCAATTAGCACTATATAGCGCTTTAATTGATCCAATCTCACAAAAGCTGTGGAGATCACGCCCGGGTCGTTATTATTTCAGCTGAGGTAACTATAACTGCAGATTCCCCAAAATACAGAACATTGCGATTCTCTGGTGCTTCAAGAAACTGATGTGAGTTTGAGGCGTTATTATCTGTATATCGACGAATGGCAGATGTGGAAACCTGTTCAGAAACAATCCAAACTAAAAAAATTTAGCATTTTTGATGTTAATGCAGTTTAAACGAAAATTAAACCTAGTTTTAATCATTACAACATAACGTGCAAGTGTTTGTGTTTGTGTGTGTGTGTGTGTGTGTGTGTGTGTGTGTGTGTGTGTGTGTGTGTGTGTGATGGGTAGGTTTAGGGGCAGGGGCAGTGTGTGTGTGTGTGTGTGTGTGTGTGTGTGTGTGTGTGATGGGTAGGTTTAGGGGCAGGGGCAGTGTGTGTGTGTGTGTGTGTGTGTGTGTGTGTGTGTGTGTGATGGGTAGGTTTAGGGGCAGGGGCAGGGGGCAGGGGCAGTGTGTGTGTGTGTGTGTGTGTGTGTGTGTGTGTGTGTGATGGGTAGGTTTATGGGCAGGGGCAGTGTGTGTGTGTGTGTGTGTGTGTGTGTGTGTGTGTGTGTGATGGGTAGGTTTATGGGCAGGGGCAGTGTGTGTGTGTGTGTGTGTGTGTGTGTGTGGACTGGTAATCTACGGTATGGGGACAAAATGTCCCCACAAAGATGGCAATATCCAAATTTTTGTCCTTGTGGGGACATTTTTTGGTCCCCATGAGGAAAACATCTTATAAATCACACTAAGTGATGTTTTTTGAAAAGTAAAATGCAGCATGTCTCCTGTGATGGGTAGGTTTAGGGGCAGGGGCAGTGTGTGTGTGTGTGTGTGTGTGTGTGTGTGTGTGTGTGTGTGTGTGTGTGTGTGTGTGTGTGTGTGTGTGTGTGTGTGTGTGTGTGTGTGTGTGTGTGATGGGTAGGTTTAGGGGCAGGGGCAGTGTAGGGGGATAGAAAATACGGTTTGTACAGTATAAAATGCATTACGCCTATGGAATGTCCCCATAAAACATGGAAACACAACATGTGTGTGTGTGTGTGTGTGTGTGTGTGTGTGTGTGTGTGTGTGTGTGTGTGTGATGGGTAGGTTTATGGGGCAGTGTGTGTGTGTGTGTGTGTGTGTGTGTGTGTGTGTGTGTGTGTGTGTGTGTGATGGGTAGGTTTAGGGGCAGGGGCAGTGTAGGGGGATAGAAAATACGGTTTGTACAGTATAAAATGCATTACGCCTATGGAATGTTACCATAAAACATGAAAACCCAACATGCGTGTGTGTGTGTGTGCGTGTGTGTGTGTGTGGCTGAAACCATTTGACCAAATTGGTCAAAAAATAATGTCAGTGCAATTTTTTATATACAGTGCATCTGGAAAGTATTCACAGCTTCACTTTTTCCACATTTTATGTTAAAGCCTTATTCCAAAACAGATTAAATTAATATTTTTTTTCCTCGATTCTACAAACAATACCCCATAATGACAATTTGAAAGAAGTTTGTTTGAAATCTTAGCAATTTTACGGAAAACCAAAAAAAAAAAAAAATCACATGTACATCAGTATTCACAGCCTTCGCCATGACACTCAATACTGAGCTCAGGTGCTCCTGTTTCCACTGATCATCCTTGAGATGTTCCTACAGCTTGACTGGAGTCCACCTGTGGTAAATTCAGCCGATTGGACATGATTTGGAAAGGCACACACCTGTCTACATAAGGTCCCACAGTTAACACTGCATGTCCGAGCACAAACCAAGCCATGAAGTCCAAGGGATTGTCTGTAGACCTCCGAGACAGGATTGTATCGAGGCACAGATCTGGGGAAGGGTACAGAAAGATATCTGCAGCATTCAATGTCCCAATGAGTGCAGTGTCCTCCATCTTCCGTGAATAGTTTGCAACCATTAGGACTCTTCCTAGAGCTGGCTGCCCGGCCAAACTGAGCGATCAGGGTAGAAGGGCCTTAGTCAGGGAGGTGACCAAGAACCCGATGGTCACTCTGACAGAGCTCCAGCGTTTCTCTGTGGAGCGAGGTGAACCTTCCAGAAGAACAACCATCTCTGCAGCTCTCCAACAATCAGGCCTGAGTGGCCGGACACATGACAGCCTGTCTGGAGTTTGCCAAAAGGCACCTGAAGGACTTAATTCTCTGAGTAAACAAAGATTGAACACTTGGGCCTGAATGGCAAGCGACATGTCTGGAGGAAACCAGGCACCGCTCAACACCCGGCCAATACCATCCCTACAGTGAAGAATGGTGGGGGCAGCATCATGCTGTGGGGATATTTTTCAGCGGCAGGGACTGGGAGACTGGTCAGGATCGAGAGAAAGATGAATGCAGCAATGAACAGAGACATCCTTGCTCTGGACATCTCAGGTGTGCCAAGTTTGAGCATCAAACTCAAAAAGACCCGAGGCTGTGATCGGTGCCAATTCAACCTGTGAGTACTTATGTGCATGTCGTTTTTTTATTTTTAATAAATTTGCAAAGATTTCAAACAAACCCCCTTCACATTGTCATTATGGAGTATTGTTTGTAGAGTTGAGGAAAAAAGAACAAATTTAATCCATCTTGTAATAAGGCTGTAACATTACAAAAAGTGGAAAAAGTGAAGCGCTGTGAATACTTTGTAGATGCACTGTATAGTCTTGTCAAATCGACTAAATGAGATTAACTGCATCTAACAAGTTTGTTATGTAACTATTTAATATATGTGTAGTGACATTAAGAGTGCTCCTTCTATTTCTGTTTATAAGACTTAAGACACATCATTACTCTTTAGCCTTTCCTGATTATTAAATTATGGATTAGTGACTGTTTTCTTGATTTTCCTATTCTATTAGATTTTATATTTGATTGTATTTTATGATTGTTTTGTACAGCACTTTGGTCAGTGTGAGCTGAATTTAAATGTGCTCTATAAATAAAATGTACTTACACACACACATACACACAGACAGACACACACACACGTAAAAATTGATTTGACAGCACTAACATGCCTATATTTACATCTATATTTATAATTTTTCACAAATTTGCAATACTATATAATAGAGAAAAAAAAAACATTATCATTGAATTAATGCAAAAACACTGACACATTTTAAATGTGCAAAACTACGTGTACAGTGGTTTTCCTCTATGCTAGTTTATTACAGTAACGAGAAATGAAGATAATGAAAATAACTGAAAAAACATTATAAATCCAGACATATACAGTAATGAGAAATTGAGAGGTAAATATGCTTAATTGTCACAAGGCTTAAAAATAGGCTTTGATGTCTTTTTAATGCAAAATTAATTTTTAAAATGATTTTTTCCCATTGATAAGGGTGAAATGTGACCTAGGCATGTTTTTCATCCAATTACTCCAGCCAATTAACAAAGCAGAGGACACCGACCGCATGTGGGTCACAAAACCCTCCGAAAACTGTTAAAAACAGCAGTCATTACCTTCTTTACAGCAAACGAATCTACGCTTTAGCGTGACACAAACGTGTGTGAAGAGAGACCGCGAGTACGTCCTCCCATAATAAGCGCGGGCCAATAAATAAGGGAGGTTACACAAGTGTTATTAAATGTCAAAATGATTACCGAGTCAGGGAACGGCTGGCTTATTCGAGCTGAACACGTCGCGTTGAGCTCTCGTCACAAACCACCTCGATGAACAAAAGGAGCCACTCTTATTATAAACTTATGTCCCGACACGTTAAACCTTCAGCTCACATTCATTGTTTCTGAACGCTTGTACACAGAGCTCGTTTCACCGAGGGTCCGCTGATAGAGGCCCTCGTGAGTCTCACATTTAAAAGGACAGGAAATTCTGTCATCATTTACTCACCCGCATGTTGTTCCAAACCTGGGTGACTCTCGTTCGTCTGTGAAACACAAAAGGAGATGTTTAGGAGAAAGTTTACGCTGCACTTTTGTATTCGATGCGAGTAGAAACTGTAAAAAAATCACACACACACTCACACTCACACACATACACACACTCTCACTCTCACACTCACACACTGACACATACACACACACACACACACACACACACACACACACACACACACACACACACACACACACTCAGTCTCACATACATCTACACACTCTCAGTCAGTCAGTCAGTAACAAGTCACACTCTCTCTCTCTCTCACACACACACACACATGTTTGTTTTTGTGAAATGTGGGGACATTCCATAGGCGTAATGCATTTTATACTGTACAAACCGTACTTTCTATCCCCCTACACTGCCCCTGCCCCTAAACCTACCCATCACACACACACACACACACACACACACACACACACACACACACACACACACACACACACACACACACACACACACATCCCCTACACACACACAAACACACACAAAATATCATCTACACACAGAGACACTCTCTCTCTCTCTCTCACACACACACACACACATGTTTGTTTTTGTGAAATGTGGGGACATTCCATAGGCGTAATGGATTTTATACTGTACAAACCGTATTTTCTATCCCCCTACACTGCCCCTGCCCCTAAACCTACCCATCACACACACACACACACACACACACACACACACACACACACACACACACACACACACACACACACACTGCCCCTGCCCCTAAACCTACCCATCACACACACACACACACACACTGCCCCTGCCCCTAAACCTACCCATCACACACACACACACACACACACTGCCCCTAAACCTACCCATCACACACACACACACACACACACACACACACTGCCCTGCCCCTAAACCTACCCATCACACAAACACACACACACACACACACACACACACACACACACACACACACACACACACACACACACACACACACATCTACACAAAATAAAAACAGCTATACACACTCAAAGTTTCACACACATCTACACACTCTCACTCTACATAGTTTTTATGATGGTTTAGTTACTTTCGTACTTTGACTTAAATTAAACGAAAGAGAGAAATGTAGATGAAACTAAAATCAATAAAAAAAGTATATTTATTTGATTTTACTTAAGTTAATGCTTATTTTATTTGACATTTTTATGTTTTTATGGTTTTATATAAGTGTGTGTGTGTGTGCGTGTGTGTATGTGTGTGTGTGCGTCCTGGTAATCTCTACGGTATGGAGACAAAATGTCCCCACAAAGATGGCAATATCCAAAATCCTTGTCCTTGTGGGGACATTTTTTGGTCCCCATGAGGAAAACATCTTATAAATCACACTAAGTGATGTTTTTTGAAAAAGTAAAAATGCAGCATGTCTCCTGTGATGGGTAGGTTTAGGGGCAGGGGCAGTGTGTGTGTGTGTGTGTGTGTGTGTGTGTGTGTGTGTGTGTGTGTGTGTGTGTGTGTGTGTGTGTGTGTGTGTGTGTGTGTGTGTGTGTGTGTGTGTGTGTGTGTGTGTGATGGGTAGGTTTAGGGGCAGGGGCAGTGTAGGGGGATAGAAAATACGGTTTGTACAGTATAAAATGCATTACGCCTATGGAATGTCCCCATAAAACATGGAAACACAACATGTGTGTGTGTGTGTGTGTGTGTGTGTGTGTGTGTGTGTGTGTGTGTGTGTGTGTGTGTGTGTGTGTGTGTGTGTGTGTGTGTGTGTGTGTGTGTGTGTGGTGTGTGTATGAGTGTGTGCGTGCGTGTGTGTTATAGTTTATCAGTGTATTGTCCAGAGGAGCAGTGCTGTGAGCATAAGGAGCTTATCAACACTCTTCATATACACATAACCTTCTCTTATGTACACAATATGGTTATGTCTCGTGATGCTGACATGTTGCATTTATTTCCCCTAAACGTCTTCAAACATGCCAGTAAAGAGAGTTTGTTTCATGTTTACTTTGGTTATTCAAATCATTAAATCCATAATCCTTCCTGCGGGGTTTTCAATCAGGTCTTTCTTATTGCGTAGCTTTTGCATTATAAATAATAAATGTCAGAGCAGACCTCGCTTCTTCGTAATGATTGTGACATTTCAAAATCAAAACGAGTGCACTCCACTTGCTGAAGAGTCAAATTTTCCCTCAACAAAAGACTTGACTCGAAGCCAACGAAATGACTAAGATCAGCACTTTGGTTATCATCAGACGCTCTGTCATTTCTCTGTTGCTTTTCATGCACTCAACTCCAGCACAATCCGCTCTGTCAAACCCAGACACTGAAAGGCCCTGTTTGCTAAAACATATTCCTCTTCTCTCTCAAATTAATAGACGGAGCGCACCTGTCTGTCTGTCTCTGTCTATATATATTCAGAGGAAAAACCGAATGTGCCGTTTGCATAAGTATTCAATCCCCAACGGTGGAAGCCATAATTACGACACAATGTGCATTAAAGTGATTTTACATGGAATAAAATAAATGTGTTGACATTATTTCCGTCTCTCTTTCGCACAATGCGACACAAACAGGATGTGTTTTAGTACCAGAGCGACTAACAATAACAGTCCCCGTTCGGCTGAAGCTGTGTGATGTTGTACAGGAGCTCAGGGGAAATCATCCAAGATGGCGTATCTTTATATCAATAGGACATACTTTCATATATTTATACATATTGACATATTTATTAGGTTCTTGCCTTCTGCTCAAGTCTCTCGTATCGTTCACTTACTATACAAGCATACTGTACTAACAGAATTAATAATACATTTAAAAATATTAATATTAAAGATAATGATATACAACAATAAGAAAATCCTGTATATTATAGCTAACAATATCATTTTTACTCTTAATTTTGTTGCACAAGTGCGAAAATATATATTTTATGTATATTATGAAATTAGATGTTTAGTGCTAAATATGTATATATTTAATATAATTTTAAAAGTTGGGACAGTATGGAAAACGCAAATAAAAAAAGAAGTGATTTCTAAATTTACTTTGACTATTTCATTGCAGACAATATGAACAAAAAATATTTCATGTTTTGTCTGGTCAACTTCATGTCATTTGTAAATATGCATCCTTTCCTGTCATTCAGACCTGCAACACATTTCAAAAAAAGTTGGGACAGGAGCAATTTAGGTCTAGTAATGAGGTAAAATGGTTAAATAATGATGTGATTTGAAACAGGTGATGTCAACAGGTGATTGTAATTATGATTTGGTACAAAAGCAGCATCCAAGAAAGGTCTAATCCTTTAGGAGCAAAGATGGGCCGAGGATCGCCAGTTTGCCAATAAATACGTGAGAAAATTATTGAAATGTTTAAAAACAATGTTCCTCAAAGAAAGATAGAAAGAGATTTGGATATTTCACATTCAACAGTGCATAACATAATTAAAAGACTCAAGGAATCTGTAGGAATTTCAGTGCGTAAAGGACAAGGGCGCAAGCCTAAGCTGAACAACCGTGATCTCCGATCCCTCAGGCGGCACTGCATCAAGAATCGTCATTCATCTATAAGCGATATCACCACATGGGCTAAGGACTACTTTGGCAAACCTTTGTCAAGTACCACAATACGTAGTTACATCCACAAATGCCAGTTAAAACTGTACTGTGCCAAAAGGAAGCCCTATGTTAACAGTTCCAGAATTCGACTTCTCTGGGCTCGGAGGCATCTGGGATGGACCATCACACAGTGGAAACGTGTACTGTGGTCAGATGAATCAGTATTTCAGGTATTTTTGGGAGGAATGGGCGCGTGTGCTCGCGCAAAGAAGAAAAGGATCATCCAGACTGTTACCAGCAACAAGTCCCAAAGCCAGGGTCTGTCATGGTATGGGGTTGTGTCAGTGCCCTTGGCAAAGGTAACTTGCACTTCTGTGAAGGCACCATTAATGCTGAAAAGTACATAGAGATTTTGGAGCATAATATGGTGCCTTCAAGAAGACATCTTTTCCAGGGACGTCCATGCATATTTCAACAAGACAATGCAAAAGCACATTCTGCACACATTACAAAGTCCTGGCTGCGGAGGAAGAGGGTACGGGTCCTTGACTGGCCCGCCTGCAGTCCCGACCGGTCTCCAATAGAGAATGTGTGGTAGACCCCGTACTGTTGCCCACCTTAAGACTTGTTTGCAGGAAGAATGGGACAAAATTACACCTGAAACACTTCATCACTTGGTGTCTTCAGTCCCTAAAACGTCTTTTAAGTGTTGTGAAAAGGAATGGCAACATTACAAAGTGGTAAATGCTTTACTGTCCCAACTTTTTTTGAAATGTGTTGCAGGTCTGAATGACAGGAAAGGATGCATATTTACAAATGACATGAAGTTGACCAGACAAAACATGAAATATTTTTTGTTCATATTGTCTGCAATGAAATACAAGTCAAAGTAAATTTAGAAATCACTTCTTTTTTTCTTTTTTTTTTTTGCTTTTTCCATACTGTCCCAACTTTTTTTAATGATTTGGGGTTGTATATATATATAAAATTGTATATACTAAATTAGGAATATTTAATAATAATAATCAATTATGAATACATTAAAAACAAATACATATTACAGTTAATATACAATAATAATGAATAAAAAACAATAAGTATATGGATAATAATTTAATGGCAATATATATTATATAGCTAAATATATATATATATATATATATATATATATATATATATATATATATATATATATATATATATATATATATATATATATATATATATATATGTATATATTATAAAACATGCCATTATACTAGAAAATTTGAAAAATTATGAATATTAAGAAAATGTATTAGTATACACTCAAAGGATTATTAGGAAGACCTGTTCAATTTCTCATTAATGCAATTATCTAATCAACCAATCACATGGCAGTTGCTTCAATGCATTTAGGGGTGTGGTCCTGGTCAAGACAATCTCCTGAACTCCAAACTGAATGTCAGAATGGGAAAGAAAGGGGATTTAAGCAATTTTGAGCGTGGCATGGTTGTTGGTGCCAGACGGGCCGGTCTGAGTATTTCACAATCTGCTCAGTTACTGGGATTTTCACACACAACCATTTCTAGGGTTTACAAAGAATGGTGTGAAAAGGAAACACATCCAGTATCGGCAGTCCTGTGGGAGAAAATGCCTTGTTGATGCTAGAGGTCAGAGGAGAATGGGCCGACTGATTCAAGCTGATAGAAGAGCAACTTTGACTGAAATAACCACTCGTTACAACCGAGGTATGCAGCAAAGCATTTGTGAAGCCACAACACACACAACCTTGAGGCGGATGGGCTACAACAGCAGAAGACCCCACCGGGTACCACTCATCTCCACTACAAATAGGGAAAAGAGGCTACAATTTGCACGAGCTCACCAAAATTGGACAGTTGAAGACTGGAAAAATGTTGCCTGGTCTGATGAGTCTCGATTTCTGTTGAGACATTCAGATGGTAGAGTCAGAATGAGAACATGGATCCATCATGCCTTGTTCCCACTGTGCAGGCTGGTGGCGGTGGTGTAATGGTGTGGGGATGTTTTCACTGTGCAGGCTGGTGGTGGTGGTGTAATGGTGTGGGGATGTTTTCTTGGCACACTTTAGGCCCCTTAGTGCCAATTGGGCATCGTTTAAATGCCAAGGCCTACCTGAGCATTGTTTCTGACCATGTCCATCCCTTTATGACCACCATGTGCCCATCCTCTGATGGCTACTTCCAGCAGGATAATGCACCATGTCACAAAGCTCCAATCATTTCAAATTGGTTTCTTGAACATGACAGTGAGTTCACTGAACTAAAATGGCCCCCACAGTCACCAGATCTCAACCCAATAGAGCATCTTTGGGATGTGGTGGAACGGGAGCTTCGTGCCCTGGATGTGCATCCCACAAATCTCCATCAACTGCAAGATGCTATCCTATCAATATGGGCCAACATTTTTAAAGAATGCTTTCAGCACCTTGTTGAGAAAAGAAAGAGTATATATATATATATATATATATATATATATATATATATATATATATATATATATATATATATTAGAAAACATACGATTATACAAAAATTAGAAACAACATACTACAGTTAGGAATATATAGGAAAAATAATGAATAAATAACACGAAGGTGTATATGATAGCTAATAATATAATATGAGCATTGATTGTGATGATTAAATTGCCATGATAGATGCCATGCGTTGCTATGCGGTTGCTAGGCTGTTCTGAGTGTTATGTGGTTTGAATCATTAACTCCGAGTCTGGGCAACAGTGATGAACACACACACACACACACACACACACACACACACCGCCGCTGTAAATCTAGTGTTTTACAGGCACTCAGTGTGATTGACAAACTTCATCTGATCTCTCTGAGAGTAACAGGTTCAATGCCTCATTGTCTGGACGACTCGTGCGATTTGAGATGTTTGAGCAACATCCCACAATAGCTTTATTCATAACGCGCTGACCGCGTCTGCTGAGAGACACAATCGAGACTTACTCTGGTCCTGCTGCGCATTATAATGAGCTCGTCATAATTACACATAATTGCAGTGTACTCGCATCTCAACAACAGGTTTGAAGTAAGTACACAGTTAGCCAAGACAGTTTGCCAGAACAATAGCTGCTGAATTTTGATTGTAATTATTAGTGCATCAGTCCTTCGGTAATTGTAAGTCGCAGAAAGCAGAGCTTCTCGACTGGTTTTGTTCCAAATTTTGCATTAGACATCAAGTGGTTCCACAATTGTTTATCATATCAAAATGTCATTAAAAGCATTGCAACTCCAACATTGTTTCTGAATGTCTCATGCTCTAATAATTATTGGCTGCTGAAAGCATGAAACCATTGCAATTACAGAGACATTTGTGCACAAATATCTAATGCCATTTGCTATCAAATGCATGATTATTTACATTTTTATATACATTTTGCTAACAGACCTTTGAGTCATTTTTAGGATCTAAATCCAGCCGTTGATATTCAAACACATGCAACTCAAAGAGAAAATGAGTGTGCAGCAATAATGTGATTATTTCCAATGACGTTTGCATGACACGAGCAAGCCTTTACACTCCCGTTGACATGCAATTTTCAGTATTCTGATTAATCCCTAAGAATTGTGGTTATTTTCACTGCCATTATTCACATTCTCCAGTGCACAAATGATGAACTGATCGAGCTCCTCCAGCGCACAGATTTTATCACCGCTCATTTTTTCAGTGACATGCCCCAAAATGTCCCCATTTCAATGTTTTCAACATCAGTGTATTGCATTATATTATATTATATATGTCAACATGAACCCAAAAAGGCACATGGACAAGTTGATTGAAGTGGAATGGATGTGATTAAAGTGTTTTCATGAATGTTTATTGCAATTAAAATTGGCATACAGCACATATTTTGCTATGATGCAAAAACACATTATTATATGCCTGTTTATATGCATTTAGCATTGATTTTGGGACCTAATCCACTCACATGCAATTAAAATAGAAATAATAGTTTTTTTTTAATATCCACCTTTTTACTACATCCCACGATGTTTTGCACCACACTATAATGTTAAAAAAACACCCACTCCTTTTTAATTTCCATAAATCATAACCAGTGTCTGGTTAATTTCCATAAATCACAACCATAATAAGCCGTGTGCAAATTCTATGCAGTCCGCCCTCCCCTCTATTAGCATAGACCCCTCCCATGTGGAAAACTCCACCCTATTAGCATAGACCCCTCCCATGTATGCTGACAGACTCCGCCCATGACTTATGGAAAACTCCACCCAATAAGCTAGACCCCACCCACGGCTGCTGACAGACTCCACCCTATTAGCATAGACCCCTCCCATGTATGCTGACAGACTCCGCCCATGACTTATGGAAAACTCCACCCAATAAGCTAGACCCCACCCACGGCTGCTGACAGACTCCACCCTATTAGCATAGACCCCTCCCATGTATGCTGACAGACTCGCCCATGACTTATGGAAAACTCCACCCAATAAGCATAGACCCCACCCACGGCTGCTGACAGACTCCACCCTATTAGCATAGACCCCTCCCATGTATGCTGACAGACTCCGCCCATGACTTATGGAAAACTCTACCCAATAAGCATAGACCCACCCACCGCTGCTGACAGACTCCACCCTATTAGCATAGACCCCTCCCATGTATGCTGACAGACTCCGCCCATGACTTATGGAAAACTCCACCCAATAAGCTAGACCCCACCCACGGCTGCTGACAGACTCCACCCTATTAGCATAGACCCCTCCCATGTATGCTGACAGACTCCGCCCATGACTTATGGAAAACTCCACCCAATAAGCATAGACCCCACCCACGGCTGCTGACAGACTCCACCCTATTAGCATAGACCCCTCCCATGTATGCTGACAGACTCCGCCCATGACTTATGGAAAACTCCACCCAATAAGCTAGACCCCACCCACGGCTGCTGACAGACTCCACCCTATTAGCATAGACCCCTCCCATGTATGCTGACAGACTCCGCCCATGACTTATGGAAAACTCCACCCAATAAGCATAGACCCCACCCACGGCTGCTGACAGACTCCACCCTATTAGCATAGACCCCTCCCATGTATGCTGACAGACTCCGCCCATGACTTATGGAAAACTCCACCCAATAAGCATAGACCCCACCCACAGCTGCTGATAGACTCCACCCTATTAGCATAGGCCCCTCCCATGTATGTTTTTTTTTTTGATCACTTTTACTCGGGACATGCTAGCTGGCAACATAGGATTCCATTCATTATGCAAAGCTAAGCTATCGGCGACCCTGCCAAACTAAAACAATGCATGCACTGAGACAAAAAAGCATTTTCCCACATATCTAAATGATGTTGAATAAGCCCTATTTCTAAAAACGGTGGAGTGTTCCTTTAAAACAACCCAATCGCTGGGTTTAACCATTTTCAACCCAACTTGGATCTTCAAACTCAAACAGATGTTTTAGTTTTTGGCAGAGTATCAGAGGCAGGGGCTGAACAGGCTCCGCCCTCTTCTGGATAGGGGGGCGGGCGAGCAGCAGCTCATTTGCATTTAAAGACACATGCACCAAAACAGTGCACTCTGTTTTCCTTCCACTGAAAAATGGGCATTTAAACCATGTTATAATAAATGATCTGTGGGGTATTTTGAGCTGAAACTTCACACACACATTCTGGAGACACCTGAGACTTATATTACAATCTTGTGAAAAGGGGCATAATAGGTCCCTTTAAAAAACTGTAACGATATAACAGGTTGCCATGACATTAATGTGATGTTTATCATATGAAAGTAAACAAAAATGTCCTTAAATGAAACGTGCATGCTCTAAAAATGACCCTTGAAACCCTTGAAACTAAAGAGACATTTGTGCCACAGTATCTAATGAAAAAATAAATGCATCTACTTACTTGGCTATTAAAATGGTGCATTTTTATATGCATTTGAAAAGGCCGGTGACACGTTTTTTTGTTTTTTTAAATCTCATCTATGAAAGCAGCCATATAAAGTGAATGTGATCCTCGCTGCTACACGAGATCTGAGGATGTAATGCTCTCTCACCATGTGCACATCGCGCATCACAGCAGAAGATCATGTGACTCCGCTGGTGTGTTTCCTGTGAGCGCTCGCGTCGCTCAGTAAACGATAGAGATGATATTATAAACTGTCACTGCCTACCAGAGAACAGAAACACAAACCGTTAATAAGGAATCATAAACCCCATCATGATGATTTGGCCTTTGCATGTTTTTGACAGCATCACGGACGCATTACAATCCACACTGAGGAATCACAACAAGTGTGACCTTTACCAAACATGGAGCACGGAAGAGAAAAGGTCACATGAGGAGGAGGAGGAGGAGGAGGAGGGAACACAAGAAGTCCTCTTTACTAATAATACACAAACAATCAGCCGCACACAGCTGTAGCAGCGGAGGGCTATCATTCGCCGAACAACTGATGACGTCACAGATTGATCATTGATTGACCAATCAGCGGAAAGGGGCGTTTCACTTCCGCCCACATGGAGAGATCGAATTACAAAGATGTTTATTCATTTCCTAAGTCTTCTTTTCACATCTTTCTACTTTCAATATTAAAGGGATAGTTCACTTTGAAATTAAATTTTGATATGTTTTAGCTTACCTCATGGGCATCCGAGATGTAGGAGTATTACAGTAGTTTCAATTTTGATCATTTTAGGTCAAACCGTTCTTGTCTGTGCCTCATATAATGCAGGTCTATGGTCACCACCTCAAAGAGCATACACAGAGAAGTCCAAATTAAACAATCCCCCATCGTAAGTACACACTGATGGCCTAAGACACCAAACCAGCGGTTTATGTGAGAAAACGAACAAACTAAAGCCAGAACGCACGAATGTCCCAACAGGAAACACGCACGCGCGCCCTCGGATCAGTCGGATGTAGTGGAGTACAAGAGGTAAAAACGATATAAATACTGTTGGTTTTCTCACACAAATAACGAAGACTCGTTCCTTTGAGGCTGGTTTGGTGTCTTAGGCCATCAGTGTGTACTTACGATGGGGGATTGTTTAATTTGTACTTCTCTGTGTATGCTCTTTGAGGTGGTGACCATAGACCTGCATTATATGAGGCACAGACAAGAACGGTTTGACCTAAAATGATCAAAATTGAAACTACTGGGGAAACAAATACTCCTACATCTCGGATGCCCATGAGGTAAGCTAAAACATATCAACATTTAATTTCAAAGTGAACTATCCCTTTAAATCAAAACAAAACAAATGAACGAATGATCCGCGGCATTACGGTTAGGTTTAGTCATTTGAATTTTTCATCTAATATTTATATTTTATGTTCCTTATTTCAAATTAACAAAATTAAATGTTTTATAAATAATAAGGGTTGTTGTTGCTATATAGCCAGTGTTATTTTAATATCATTTAATTATAGTATTTATTGTTATTTTGAATTAGCTTTTTGTTTTATTTCAATTTTAGTAATTTACTTTTGTCTTTTTTATCGGTTAATTTTAGCCATTTTAGTGTTTGCCAAGGCAACATTTCTCATTTTGTTTTTGTTTTCATTTATATATTTACATTTTATTTTATTTCAGCTTTATTTCAATTAACAAAATTATATTTAATTTAAAAAGTTTAAAGCTATGTTGTTGTTGTTGTTTTTTAAATATTACATATATGTTAGTTTTAGTAATTTTAGCACTTATTTTATTTCAGTTTGCCAAGGAAACATTTCTCATTTTCATTTTTTTAATGTAATATTTATATTTTATTTGTTCCTTATTTCAATTTAAAAAATGATTTAAAATTGCATAAATAATAATTATTAGGGTTGTTGCTTATTTTAATATTATTGAAATGCTATTATAGTATTTATTATTATTTAAAATTAGCTGTTAACTTTATTTAAATGTTAGTCATTTTCTTATTTGCTTTTATTCAGCTGAAATTTACTTCAGCATTAGTTTTAGTCATTTTACTACTTATTTTTATTTCAGTTTCCAAGGCAACATTTCTCATTTTTATTTTTTAAGATTATTTTTTTCCATCTAATATTTATATTTAATTGTTCTTCATTTCAGTTAACAAAATGATTTAAAATTAGGCTATATAAAGAATTATTATTAGGGTTGTTGCTATAGGGAAATGTTATTTTAATATAATTTATATGCTATTCATTATTATTTTGAATTAGCTTTTATTTTTTTTATTTATTTTATTGTAGTAATTTAGTAATTTGCTTATGTCTTTTTATCAGTTTTATTCAGCTGAAATTTGTTTCAGTGTTAGTTTTAGTTATTTTAGTGTTTGCCATGGCAACATTTCTCATTAAAAAAATTAAATTAAAAAAATGTCATCTAATATTTATATTTTATCTTTTGAATCTAACAAAATTATTAATTTATTTTTTTTAATTTAAAAGCTATGTTGTTACTAGGCAGGTTTTCTAAAACATTAAATATATATATATATATATATATATATATATATATATATATATATATATATATATATATATATATATATATATATATATATATGCTAGTATAGTATTTTATATGTATATTTTGATTTTTTTTTTTTTTTTTGTAATTTTGTTATTTGCTTTTGTCACTTTTATTGGTTTATTTAGCTAAAATGTATTTTAATGTCAGCTTTTTTCAATTTTCAAAATTATTTTATTAGTATTAGCTAATAATAAGAACATTGTTAAAAATAATAACATCTAAATGAACTAGCTTTATTGTAGTCTATTTGACTAGTTATTATTAACATCACTGAATCAGCCCTGAATGCATGAAGTGATTGTTTATGGGTTAAAACCTGTGAAATAACTCCAAGATAAGAACTGAGGTTGCCACTTTGGTACTGTATGCATAAAAATACCATGGTATTGCCGTCTGATCTGATCATTTTACCGCCATAGTGTCTTTGTGCAGGTGTGCTGTTCATTCTGTGTGTGTGTGTGTGTGTGTGTGTGTGGACTGGTAATCCCTACGTTATGGGGACAAAATGTCCCC
>CM040921.1:1790000-1797500 GCA_023029165.1 Gobiocypris rarus | reverse complement strand
TTTCAGAACTGAAAACTTCCTTGTTAGTCCAAAAACTGCCCAGAGAACGACTCGTCGTGTAATGTGATCGCTGAAAGGCCGCCTCTGCAGAAGATCAACACCTACGTCATCATCGCAGCTCTGGCTCCGCCCACTGGAGTGTTAGTGAGATGACGAGGAGAGACGAGTGATACAGCAACATGTTAATATCCAACTCTACTGTAACCAGTGATGGAGAAAGTTACTTTTAAAAGTAATGCATTACAATATTGTCTTACTCCCTAAAAAAACATAACTACTTGTTATCAATTTTATGCGCCCTTTATTTACAGCTCTGTACCCTTGACCGATTGATTTACTGGTCGAAACCTAAATGAAACACTAAGAACTCTATTAAGATGCACTATATTGCCTAAAGTTTTGCCTTTACATGCAGATGAACTTTAATGACATCCCATTCTTAATCCATAGGGTTTAATATGGAGTTGGCCCAGACTCGTCCATGGGATTGCCAGACAGAGAAGCGTGATTGGTCACTCAGAGAACACGTCTCACTGCTCTAGAGTCCAGTGGTGGCGTGCTTTACCCCACTGCATCCCACGCTTTGCATTGCTCTTGGTGATGTAAGGCTTGGATGAGCTGCTCGGCCATGGAAACCCATTCCATGAAGCTCTCTCCGCACTGTTCTTGAGCTCATCTGAAGGCCACAGGAGTTTGGAGGTCTGGAGCGATTGACTCTGCAGAAAGTTGGTGACTTCTGCGCACTGTGACCCTCAGCATGCGCTGACCCCGCTCTGGGATTTCACTTCATGGCTGAGTTGCTGTTGTTCCCAATCGCTTCCTCTTTGTTATAATCCCACCAGCAGTTGAGCGTGGAATATTTAGTAGTGAGGAAATGTCAGGAATGGACTTATTGCACAGGTGGCAACCTATCCCGGTCCCACGCTTGAGTTCACTGAGCTCCTGAGAGCGAGCCATTCTTTCACAAATGTGTGTAGAAGCGTCTGCATGCCTAGAGCTTGATTTATACACCTGTGGCCATGAAGGGATTGAACACCTGAACTCAGGGATTTGGAGGGGCGTCCCAATACGTCTGGCAATATAGTGTATAAAAAAAGAGCATTTCCCTTTGAAATGGAGTTTTATTTCATACGTCACACAGTTCAAAAGTTTGGGGTCTGTAGGATTTTTTATGTTCGCCAGTGCTGGATTTATGTGTTTAAAAATACAGTAAAACAGTGTAATATTCCTCCAGTGTATATCAGCTGTTCTCTGTGTGAATATATAGTGCAGTGTGATTTATTCCTGTGATCAAAGCTGAATTTATCATCATTACTCCAGTCTTCAGTGTCACATGACCCTTCACTAATCTTTCTCATATGAGGATCTGACGCTCAAGATACATTTATGATTTGTATCAATCATATTTATGTGAAAACTGTGGTGGATTTTACTTCTCAGGATTATTTGATGAATAGAAAGTTCAAAAGAACAGCATTTATTTGAAATATAATCTTTTGTAACATTATAAATGTGTGTATTGATCAATCTAATGCATCCTTGCTGAATAAAAGTAACAATTTATTTAAAAATAACTGACTCCAAAAGGTGGTGTGTGTTACTATTCCAATCTGAACACTGCAAGTCTTTCTCATTTAACCAGAAACTGCTACAATCTTTCATTTCTCTGCAAACGTATAAATGAACTCTTATAGTTTAAGGATTCAAACTGAATTACAAATTGATTAGCTAACAAGCCACTCAACGCTATCGGGGCAGAAATCTGAAAGGCTTGAAGGAATGCCGTGTGGGTTATGTAATGTGCCGGCAATATTCCAGCAGTTCATCTAGAAGAATAAAGAATGACAGGTTTATCTTGACAACATCACAATGTTCTCCAGAGCCAGAAAAACTCTCCCCAAGAAGTCAACGTCTCATTCCTCATGCCTCGAAAACACCACATTTGAGGAAGAAACACACATCTATTCAATTCAATTAACCAGTTTGAACTTAATTTTTAAAGCAGTTTAATATAACAGAAAAACAAATGAGTTGAAACTTGTACAGCCAATATGATTACGATTAAAAACTGTAAGCCAGACACTGAACTTAAGTTTTTGAGTTTGAAGTATAAGTAGAACATTTTAAATTAAGATACACATACTGGAGAAGCAAAACATTAGGATATTACATTTCAATAGCTTGTTTGCAATCACGTGGTTCAGATAGATAAGTAGATGATGGATGGATAGAAAGATAGATTGGTGGATGGAAAGTAGATTAGATAGATGATGGATGGATGGATGGATGGATGGATGGATGGATGGATGGATGGATGGATGGATGGATGGATGGATGGATGGATGGATGGATGGATGGATGGATGGATGGATGGATGGATGGATGGATGGATGGATGGATGGATGGATGGATGGATGGATGGATGGATGGATGGATGGATGGATGGATGGATGGATGGATGGATGGATGGATGGATGGATGGATGGATGGATGGATGGATGGATGGATAGATAGATAGATAGATAGATAGATAGATAGATAGATAGATAGATAGATAGATAGATAGATAGATAGATAGATGGTGGATGGTGGATGGAAAAAGATAGATAGATAGATAGATAGATAGATAGATAGATAGATAGATAGATAGATAGATAGATAGATAGATAGATAGATAGATAGATAGATAGATAGATAGATAGATAGATAGATAGATAGATAGATAGATGGGTGGATGGAAAAAAAGATAGATAGATAGATAGATAGATAGATAGATAGATAGATAGATAGATAGATAGATAGATAGATAGATAGATAGATAGATAGATAGATAGATAGATAGATAGATAGATAGATAGATAGATAGACAGACGGGTGGATGGATGAATGGATAGACCGATGGATAATGGTCCATGGTCCCTGCAAACGATACCAAGAAGAATGTGAATATTTAACCAAGTCAAAAACAAAGGTAAGCCGGTAACTGTATTGAGTATCAGCAGATGCAAAACTGCTTTAAAAGGCGACACATTTTAAAGTAAAAAAGTGATAAAAGTTACGTAAACGATAAAAGCTCTTTGTGGTTTCTCGGTTTGATCGATTTGAGCAACAATAAAACACACAAAACATAGGCATTTTGAGTTAGTGTTAGTGATTCCTATGTAGAAAATCGCTTCCTGCCCTCCATCTGCATTTCACGCCTCAGCAGCGACGTCACGTGCAAACAACCGACTGATGAAAACTGTCAAAAGAAAGTGATTTTATGCTTAAAAAAAGAACAAATATCTGCCAATATCTTTCATGGATGGATGGATAGATGGATGGATGGATGGATGGATGGATGGATGAATAGATGGATGGATGGATGGATGGATGGATGGATGGATAGTGGAATGAATGAATGGACGGATGGATGGATGGATAGTGGAATGAATGGATGGATGAATAGATGGATGGATGGATGGATGGATGGATGGATGGATAATGGAATGAATGAATGAATGGACGGATGGATGGATAGTGGAATGAATGGATGGATGGATAGATGGATGGATGGATAGATGGATAGTTGGATGGATGGATGATGAATGGATAGATGGATGGATGGATGATGAATGGATAGATGGATGGATGGATGGATAGTGGAATGAATGGATGGATGGATGGATGGATGGATGGATGGATGGATGGATGATGAATGGATAGATGGATGGATGGATGGATAGTGGAATGAATGGATGGATGGATGGATAGTGGAATGAATGGATGGATGGATGGATGATGAATGGATAGATGGATGGATGGATGGATAGTGGAATGAATGGATGGATGGATGGATAGTGGAATGAATGGATGGATGGATGGATGGATGGATAGTTTGATGGATGGATTATGAATGGATAGACAGATGGATGCATGGATGGATGAATGATGAATGGATAGACAGATGGATGCATGGATGGATGGATGGATAGATGGATGGATGAATGGAAAGCTATACGGATGGATGGATGGATGGATGGATGGATGGATGGATGGATGGATGGATGGATGGATGGATGGATGGATGGATGGATGGATGGATGGATGAAAGGAAAGATGGATAGTTGGATGGATGGATGAATATATACGGATGGAGAGATGATGATGGATAGATAATGCATGGATGCATAGATGGATGGATAGATGGATGATGGTTGGACAGTTGGATGATAGATAGAATCAGTGAATTTTCTCTTTTAGGAGAACTAAATGAAACACATTCCCTGCCCACAGTAAATCCAGCTGTTACTGCAACACGAAGAACGAAACGAAACGAGACAAAGCAAAGTTGTTGTTTTGATGAGCGAGGAGAGATATTTCTTTAGTTATGCTGTCAAAGCGCATGTCGCATTATAGAGAAACTGGACTACAGATTTTTGCCGTCTAGTAAAGTTACATAAGCTTTTTCAGCTCATGACACACTTAAATAAGCAAAGGTTACACAACCTCTGAATAGACCGTAAAAAATGAAGTAGGTGTAGAGGAATTTACAAGAGCCGAGGAGAAAACGTTGCGGCGGATTCCTGCCTTTGTTTGGAGCATTGCACATTAAAACCTGTTTTTGCATTAGAAATAAAGTCCAGCTGGATGGTATTTCCTCTCTAACGGCTGACTCACAGGAAGTAAGAAGAGGAAGAGGAAAAAAATATGAAAAACATAAACTCAAACTCAGCACACACGGCGCAGGATTGAAAAGAGAAGGTTGAAAAACATGATACACAAAGCCATCAGGCGCTTTAGTGCGCGAGGGAGAGAGTGTGGGGGGAGGAAGTGTTGTTTTCCACCATTATGCGGCGGCCCTGCTTATGGATTCAGAAGGGAGGGTGTTCGGAAAGTGTTGGAAGCTTTCATTGAGGCATTAATGTTTTAAGAGTAACATGGCTTTTTTATCAGAAGTACATTTTTCCCATTTCTCTCTTGGCTCTTGATGTAAGCTGTGTGTTAGTGTGCGTAACAGGATTTTCCTTTTATCTCACATGATTATGTTACCACACTGCTCTCTCTCTCTCTCTCTCTCTCTCTCTCTCTGGACTATTGTGGTCTCTGTCTATCTCAGATTTAGGACCAGTGCCAACATTAGCAACAAACACTGGATAAACCGATGAGATGTCTATGAAAATTCCTCAAGCATGTTGTTTATTCCTAATGAAACACATCTCTAACTTCATCAGTCAATGAGTTTATAGATGCCACTTCACAGACAGGAGTTCAGATTGTTGCAGTTTTTCTTTAAGGTTTTCACCATTTTAATCTCTTATGAGTAAAACTACTTAGATTATGTATAGATTAAATATAATATTATAATCTGTAAACAGGATATTATCAAAATGAAAAGGATATGAATTAAAAAGGCAGATGGAAAGATAGTTGGATGGATGGATAGACAGATGGATTGATGGATGAATGGATAGACAGACAGACGGATAGATGGATGGATAGACAGATGGATGGATGGATGGATGGATGGATGGATAGATATACAGTAGTTGGATGGAGTACATTTGGATGGATGGATGGATGAATGATGAATGGAGATATACGGATAGACGAATGGATAGTGAGATGATAGATAGATAGATAGATAGATAGATAGATAGATAGATAGATAGATAGATAGATAGATAGATAGATAGATAGATAGATAGATAGATAGATAGATAGATAGATAGATAGATAGATAGATAGATAGATAGATAGATAGATAGATGAGTGGACGGATAGATAGATAGATAGATAGATAGATAGATAGATAGATAGATAGATAGATAGATAGATAGATAGATAGATAGATAGATAGATAGATAGATAGATAGATAGATAGATGAGTGGACGGATAGATAGATAGGTATTGGAGAGACATACGGATGGATAAATGGAGAGATAGACAGATTGAACGATTGATAGATAGATGGGTGGATGAACAATGGAGAGAAAGACAGACAGACAGACAGATAGAACGATAGAACGATAGATAGATAGATAGATAGATAGATAGATAGATAGATAGATAGATAGATAGATAGATAGATAGATAGATAGATAGATAGATAGATAGATAGACAGATATGATAGATATGATAGATAGATAGATAGATAGACAGATAGATAGATAGATAGATAGATAGATAGATAGATAGATAGATAGATAGATAGATAGATATGATAGATATGATAGATAGATAGATAGACAGACAGATAGATAGATAGATAGATAGATAGATAGATAGATAGATAGATAGATAGATAGATAGATAGATAGATAGATAGATAGATATGATAGATATGATAGATAGATAGATAGACAGACAGATAGATAGATAGATAGATAGATAGATAGATAGATAGATAGATAGATAGATAGATAGATAGATAGATAGATAGATAGATAGATAGATAGATAGATAGATAGATAGATAGATAGATAGATAGATAGAGCCTCTCTCAGTCTGTGTAAATGAACAGGCCTCTGCAAGAGCTACAATTAAATATTTATCACCAATAGCTATATTTATCATAAATATTCATAAGATACAGCTGTTATTTTTCAGCATGTGGAACATAACATTCAGCAATTACGCTGCGGTCGAGATGTAGGTGTGTAAGAGATCTGGAGCTTGAAAGCGTTCTCCATCTCCTTTAGTTTGGAGGAGAGATGCTCTGTACGAGTGTGACTGTACGCTTGATTCATCACTGATGGAGCGATGCTGCTATCCCAGCGCTCGGTAATAAAACACACAACGGAAAACCTGGAGATCTTTCTCTTTTTACACACACACACACGCACACACACGCACACACATTAAAAATGTACAGTATTTCTCAACTGTATGATCAAATGCTCTCTAAAATGTTCCTAATTAGGAGTCCAGCCCTTAATGTAAATATGTAATAATAATGCGGCACAAACTGAAGCTTCCAGTCAACATGCACACAAGATTCCCCCTACAGCACCGACTCCTAATTAGTAATAGCAAGTAGCAAATCATGATTCACAACTGTATATATATATATACACACTATATTGCCAGAAGTATTGGGACACCCCTCCAAATCCCTGAGTTCAGGTGTTCAATCCCTTCATGGCCACAGGTGTATAAATCAAGCACTAGGCATGCAGACGCTTCTACACACATTTGTGAAAGAATGGCTCGCTCTCAGGAGCTCAGTGAACTCAAGCGTGGGACCGGGATAGGTTGCCACCTGTGCAATAAGGCCATTCCTGACATTTCCTCACTACTAAATATTCCACGCTCAACTGTTAGTGGGATTATAACAAAGTGGAAGCGATTGGGAACAACAGCAACTCTGCCACAAAGTGAAATCCCAGAGCGGGTCAGCACATGCTGAGGGTCACAGTGCGCAGAAGTCACCAACTTTCTGCTGAGTCAATCGCCCAGACCTCCAAACTCCTGTGGCCTTCAGATGAGCTCAAGAACAGTGCGGAGAGCTTCATGGAAT
>CM040921.1:1785000-1787500 GCA_023029165.1 Gobiocypris rarus | reverse complement strand
TTTAGGGGCAGGGGCAGTGTAGGGGGATAGAAAATACGGTTTGTACAGTATAAAATGCATTACGCCTATGGAATGTCCCCATAAAACATGGAAACACAACATGTGTGTGTGGTTGTGTGTGTGTGTGTGTGTGTGTCAAGTTTTAGCTCAAAAAACCCCACTGATCATTTTTTATAGCATGTTAAAATTGTCACTTTTTGAAGTTGAGCAAAAACATGCCGTTTTTGTGTGTGACCCTTTAAATGCAAATGAGCTGCTGCTCCCCGCCCCCTTTCAAGAAGGAGGCGGAGCTTCAAGAGCCCGTGTAGAGGGTCACTGTCTATCTAAAACAGGAAAGAGCTTTGGGATTGACTGTAAATCTGAGGTATATTAAAGAAAGAATTTGTAACACATTGTGTCCGGAGGAAATAGGGAACAAAATAACATTAAAAACAGCAACAAAGACATCCGCACATCCGATGCAGACGGTTCATCAGGAAGTGCGCAGATCTTAAAGGTGACATCATTAATGCTACTCATTTAGAAACTGGACTCCAGTCACAAGACAGACTCATTTTGAGTCAACATGTGGAAAAATCTTACCCTATACTGTTAAATATTGTGCCGACAACTCATCAAATAAATATTTACATCATAGATTCTGCATTATTGGATGTTTTTAAATAAACACTGACAAAAACGATGTAAGTTTAAGGGCTGGACGAGTCGATATAACATTGATAAGTGATCACCTGGATTTAGATTGAAGTATATTGTATTAATTTAAAGCATTCACAGGGAAATCTGATTTATTTATTTCCCTGTGGTCGAAATCTGGCACATATAAATGTCAGGAAACGTTCATGTCAATATCCATGGATCACCGGATCTTTGGTAAGTTGTAAGGAACATTATATCGAGTCCAACCTTTAGAGAGGGGCGTGTTCCGGCGGGAAACTGACATCCATGCATACCCTGTGTTAGCAGCTCCGATTACCTCACGCAGACACGCACGGAAAGTGTCCGAAACCATTCAGCCTTTTATGATCAAACCGGAGTCGGACAATGATGGAGAGACTCCAGAAGAAGAGACAGCATGAATGAGACAGGACGCTCCTGAAGGGATAGAGGAGGAGTTTATGAGCTAACCATCTTCAGTCATTGATTAGCATATCCTGTCATGATAATCTATAAACCGCTGGTGTGGGAACTGATGATGAGAATATCTGCTGATGAAGAGAGAACAGGGATAGTTTAGTGTAATTACGGTTATAACTGATGTCGTTATGCATTTGTGTTCGTAATGTTTTGCAATAAATGTGACAGACAGATCCGACAGCTCGAGCGACTCCCAGATGTGCTCGACTACAGCAACTCTTCCTCTGCTCTGCTTTATTACTAGTGCCCTATGAAATCTGTTTTATATTTTTCCCAAATTCGGTTTTATCCGTATATTTTTTTTAACTCAATTTTTAATGGTTAAATTAAATTTTGGTAATCCAAAAGCATGTCTAATTAATTGAAATAATGAAACTTATACAATTTAACAACAATTTATTAAAAGTTTAAGAAAAATTAAAATTAAATTTGTTTTTTTTTTACCAAATTCTGTGTTTCCGGATTACATTTTAGTGGTTTAATTACATTTTCATAATGTAATTTAAAAAGCATGTCTAATTAATTTAATTCATAAAAACAACAAAAATATATATTTAAGGACAAGTATGAAATGTTTTTTTTTTTTCAGGAATTCTGTGTTGTGTGTTGTAATTTTACTGGCAATCAAATGAAGGCATGAAACTTTAAATTATTTTTGAATCATATGAAATTAAACGTTTTTTTTTATCAAACAAAGTGCTGCACAGCAGAGCAAAACATGGAAGAAAATGTTATAAATAAAGTTTTAATAATAATTTAGCTTTAAAAGATGAATCTGTGTAGATTTGCGTCACTGGTGTAGTTCAGACAGATGGTGGCTTACATTTGTTTAGTTGTTGCACGAGGATGCGTTAATAATGGATGTAGACAAAAAAGGCCGGTTTCTTATTTATGAATGTAATATTTCACCCAAAAATGAGAATTAATTTAGTCGCCCTCAAAATATGTTGCACCGAATTTGACGGCAGGGATATTAGAGCCGAAGAGAGCCGATCGTCGTGAACACACTTCATCAGGTTTAGAGCGGCTTGAGCTGCATCTGACAGACTCAAAATCTGCCTGATTTCATACTCCTGACTGGCACGGAATCAGAAATGCTTTCAATATTAAACATGACGTGGGATTCTTGCACTGCGCACTAAAGGGTAAGAAATAAGAATCAAATGAAGTTATCGAGTATTATTAGAGTGTAACATAATCCTCTTGCATGAGTGTCTTTGCATAATGATTATCAGAGGAAATCACAGACATCTTCACTTAGAGAATCACATCAGGAGACAGACAGATGGATGGACAGACAGATGGACAGACAGACAGACAGACAGACAGAGAGATGGACAGACAGACAGACAGATGGACAGAC
>CM040921.1:1762500-1780000 GCA_023029165.1 Gobiocypris rarus | reverse complement strand
AACTCACAGTTACACACATTTACTCACAAACTTCACACTTGGATTCAAACACAAACTCTCATGCTCACACACACACACACACACACACACACACACACACACACACACACACACACACACACACACACACACACAGACTCAAACACACACAGCGAATGGTTTGTTCACACACACACAAACACATAAAAACTATATAGACATATATTACGCAAACGACAAAAACATGCTACAAAATTCCTAAAACTTTAGCTAAAATTTATTTAAGTAAATATTAAAAATAAAGTTTTAAATTATTTAAAAATATTAAACAAAATTGTAATAGTGTAACACTGTCAAAACTCAAAAACACAGGAGACTAAATACTAAAATAACACTACGAACTTAAATCTCTTAAAACTCTGAGTAGCAGAGTAGAAATGACATGACTGTGATGATAAATAAATATTAAGATCATGTGTGTGTGTTTATTCAAGTACATATTTATTTTCCAAAAGCTGCAGTGGATTTAACTTTCTCAAGCCGTCAAAAATGATTCTAGCCAGTTCTTGTGGGCTTGTTGGAGTCTAGCGATGCAAACAGATGATTTCTGACAGCGTATTCCTGCGCATCTCAGACCGAGCCCAGGCTGCTCCTCATTCTCTCTGTGAGCCGTAAGCAATGGAGGCAATTTAGCCAGAACTCCTGTGTATTGATCAAACCCCAGTCAAATAAATAAGCTGCCAGACTCGTGCCAATCACAGCTGACAGCGTATGAGGAGCTGGACCTGTTCTCCATCTCACATCTCACAGCAATAAATAAAGAAATAAAAACACGCTCTGTTGCTTTCAATCTCAGACAAAGCCCGTCTGAAATGTGTGGATGTAGCGATACTCATCCTTCACTGAGCTTATGAGATATATGCATTAATTGCTCAAGCTGGAAGTTAATTGACATCTTAATCTACGGTCCCTGACAAAAGTCTTGTCGCTTGTGTACAAATTGACCTGAAGTGCCGCTGAAATATATTTCTTATCAAGATTTTTTTTTACAAGAAATGGCTCATTTGAATCCCAACAGCTTTTGTAATAATGTTTCAGTGCAAAATGAAACTGTCAAAAAATATTCTAATACTCACAGCTTGGTAAAGCCCATTGAGTAAATTTTTGCAAAGACATAAGTGTTGTCGCCTTGTCATATGAGCTTCACCTGTGACTAATAATGGATCAATTAGATCTCAGGTGTGTATAAAAAGAACCCCAGTACACTAGACCTTCACATCAACTGCAACTAGACCTCTGCAAACATGCCTAAGATTCACCCTGAGACTAAAGATTATCAAGAGGCTGAAGACCAGATCCACTGCTGATGTGGCAGACACCTTCAAAGTGTCTCAGCGTCAAGTACAGAGGATAAAAAAAAGATTTGAAGAGACTGGAGACGTTTATGACAAACCCAGGTCAGGCAGACCCTGCAAGACAACTGCTCGAGAGGACCGCTTTGTTGGCTGGAAAATCCAAGGCCAGCCCATTTTCCACTGCAGCTCCACGAGACCTGGTCACCTGAAGTCCCTGTGTCAACCAGAACAGTTTGTCGGATTCTGTCTGGAAATGGCCTCCATGGTCGAATCAGTGCCCAGAAGCCAGCACTAAATAAAAGACAATTGAAAAACCGTGTGGCATTTGCCAAAGCCCACAGCCTGCTAAAAGGATGGACGCTGGAAAAGTGGCAGAAGGATTTTTCAGATGAATCTTCTGTTGAATTACACCACAGTCGCCGCAAATATTGCAGGAGAACTACTGGAGCCCGCATGGATCCGAGATTCACCCAGAAAACAGTGAAGTTTGGTGGGGAAAAATCATGGTCTGGGGTTACATCCAGTATGGGGGTGTCGAGAGATCTGCAGGGTGGAAGGCAACTTCAATAGTCTAAAATACCAAGACATCTTAGCTACCTCTTATATTCCCAACCATAAAGAGGCCAAATTCTGCAGCAGGATGGTGCTCCATCGCATTCTTCCATCTCCACATCAAAGTTCCTCAAGGTGAAGAAGATCAAGATGCTCCAGGATTGGCCAGCCCAGTCACCAGACATGAACATCATTGAGCATATGTGGGGTGGGATGAAAGAGGAAGCATGGAAGACCAAACCAAAGAATATTGATGAACTCTGGGAGGCATGCAAGACTGCTTTCTTTGCTATTCCTGATGACTTCATCATTAAATTGCCAAATTTAATCCTGAGTCCTTGCCAAACCGCATGGATGCAGTCCTTCAAGCTCATGGAAGTCATACAAGATATTACATTTGGATCTCACAGCACCACTACTTAATTTGCTGACATATTTTTGTATTTGCAGTAAATTTGTTCAATTTCTGCATAGGCGACAAAACTTTTGTCTTGCCAAAATTTGACCTTTCTGTCTTGATTAAATGATAAATCTTTTTTCAGTGAAACTAATTTATTTCAGTGCATTAAACGTCATTTGGGAGGGTTTTAGCTTTTCATATGAGCTATTTCTAACACCAATTGATGAATTAAAAGTCAGGTTAATAGCAGGTGTTTCTACAAAATAGATAAGCGACACGACTTTTGTCAGGGACTGTACTAGTCTAGTTTTTAGGTTATACTCTTAAAAATAAAGACTCTAAAGGTGGTTCTTGCAGCGATGCCACAGAAGAACCCTTTTCGTTCCTTAGCGTGAAGAACGTTTGTGTAGCAATTGTGGCCGCAACAGACACAAATGAATCTTACAGATGATTCATTCAAACATGAGTCCACACAAAATTAACTCAATATTCCAGCGGACAAAGATTTACGACATGTGGGACCAAGCCAGGAAGTAAGGGACTTCTCATTGGTCCACAGGCAGTTTCTTCCCTTCCCCCATCGACAAAGTAACTTCTAAGTCCGGCTCTGTGACACCATAAATTCCTTAAGATCCCAGCACTCAGTAGAAAATCAAGGAAACCCACAGAAACCTTGATACGTATAAACTGCATCAAATCACTAAACCAGTGATTGTCGAACGGACGGCAACCCAGCCATCTGTCGAATGCCCAAAGACACTTTACACCCACACACGACCCATGTGGTGACCTCTGAATCATCCCCACAGTCCCAAGACATGCGGACTGTCTCTTTACACCCACATGAACACATATATGGATCAATTGGACAACTGCCTTTTCAACGTATTGAAAATATATATTTTGTTGATTTAATGTCTTTATACGATGTATTAAAATGTCTAGGGTGTGTACTTTATGTAAATCAAACTATGTATTCTAGTTACTGTGGAATTCTTGTATCTCTGTACTCTCAACTCTTAATATTATAGTGTTTGGTACCGCCTCAGTCAGAAAAACTCAATAGTACCGAATCTTGTAAAATAATTTACAGAAAAAGCATTATTATAAGAATACCAGCTTTGTAAGGATAAACTGCTCCCACTGTACATCAGCCAGGAGGCGTAACCGAACTGAACAAAGATCTTTTGCGCGCCAAAAAACTGACAGACATGATTGGGTCAACCCGAAAGTGGGCGGCGCTCGAATATTATCTATAAGAGCAGAGACCCCCTTTCTGCATCGGCCTGATGTTCTTTTGCTGTCCTGCCTGCTGTTCCTGATTTCGTAGTCCACCTCGAAGAAGGAGTTGGAGAACTCCAAAGGTGGCAGAACAGAGAAAATGGGGTGAATTTCATTCAAGCCATCTAGAACTCTCACTTTAATTTCTTTTACTTAAGTTTATTTTCTTTCCGCGAGTCTCGTGTTCTAAGTTAAGTTTCGCCGCCAGCTTCTCTCAACGAATCTCCAGCGAGCGCGCTTCAACTTCAAACAGCCACGAGACCTTCTCATCCAGCAGCCAACACGCCACGCGGTTGGCTTCCCCAGACGCCCATCAGAGACACGACAAGACCTTTCGCGAATCACAAAGAACCGGGAAACCCCTTTCCAGCCAGGATCGAGAGGGAATCCCCGTTCAATGATGACACGCGCGACAAACGCAAGTAACCTCCAGATTCTAAACTGAACTGGTGCATTGATATCAAATTGAATAACCCCGCCTAAGCAACGATAGGAGGGTTTAAGTCAAAACCGGTGGTTCATTCAGGTCATGTGTTATAAATGCAGATACTGCTAGAAACTTGGGACTTCATCTCTCTCTCTCTCTCTCTCTCTCTCTTAAAACTCACTCTTTCCTTACTTTCCTCCTTTCTGCAACGCGTGAATGTGTGTATGTTTGTTTGTGTTAGATTCTAGTTTTACGTGTTAGAGTAATCAATAAAGCTGTGTTTATAAATTAAAGATAAGTGTTCTTGTGTTATGTGCTTACGAATTTTAATGTCTTGAACTGCCGATCTAAATTACCTGGCTATTAAATAGTGTTTCACTATTCTGTGGATATTAATATCCGCTGCAGAGTTGATAGTTACGGCCCGTTCAAATGAACGCTAGACGAGTCATTTGCTCGGTCGTAAAATAGACTCCTGCAACATTCCCTATGAATTAATTAATTCATTACTTTGAGCTAAATAGACCTGTTCCCTTATACAGAGTCCCCTTGTTTCATATCATATTTACTACATTTGAAAGGTTTGAAAGATCCTGTGAAGGTGCTGATGGACTCCATCTGTGTTTTGATCATCAATTTTGTTTAAAATGTAGCCTTTTTTAAATGAAACTTACCCACAATCAAGTGCTGATGAAAAATGATGCATGAAGGTAGAATAAAATGTGTTTAAAATTAGTTAAAGTACAGTTAAAGGTACTTCGGCTATCAAAGGGCCCTCACACCAGTGTTAATTTTGACAGCAAATTTTGATTTATTTTTATTCATATTTTACTCACCAGAATTGTTTTTAGTTTTAGTTGACTGAAATCTAATGAGTTTAGTTAAATTGTAATGCATTAAGCATTTAAGCATTACATAACCGACTGTTACTTGACATTGTGGCATCATTGTGTTTTTGACATTAAAAATACACGAAAGAGAGCTCAATTCACTTTTTTTTCTTTTTAAACATCTATATAGTTTTTATAACTTTATATTTCTGTTTTAGTTAGTATATCAGGTTAAGCTAAAGCTTCACGTTTGTTTATTTATTTATTTAAGTAATGGAGATTTTTTATGGTTTTATGTAGAGATGCACCGAATCCAGGATTCGGGTTCGGATGGGGTGCGGTTTCTGCCGAATCTCAGAATTTTTTTTCCACCGAACCCAAACCCTAGGCTTGCTCTATGTGCGCCCCACTGGTCGAACGTAATGACGCCGCCGTTGAAAGTGAAACAGAAACAGAACAGAAAACGTGGCAGTAGGCTACTTTAAGTAATAAAAAAAGCCGATTCAAGTCGAGCTACATGTTCAATTTGCAATGCCGATTTGTCTCGTGATGACAAGGACCCTAAACAATTAGCCGCTGTTAAATCATTTGCGTATGAAACATCCGAGAGAATACGAGTTGTGCAGCCTCAGGAAGCGCCTTTCATTTGCTTTCCAGCAGTCAGGAGCTTGTACTACTGCTGTATTTTTCTGTTGAAATGGTCCCACACATTAAGCTTTTCCATTGCTTCATTTTGCGGGATATATCTGATTTGTGGTTGCACCTGTCGACGGGCTCCGTGAGTGAACAAATAACGCTATACAGCATATTTTTCTTAACCATGCATCAAAAAACAAACAAACAAAAAAGCGTTAAAAACATTTAAACCGTTTAACTGGTAGTATTAATCGGTCAAAGTTCTTACTTTCGGTTAACGGTTAAATGGTCAATAGCATCCCTAACGTTACACTGCTGTGGATGTTGTTTACTTCGTTAATGTGTTTACTGTGATGATGGACTGAGGATGGGAGAAGGATTCGGTATTCGGTTTCAGATTCGGCCGAATCTTAACCAGTGGATTCGGTATTCGGCCGAACCCCAAAAATCTGGATTAGGTGCATCCCTAGTTTTATGTAACTATTAAAACCCTGATACTGAATATGTGTCAAATACTGGTCTGTCTTCCTGACTATGAATTAAATGGGAATGAAATTAAATAGAGTTTATGATGTAACCAAAAACGAATATATAATGCGTGACTTTTAATTATAAACAAGCTCGGAATACACCGGGACTCTTATTTTGAAATGCCTTACTATTGCAGTTCAGATGAGGGAGATTAAATATGCGTTGTCACAGCCGTCTAAAACACATTACTATATAAACATCGTAAAGTAAACATTGTCCTTATTCCTCAGCATTAATTCATAATCATTCCCTGTCATAAATGTGTGTTATTGATTGATTGAGCCGCTCTGAAGCGATGTCGCGTGAGCCTGGAGAAGCTCAACAGCTCCGTGTTTTCCCGCCGTTAGATCCGCAACTCAAATGTGCGCTTCTGTTACACAGGACATCAGTTCTGACGGGATCTCTTCCCTAATCATCCCTCCCTAACATTTTCATCTCGTTTTTATTAGTTGACGAAAACGACAGTAGATTTTCGTCATAGTTGTTGTCATCCGTCACTAGTTTTTATTAAGTTATCGTCTCGTTTTCGTCAGTGAAAAAAGGTTGTTGACGAAAATTATGACGAAAATTATTTGTCAACGAAATTAACACTGCCACCACCACCCGGGGCCTCAGGTAAACAGCGAATGGTGGATGCATTCAAGTGGGTAAATATAGGAGAAATATGGCAAAGTCACTTCAATGTGCCACACTTCCTGCTGCCAGTAGGTGGCGCTTTGACAATAACTGAATATTGCCGTAGATGTGTTCAGGCCAGGGGCCTCATTTATCAACGGTGCGTATGCACAGATCTGCGCATAGTGAGTGTGTAAGAACAGTTTCACGCAAAGTGTGGGATTTACCAACTTGTCCTTACACAAAGAAATGTGTAAATATGAGCACACCTCCGAGCATGCTTGCACACAGAGAATCTAGAGGTAGAATAGCGACACTACACATAAAAGCATTTAAAAAGGGGGTGTTGTTTCATGCATACTGAGCTCCGTGACGTACACTGTTAAAGACTTCTCATGCCAAACATGGACAAAGTTTCAAAACATCATTTGGATGTTTGATGGAGTATTTCTGTGCCAAAAATATTTTTTTTCGAGTATGGGTCTGTGTGACGTCAAATAGGGCGGTATACTTGAAGTATACTTCTTTTTCTTAAGGGTAGAGGACAGTCTGAACTGTCACACAGCAAATTTGGAGTCTCTAACTCAATCCCTCTAGCGCCACCTACTGTCTGATTCCATGACTCAAACTGATTTCATTGACCAAAGACTTTATATACAGGAAGACGCTCATGAATGGGAGAAAGTGGCCCCGCCTTCTAAATGAAAGAGCCAATCGTTGATTAGTAAAGTCAATAGCGAGCACCATTAGAAACTCCGGTTGCTTTAGAAACAGGAAGTGCTCTGAGACATGCGCATTAGCTTTACCCAGGCTGAAAAATCCTGTTTTCTGTCATGATTTGAGCGATTATAAACAAAATATACGAGACCGATGTTGAGAGATTTCATTCGTGATTTCAAATATGACATTTAATCTTAAGCTTGGCAAACAGTTTTTGGAGAATTTGATGTTTCCCTATTCAAAGAGATACGAGCTGCACTTGCACGAGAGGGGTTTCAAAGATGGCCGCCGAGTGGAAATGACTCGACTTAAAGTGACTTTGCTTTGACATCATTTTCTGTCATTCTATTTTGAATTTTGGCAAGTTTTGTGGTCAAACGTTATAATGAAATTTCCAAAAATGCTAATAACTTTTGATTATATTAGCCTGTGTAATGAAACTGGTCTTAACAGATTCCTTGGGTAATGCTGAGAACATGGATACCAATTTTGCCATATTTTTTGATTTTCTTTTAAAACCTACTTTTTCAAACTCGTCCTAGATCATTGGTCCGATTTTCACCCAAATCGAATTGTATCATTTTCAGACTGTGGTGACAAAACTTCATGCCGATTCTTCAAACCGTACTTGAACAACACGCAAACGAATTTGACAAAGAGCACACCAAAATGATCATAAGGCTATATCTCCGCAACGCTTTCGCGTATTCTGACCAAACTTGGTGTGTGTTGAGCTGAGGGTACCTGCACAGTTTCAGCGCAGTGCCACCTAGTGGTCAGAAGATATGGAACATTTACATTTTTGCTTTTAATTCTGAACGTTTGGCCAAAAAGCATCTAACTTATCATACGATACCTAATTTTCCCATATCAGCCATTTTGAATTTTGTCCTAAAATGCTATATTTTACAAACACAATGGCGTATCGTTACGATACTCGGTATGTGTCTTCAGAACCATACCTTGACGGGAAGTTTTGTGGTTAAACGTTATAATGAAATTTCCAAAAATGCTAATAACTTTTGATTAAATTAGCTTATGCAATGAAACTGGTCTTAACAGAGTCCTTGGGTCATGCCGAGAACAAATATACCAATTTTGCCATATTTTGCAGAACTTTCTGTCCGCCATTTTGATTTTCCTTCAAAACATACTTTTTCCAACTCCTCCTGGACCGCTGGACCAATTTTCACCAAAATCGAATTGCATCATTTTCAGACTGTGCTAACAAAAAGTTACGGATTTTGCGCCAATAGACGAAAGCGTTTTCGTTTACCGCATGATGCGAAAATGACTCTGAGGCGGTATCTCTGCAATGCTTTGGTATTTGGACACCAAACTTTGCATGTGTCATGGTCACCTCACTCTGACCACACCACATGAATTTCGTAACAGCGCCACCTATTGGTCAAAAGTGATAAACAATTAAATCAAATTACTAGTGACCGTATGTATGATGTTTCAGCTCTTTTGCCTAAAATCATCTTAATAATGTCTTTAATTGCTCATTGGTCTGATACTCCTGGCCATGATGGCATGATTATTGAGTTCTTTGTGCCCCGATAATTTCAGCTAGCTATACTTTTAAATGTGTTTTTAATGAACCATCAATGCCAATAAAGCAGCTTTATTGTTAAAGGGATAGTTCACCCAAAAATCTTGGCATCATTTACTCACCGTCAAGTATGGAAATCAATGGCTACCATCAAATCTGTGGCTACAAACATTCTTTAAAATATCTTCTTATATGTTCAACAGAAGAAAAACTCATTACTCAGATACTTTTGATCTTTTTGATCTCAGACTTTTTGACTGTCTGCAAATTTTGAGACCTTGTTGAGGTCTATTTCTCACTTTAGCACATCTACACAGTGAAAAACAGAGATTATTTTAAGGGTCAGATCATTGAGGAGACGCTTGATGATTTGAGTTAGAGAGATTTTCCTTCAAGGTTTGCCTCTGATAATAATAAGGTCTCAGTCTAAAGAAGACCAAATGATCTAACTGCTTCAATCCTGATCAACCTCGAGTCCAAACGCAGAGCGCTTTACATTCTCCTTTCACCTCTCATATCCATTTGAACTCTGTTTCTGCATGTGTTCTCCTGGAGTTCGTCCCTAACGGAGCGTTCCTCTCTATTGCCGTGCCAGTTCCCGGCGTGAATGCATCTGTCATTCCCACGCGTCGCGCCACAAAGACGCACGGTCATTAGTATTATGGTGAGAACGCCCGGGATCCCATCTACCACCACCCTTGACTAATTCTTTATTTGTATCAAAAAGAGGAAAAAAAAAAAAACATGGCAAATTCCCCGGAGCACCAACAAGCTTCACGTCTCATTTGACTATGCTAATTACCTTTTGCATGATTAATTGGACCAATTAGAATTAGTGGTGGAAGAAAACGATTCTTGGCAAGGTGCAAACTATTAATTAGTCATGAAAACATTATTAATGCAAGGCTTTAATCTGAGTGAATACGACAGAATTCCAGAAATAATGGTTATTATGACGTGAGTCACGCGCTGTGCAGCCAGAAATCAAAGACCTGGAAATAAACATGATTTAGGATTTTGAGAAATTCTAATTATTACAAAAAATAAACACTGGAATATTATTATTGTTTTATTCACTGATAATTGATTTATTAATATTTAAAACTTTATTAATTCAATATTTAATATATTATTTAAGGTTAGTGTTAAGTTAATAGTGATTCATTTATTATTTAATATTAATATTTATTTTTGTTTTATTTAATATTAATTTACTAACATATTTAATAATATTATTCAATATTAGTGTTTATTTAATATTGATTCTCTAAATATTTAATGTTATTATTTAATATTATTGTTTTATCTACTGATTTAATAGTATTATTTAATTGTTTTATATTGATTAATTCAATATTTAATATAATATTTAAGTTTAGTGTTTTATTTAATAGTGATTAATTTATTATTTATGTTACTATTTTATATAATGGTTTTAATATTAATTTTATGTAATATTATTTTGTATTTAATATACATTTTATTAATATTTAATACTATTATTTAATATTGATTCATTTAATATTTGATACTATTATTTATTATAAGTGTTTTATTTAATAGTGATTAATTTATTATTTAATACTATTATTTATATTACTATTTAATATTATTTTAGTCATATTAATATGATTTAATCTGATCAGGTTTTGCTGTGATCTGATCGGGTTTTGCTGTGATCTGATCGGGTTTTGCTGTGATCTGATCAGGTTTTGCTGTGATCTGATCAGGTTTTGCTGTGATCTGATCAGGTTTTGCTGTGATCTGATCAGGTTTTGCTGTGATCTGATCAGGATTTGCTGTGATCTGATCAGGTTTTGCTGTGATCTGATCAGGTTTTGCTGTGATCTGATCGGGTTTTGCTGTGATCTGATCAGGTTTTGCTGTGATCTGATCAGGTTTTGCTGTGATCTGATCGGGTTTTGCTGTGATCTGATCGGGTTTTGCTGTGATCTGATCAGGTTTTGCTGTGATCTGATCAGGTTTTGCTGTGATCTGATCAGGTTTTGCTGTGATCTGATCAGGTTTTGCTGTGATCTGATCAGGTTTTGCTGTGATCTGATCAGGTTTTGCTGTGATCTGATCAGGTTTTGCTGTGATCTGATCAGGTTTTGCTGTGATCTGATCAGGTTTTGCTGTGATCTGATCAGGTTTTGCTGTGATCTGATCAGGTTTTGCTGTGATCTGATCAGGTTTTGCTGTGATCTGATCAGGTTTTGCTGTGATCTGATCAGGTTTTGCTGTGATCTGATCAGGTTTTGCTGTGATCTGATCAGGTTTTGCTGTGATCTGATCAGGTTTTGCTGTGATCTGATCAGGTTTTGCTGTGATCTGATCAGGTTTTGCTGTGATCTGATCAGGTTTTGCTGTGATCTGATCAGGTTTTGCTGTGATCTGATCAGGTTTTGCTGTGATCTGATCAGGTTTTGCTGTGATCTGATCAGGTTTTGCTGTGATCTGATCAGGTTTTGCTGTGATCTGATCAGGTTTTGCTGTGATCTGATCAGGTTTTGCTGTGATCTGATCAGGTTTTGCTGTGATCTGATCAGGTTTTGCTGTGATCTGATCAGGTTTTGCTGTGATCTGATCAGGTTTTGCTGTGATCTGATCAGGTTTTGCTGTGATCTGATCAGGTTTTGCTGTGATCTGATCAGGTTTTGCTGTGATCTGATCAGGTTTTGCTGTGATCTGATCAGGTTTTGCTGTGATCTGATCAGGTTTTGCTGTGATCTGATCAGGTTTTGCTGTGATCTGATCAGGTTTTGCTGTGATCTGATCAGGTTTTGCTGTGATCTGATCAGGTTTTGCTGTGATCTGATCAGGTTTTGCTGTGATCTGATCAGGTTTTGCTGTGATCTGATCAGGTTTTGCTGTGATCTGATCAGGTTTTGCTGTGATCTGATCAGGTTTTGCTGTGATCTGATCGGGTTTTGCTGTGATCTGATCAGGTTTTGCTGTGATCTGATCAGGTTTTGCTGTGATCTGATCAGGTTTTGCTGTGATCTGATCAGGTTTTGCTGTGATCTGATCAGGTTTTGCTGTGATCTGATCAGGTTTTGCTGTGATCTGATCAGGTTTTGCTGTGATCTGATCAGGTTTTGCTGTGATCTGATCAGGTTTTGCTGTGATCTGATCGGGTTTTGCTGTGATCTGATCAGGTTTTGCTGTGATCTGATCAGGTTTTGCTGATCTGATCAGGTTTTGCTGTGATCTGATCAGGTTTTGCTGTGATCTGATCAGGTTTTGCTGTGATCTGATCGGGTTTTGCTGTGATCTGATCAGGTTTTGCTGTGATCTGATCAGGTTTTGCTGTGATCTGATCGGGTTTTGCTGTGATCTGATCAGGTTTTGCTGTGATCTGATCAGGTTTTGCTGTGATCTGATCGGGTTTTGCTGTGATCTGATCAGGTTTTGCTGTGATCTGATCAGGTTTTGCTGTGATCTGATCAGGTTTTGCTGTGATCTGATCAGGTTTTGCTGTGATCTGATCGGGTTTTGCTGTGATCTGATCAGGTTTTGCTGTGATCTGATCGGGTTTTGCTGTGATCTGATCAGGTTTTGCTGTGATCTGATCAGGTTTTGCTGTGATCTGATCAGGTTTTGCTGTGATCTGATCAGGTTTTGCTGTGATCTGATCGGGTTTTGCTGTGATCTGATCAGGTTTTGCTGTGATCTGATCGGGTTTTGCTGTGATCTGATCAGGTTTTGCTGTGATCTGATCAGGTTTTGCTGTGATCTGATCAGGTTTTGCTGTGATCTGATCAGGTTTTGCTGTGATCTGATCGGGTTTTGCTGTGATCTGATCAGGTTTTGCTGTGATCTGATCAGGTTTTGCTGTGATCTGATCAGGTTTTGCTGTGATCTGATCAGGTTTTGCTGTGATCTGATCGGGTTTTGCTGTGATCTGATCGGGTTTTGCTGTGATCTGATCAGGTTTTGCTGTGATCTGATCAGGTTTTGCTGTGATCTGATCAGGTTTTTGTGATCTGATCAGGTTTTGCTGTGATCTGATCAGGTTTTGCTGTGATCTGATCAGGTTGCTGTGATCTGATCAGGTTTTGCTGTGATCTGATCAGGTTTTGCTGTGATCTGATCAGGTTTTGCTGTGATCTGATCAGGTTTTGCTGTGATCTGATCAGGTTTTGCTGTGATCTGATCAGGTTTTGCTGTGATCTGATCGGGTTTTGCTGTGATCTGATCAGGTTTTGCTGTGATCTGATCAGGTTTTGCTGTGATCTGATCAGGTTTTGCTGTGATCTGATCGGGTTTTGCTGTGATCTGATCGGGTTTTGCTGTGATCTGATCAGGTTTTGCTGTGATCTGATCAGGTTTTGCTGTGATCTGATCAGGTTTTGCTGTGATCTGATCGGGTTTTGCTGTGATCTGATCAGGTTTTGCTGTGATCTGATCAGGGTTTTGCTGTGATCTGATCAGGTTTTGCTGTGATCTGATCAGGTTTTGCTGTGATCTGATCAGGTTTTGCTGTGATCTGATCAGGTTTTGCTGTGATCTGATCAGGTTTTGCTGTGATCTGATCAGGTTTTGCTGTGATCTGATCAGGTTTGCTGTGATCTGATCAGGTTTTGCTGTGATCTGATCGGGTTTTGCTGTGATCTGATCAGGTTTTGCTGTGATCTGATCAGGTTTTGCTGTGATCTGATCAGGTTTTGCTGTGATCTGATCAGGTTTTGCTGTGATCTGATCAGGTTTTGCTGTGATCTGATCAGGTTTTGCTGTGATCTGATCAGGTTTTGCTGTGATCTGATCAGGTTTTGCTGTGATCTGATCAGGTTTTGCTGTGATCTGATCAGGTTTTGCTGTGATCTGATCAGGTTTTGCTGTGATCTGATCAGGTTTTGCTGTGATCTGATCAGGTTTTGCTGTGATCTGATCGGGTTTTGCTGTGATCTGATCAGGTTTTGCTGTGATCTGATCAGGTTTTGCTGTGATCTGATCAGGTTTTGCTGTGATCTGATCAGGTTTTGCTGTGATCTGATCAGGTTTTGCTGTGATCTGATCAGGTTTTGCTGTGATCTGATCAGGTTTTGCTGTGATCTGATCAGGTTTTGCTGAGATCTGATCAGGTTTTGCTGTGATCTGATCAGGTTTTGCTGTGATCTGATCAGGTTTTGCTGAGATCTGATCAGGTTTTGCTGTGATCTGATCAGGTTTTGCTGTGATCTGATCAGGTTTTGCTGAGATCTGATCAGGTTTTGCTGTGATCTAATCAGGTTTTGCTGTGATCTGATCAGGTTTTGCTGAGATCTGATCAGGTTTTGCTGTGATCTGATCGGGTTTTGCTGTGATCTGATCAGGTTTTGCTGAGATCTGATCAGGTTTTGCTGTGATCTGATCAGGTTTTGCTGTGATCTGATCAGGTTTTGCTGTGATCTGATCAGGTTTTGCTGTGATCTGATCAGGTTTTGCTGTGATCTGATCAGGTTTTGCTGTGATCTGATCAGGTTTTGCTGTGATCTGATCAGGTTTTGCTGTGATCTGATCAGGTTTTGCTGTGATCTGATCAGGTTTTGCTGTGATCTGATCAGGTTTTGCTGTGATCTGATCAGGTTTTGCTGAGATCTGATCGGGTTTTGCTGTGATCTGATCAGGTTTTGCTGTGATCTGATCAGGTTTTGCTGAGATCTGATCAGGTTTTGCTGTGATCTGATCAGGTTTTGCTGTGATCTGATCAGGTTTTGCTGTGATCTGATCAGGTTTTGCTGTGATCTGATCAGGTTTTGCTGTGATCTGATCAGGTTTTGCTGTGATCTGATCAGGTTTTGCTGTGATCTGATCAGGTTTTGCTGTGATCTGATCAGGTTTTGCTGTGATCTGATCAGGTTTTGCTGTGATCTGATCGGGTTTTGCTGTGATCTGATCGGGTTTTGCTGTGATCTGATCGGGTTTTGCTGTGATCTGATCGGGTTTTGCTGTGATCTGATCAGGTTTTGCTGTGATCTGATCAGGTTTTGCTGAGATCTGATCGGGTTTTGCTGTGATCTAATCAGGTTTTGCTGTGATCTGATCAGGTTTTGCTGAGATCTGATCAGGTTTTGCTGTGATCTGATCAGGTTTTGCTGTGATCTGATCGGGTTTTGCTGTGATCTGATCAGGTTTTGCTGTGATCTGATCAGGTTTTGCTGTGATCTGATCAGGTTTTGCTGTGATCTGATCGGGTTTTGCTGTGATCTGATCAGGTTTTGCTGTGATCTGATCAGGTTTTGCTGTGATCTGATCAGGTTTTGCTGTGATCTGATCGGGTTTTGCTGTGATCTGATCAGGTTTTGCTGTGATCTGATCAGGTTTTGCTGTGATCTGATCAGGTTTTGCTGTGATCTGATCAGGTTTTGCTAATGATCTGATCAGGTTTTGCTGAGGTCTGATCAGGTTGAGCTCGTTCAGCTGAGGCTCGGCAGTTCACCAGAAGGCTTTCGACTCACTTTAGGATGTTTTAAGCGAAGGGAATCATGCAATCAGCAGAAACGGTGTTTGAAAACAGAGAGAAAGGTGTCGAGAAAAGCAGCCGGCGGTTTCTCGCCTGTTCTGATTCTCAATTAAAGTGTCTAACGGTGCTGTGAGAAAGCAAACCACTGCTGTTAAATCAACTCCCACTGAGTGAAACTTAACCCAGGCAGTTCATTAAACTCTGCTTCAGCTGATCTCTGCTCAGTATTGCTCAATGTGGTGAGCTGATCTGGACGCAGGAGACATGTTGAGATGCTCTTGCAAGCGTTCACGACACCTTGAAGTGTCCGAAACTTCAAGCCAGTTTAAGCACAAAAGAGCATGCTATGAAACTCGTCATAGTTTCGTTTCTTTGCATTTGCGACCCTAAAAATCTCATTTCTAATCCTTGAGGCTAAATCTGGCCTGTACTTTCCACTCAAGGCCATCGGAGAGAAAGCGCTGCTCCACTTTATGAAACGAGATGTTTGCTAATGGTTTGTGTTCCTCAGGAAGCTGATAATGAGTGTTTACTCGCTGCCGCAATGATCCCAGTGGATCCCAGGGATTTCCTGGTCTTGTTATTGTGTGATTGTCAGAAGACTCAGTGTACAGTAACACAGAGTATAAATCAGTGTCACAGCTCGGCATGATTGAGCAGATGTTGCATATTCATGATCTGCAATGATTTATAGGGCTTTCGTTTCATTTATAACAGAGACATTACAACCTTTGGAACAACTTTTAATGAATATTTATTAGTATTAGTGTTGTTCTTAAACCTCAAACAGAGCTTATTCATTGGGGTTGCACAAAATGCATAATTAAAGAATATATAATATTATTATTTAATATTAGTGTTTTATCTAATATTGATTCATTTATTTAAATGGCACTATAATGGCAATAATATTAATTTATTACTTTAATATATCATACTATTATTTATATTTTATTTAATATTAATACTATTATTGTTTAATTTAATATTATTATTATTAAATATTATTATTTTTTATCATTAATTCATTTATTATTCAATGGTATTATTTATTATTAATGCTTTCTTTAACATTAATTTGATATATAATACAATTATTTATATTACTGTTTTATTTAATAGCTATTTATACTATTATTTATGATTATTGTTTTGTTTAATATTAATACTATTATTTATTATTGTTTTATTTAATATTAATACCATTATTTATTTTTGTTTTTTTATCATTGATTCATTTATTATTCAATGGTATTATTTATTATTAATGCTTTCTTAAATATTAATTTAATATATAATACAATTATTTATATTTCTGTTTTATTTAACATTAATACTATTATTTATTATTATTGTTTTGTTTAATATTAATACTATTATTTATTATTGTTTCATTTAATAATAATATTATTATTAAATATTATTGTTTTTTTATCATTGATTCATTTATTATTCAATGGTATTATTTATTATTAATGCTTTCTTTAATATTAATTTAATATATAATACAATTATTTATATTACTATTTTATTTAATATTAATACTATTATTTATTATTATTGTTTTTTAATACCGACAGTAATTTATTTTTAAATAATATTATTATTAAATATTATTGTTGTTTTTTATTGATTCATTTATTATTTAATGGTATTGTTTATTATTGTTTTCTTTAATATTTAATATTATTGTTTTATTTAATAGCTTTTTAAATAATAGTATTATTAAATATTATTGTTTTTTATTGATTCGTTTAGCCTATTATTTAATCATATTATTTATTATTAATGTTTTCTTTAATATTAATTTAATATATAATACTATTACTTAGGCTATATTACTATTTTATTTAATATTATTGTTTTATTTAATCCCGGTGTCAATTTATTTTTTATATAATATTACTATCTAATATTAGTGTTGTATTCAATATCGATTCATTTAATGTTTAAAACTATTATTTAAAATTATTGTTTAATTTAATTTAATTTTAATTTATTATTAACTTCTATATTCATTTTAACTACTATTATTTATGTGGATATTTAATATTGTTTTATTTAATATAAAATTATTTTTTTTAATATAAATTATTAATTGTTTTTTAATATGGATTTATGTAATAATCTTATTAGCCACAACACACAGGAAGTTAAATTGGAAAGAGAAGAAG
>CM040921.1:1720000-1757500 GCA_023029165.1 Gobiocypris rarus | reverse complement strand
AAAGGTCACAGATCCCACGTGCCACAAATACACAAAACTCTTCACATCAAAAGAAGAGTTTAGCATACAGTGCGCATCAGAATGAGGTTAAACGGCTGTTCAAAAGCTGCTTTGTTAGCTCATTTGTGAACTGAAACATGCTAATCGAACACGACAGTTATTTTAACCTTTATCCAGCACTGCCATACCTCCGATATGTCCGAGAGCACGTACGGCTGGGGTTTTTCCACCGCGATGGGTTATTAGCGTGGTGCTAGAGCTCATTGACTGTGAAGTAAAGGACTGTGCAGAAGTTTAGCTTGCTAGCAAACCTGACAGATTTCAGCACACTACACTCTTTTCTTAAAGGTCATTATGGCTTTTGAACAACCACCAGTCAAGTTTCAATCTTACACACAGCGCTAAATATGTCACTGAAAAACCAAGACCACCTTTAAGACAGTCACGTTTGCTTCACCGACAAAAGTTTGACTGCTTGAAGTTACTTCATGTTTCATAAGATCAACTGTGGTTTAATGCTTGAATTTGTCATATTTACAGATGGTCTGATATCATATTGTGGTATCTGTCTTTGAGGCCGAGGACTAAAAAAAGAGGAAGCTGTTTTTTGATGCGTTGCACAGTTATCGCTCTCTATCATCATAATTACCATATGTATACAGTACAATTAAGCCTCTTTCAAGTTTTTCCCACAGTAATCATCCAAACATGTGGCTTCTTTTTCTGCAGAAGATTCAGACATTTGCTCCATTATGCCGCATTGTTCCAGAGTACAAAAACAATGCATGCATTAGCATCGCAATTTGTCTCTTTATTAGGCTCTCTTTGGCCTCGCACCCTTTTATAAAAGAAGAAATGAAAGAAAAGAAAGAAAATGTGCCTTTCAGTGGCATTTACATGCATGCATATTATACCAACACACTTTCTTAACAGACGTGCAGGAAAGGTCTTTATCAGACTGACTCGGATATGATTTTAGAGTCAGTTTTGATGGGAAACATGCTAAAAGTGCCACTTTCTGAACAAGTGCTTGGTTTTTGTCTGGGCACGGCTTGGGATTCTCTTTCAGCGGCACTATTATGGAAATACAACTTCACAAAATAACTTTTTACTAGAGGTTATGATGACATGTTAATTAATGCAGTATATTTTAAAAATATATATTAGATCTGAATGAATGACTCTATGATTTACTAATAAAGACTTCACTTGTTTCATTACTGGATGAATCAGTGTTTTTGAACAAATCTCTTGAATGAATGATTCAATGACTCACTCATAAAGACTTCACTTGTTTCATTACTGGATGAATCAGTGTTTTTGAACAAATCTCTTGAATGAATGATTCAGTGACTCACTCATAAAGACTTCACTTGTTTCATTACTGGATGAATCAGTGTTTTTGAATGAATCTCTTCAATGAATGATTCAATGACTCATTCATAAAGACTTCACTTGTTTCATTACTGGATGAATCAGTGTTTTTGAACAAATCTCTTGAATGAATGATTCAATAACTCATTCATAAAGACATAATTTGTTTCATTACTGAATTAATCAGTGTTTTTGAATGAATCTCTTGAATGAATGATTCAATGACTCACTCATAAAGACTTCACTTGTTTCATTACTGGATGAATCAGTGTTTTTGAACAAATCTCTAAAATGAATGATTCAATGACTCCCTCATAAACACTTCACTTGTTTCATTACTGGATGAATCAGTGTTTTTGAATTAATCTCTTGAATGAATGATTCAATGACTCACTCATAATGATGTCACTTGTTTCATTACTGAATGAATCAGCGTTTTGAATTAATCTCTTGAATGAATGATTCAATGACTCACTCATAATGATGTCACTTGTTTCATTACTGAATGAATCAGCGTTTTTGAATGAATCTTATGATTCAATGACTCACTCATAAAGTATTTTTGAACAAATCTCTTGAGTGGATGAATCAGTGTTTTTGAACAAATCTCTTGAGTGAATGATTCAATGACTCACTCATAAAGACTTCACTTGTTCCATTACTGGATGAATCAGTGTTTTTGAATGAATCTCTTGAATGAATCAATCAATAACTCATTCATAAAGACATAATTTGTTTCATTACTGAATTAATCAGTCTTTTTGAATGAATCTCTTGAATGAATGATTCAGTGACTCACTCATAAAGACTTCACTTGTTTCATTACTGGATGAATCAGTGTTTTTGAATGAATCTCTTGAATGAATGATTCAGTGACTCACTCATAAAGACTTCACTTGTTCCATTACTGGATGAATCAGTGTTTTTGAATGAATCTCTTGAATGAATCAATCAATAACTCATTCATAAAGACATAATTTGTTTCATTACTGAATTAATCAGTCTTTTTGAATGAATCTCTTGAATGAATGATTCAGTGACTCACTCATGAAGACGTCACTTGTTTAATTACTGAATTAATCAGTGTTTTTGAACAATTCTCTTGAGTAAATGACTCAATGACTCACTCATAAAGACATTACTTGTTTAATTACTGAATGAATAAGCATTTTTGAATGAATCTCTTGAATGAATGATTCAATGACTCATAAATACGTCACTTGTTTTATTACTGGATGAATCACTGTCATTTAGGAATAAGATCACGTGGGTGTTTGAATCGAGATTGCAATCTTTTAACGATTAATCGTGCAACTCAACTTCAATGTTATTTTTGCTACTTTTTACACCTTGGCAGCAAAATTGTAAGTGCTATCCCTGAAAAATAACAGCACGGAAACAAATTAGACAAGTCGTAGGTAGAAGTTGAACATGAGCAATAGTTAATAGTGATGCTTGCGAATGATTTTGCTGGTTGAATGCACGTTGCAAAGACATCCAGGCCCATTCCATCACAATTCAGCTCCCGTCATTTCGTGTCATATTTATCTAATTGTCTGTTTCAAGGCCAATCAAGTTAGAAGCACACAGCAGCTAAAATTACACGAGGATGACTCACATCTGAAATCATCTAAAGGTTACCTGATTCTAAAGAGCTGTAATTGCACTAAAAAGACTATTAGCTGTGATAGAGCTCAGAGAAAAGGGACATTCTCATGTTGTTTAGTGTGCTGTTATACTCAGGCACAATGCATGCAAGTGCCATAAGAAATCTAAACCGCTTAGCTTCATACACTAGCTAAACTATCGGCTTTTGAAGTTATTTAATCTGAAAAAAAATCTGATTGAATGAATGATTAACTGACTCATTTAGATTTCACTTGTTTCATTACATCCAGTAATGAAATAAGTGAAATCTAAAGTAATCATTGAATCATTCATTCAAGAGATAAGTTCAAAAACACTGATTCATTCAGTAATGAAATCTGTGAAATCAGGTTAAGTCAATGAATCATTAATTCAAGATATTAGTTGAAAAACGCTGATTCATCCAGAATAATCTCTTCAATGACTCATTCATAAAGACTTCACTTGTTTCATTACTGGATGAATCAGTGTTTTTGAACGAATCTCTAGAATGAATGATTCAATGACTCACTCATAAAGACTTCACTTGTTTTATTATTGGATGAATCAGTGTTTTTGAACAAATCTCTTGAGTGAATGATTCAATGACTCACTCATAAAGACTTCACTTGTTTCATTACTGGATAAATAAATGTTTTTGAACGAATCTCTAGAATGAATGATTCAATGACTCACTCATAAAGACTTCACTTGTTTTATTATTGGATGAATCAGTGTTTTTGAACAAATCTCTTGAGTGAATGATTCAATGACTCACTCATAAAGACTTCACTTGTTTCATTACTGGATGAATCAGTGTTTTTGAACAAATCTCTTGAGTGAATGATTCTATGACTCACTCATAAAGACTTCACTTGTTTCATCACTGGATGAATCAGTGTTTTTGAACAAATCTCTTGAGTGAATGATTCTATGACTCACTCATAAAGACTTCACTTGTTTCATTACTGGATAAATAAATGTTTTTGAACGAATCTCTAGAATGAATGATTCAATGACTCACTCATAAACACTTCACTTGTTTCATTACTGGATGAATCAGCATTTTTGAATTAATCTTTTAAATGAATGATTCAATGACTCACTCATAATGATGTCACTTGTTTCGTTTACTGAATGAATCAGCGTTTTTGAATGAATCTTATGATTCAATGACTCACTCATCTACTTGTAAACAATGTAAAACTGATACAGTCTTTATTTGAAGTCAAGTTATTTTCAAAAGTTGATTTACTCCATTTTGATCAGATGACAAACTGGATAAAAGAAGTACAGGGTGGCCAATATGCACTAATATTTGAACCCCTTTCAGGTTTTGGTTCTGGATGATGGAAAAAATCACATTATTTACACAAAAATAACTAAAAGAAATGAGGTAGCAATTTACAATAAGGTTCAATTCATTTACATTTGTTAATGCATAAACACTGACATTTTTTTACAGAATCTGATCACGACCGAAGACAATTATGCAAGTTAATAGACTAACAATTCAAAGAATGGGCAAAAGATTTCAAATGGGCAAATAGTTGTTCAGAGAATATAGTGCTCTTAAATGTATTGAAAATATCCTTAGACCAGTTAAATGTTCTTCTGCGTTTCTCCCTCATTTTGGCCATTTGTTGTTATATAGGGTTAGATTTTTAAAATGCTTAAGGTGCTCTCAGTTCTCTCCGTGGTCATATTTGAATATTCATGTCAATCAATCAATCAATCAACTTTATTTATATAGCGCTTTTACAATGACGATTGTTTCAAAGCAGCTTCACAGTGTTAAACAGGACAACATTGCAACAAAATTTGATTTGGCTAGTTTAATTTGGATAGTTTATAGAATTATATATGACCAAATTAATAAATTCTATTTGTATATTTAGTTGAGTAACTTGGATCATAATTTGAGTGTCCTCAACTGAGCAAGCCAAGCCAAAGGCGACAGTGGCAAGGAACCAAAACTCCATCAGGGCATGGAGTCTGTCTGTAATGAGTGTGTAGTCTGTGTTTTATTAGTTGTTGTCTCCCCACAGCTTCATTTTGTGTGGCTTTGCAAACCCTGTATTAATTCTAGTGTGAGATTTTTCTACAATATTCACTCATCATGACAGTAAAACTTCTAGTCAATCTACTGCAGTATTTCCTCTCAGTCGAAAATGTGGTTAACACCATGTCATGCATAGTGGGAAAAATACCACCATTTACCATGAAACCGGTATAATTTAGAAAAAATACAGTGATATAAATTTTTGGTCAAACCGCCCAGCACTACTAGTGTACCACCTACCTAAGCATTGCTGAGACCATGTACACCCTTTCATGAAAACCGTATTCCCTGGTGGCTGTGGCTCTTCCAGCAGGATAATGCTCCTGACACAAAGCACAAATGCTTCAGGAATGGTTTGAGGAGCACAACAACGAGTTTGAGGTTTTGGCTCGGCCTCCAAACTCCCCAGATCTCAATCCAATCGAGCATCTGTGGGATGTGCTGAACAAACAAATCCAATCCATGGAGGCCCCACCTCGCAACTTACAGGACTTAAAGGATCTGCTGCTAACATCTTGATGCCAGATACCACAGCACAGCTCTAGTGGAGTCCAATGCCTCGACGGGTCAGCAAAAGAGGGACCAACACAATATTAGGTCATAATGTTATGCCTGATCGATACATATTCAAACATATATGTTAGATGCGATTAATCGATTTGACAGCACTAGAAAATACTATTTCAGTTTTTCTACTTAAAAATGTCATGATTACTTCAATGTGATGCTTGACGTTTCTTTGTACAGTAGTTAACTGGGAAATTTACAAGCAATTTCTGAGTGAAAATTGTTGTTTATTCACTGCAATATTAGCAAATATATAAGAAAAACAACAAGCTAAGCGTCATTCAATATTCTCCACCATGGGAATACAACACGCAAGTCAAAAGTCAGCATTTGTATTTCCGAGTATATTTCCAAAAAGCCACTTCCATCATATGAAACAATCATTTTATGATGCGCAAATCCCATTCCCTAAAACACCACAACAGCTCCTTATCGGAGGCTGAGAAGATATCAGGAGCAATCGTGTTTTTCATCAGTCTCAGCCCGCGCTCTGGTTTATTGTCACGGAAAATGAGAAGCTATTGCGGGTGAGGAGGAGGGATTCCAGCTTCTAGAATAACAGGACGCTGAACACGCCAATGCATAATGCAGGAGCCCGGCGTGTTTGTACGTGATGATGATTTGCTCTGCGCAGAATGAGACGAGCGCCGAAAACGAGCTTTATCGCCACACTCCTGCTACACATTTCTACTGTTTGTTTGGGTAAACGCAGGAGAGCGTCGAGCACTTAACAAGAGCTCTGATTTAGATCAGCAAACCTACAGCAAGCGTCACTGTGACTAGAGCTCATACCAGAAAAATCCCAGAAAATCCCAAAAACGCACACTGGGGGACGAAAATATATAGATATACAGAGTTTCATAGCATAGCAACACCCTAACAACCACCTTGCAACTACTCTAAACTTCATGGGAACTTAGGAAACGTAGAGAGATGCCCTGACAACCTCCCAGAAGACCCTGGCAACCCACCTAGCAACTGCCTGTCTCATAATAATTTATAAACATCAAAATAATGCCCTAGCAACCACTCTCAGCACCCTAGCAACATCCTAACAGCTAAAACACTTCGAAACTTTGTAGAAATGCCCTAGCAACCCCTCACAGGACCCTAGCAAGCAACTAGTAATTAGAACAACTTTAAAACATGGTAGAAATGCCCTAGCAACCACCCACAGCACCCTAGCAACTAGAAAACCTTGGAAACTTTGTAAAAATGCCCTAGCAACCACACACAGCAACCCAGTGACCACCTAACAGCTAGAACACCATAGCAACGTTGTAGAAATGACATTACAACCACCATCAGCACCCTAACAACCACCTAGCAACTAAAACACCTTAGAAACTTTGTAGAAATTACTTAGCAACCACACACAGCACCCTAGCAACACCTTAGACATTTTGTAGAAATGCCCTAGAAACCACCTAGCAATTAGAACACCTTGGAAACTTTGTAAAAATGCCCTAGCAACCACACACAGCAACCCAGTGACCACCTAACAGCTAGAACACCATAGCAACGTTGTAGAAATTACATTACAACCACCATCAGCACCCTAACAACCACCTAGCAACTAGAACACCTTAAAAACGTTGTATAAATGCTATAACAACCCCTCTCAGCACCCTAGCAACCTCCTAACAGCTAAAACACTTCGAAACTTTGTAGAAATGCCCTAGCAACCACTCACAGGACCCTAGCAAGCAACTAGTAATTAGAACAACTTTAAAACATGGTAGAAATGCCCTAGCAACCACCCACAGCACCCTAGCAACTAGAAAACCTTGGAAACTTTGTAAAAATGCCCTAGCAACCACACACAGCAACCCAGTGACCACCTAACAGCTAGAACACCGTAGCAACGTTGTAGAAATGACATTACAACCACCATCAGCACCCTAACAACCACCTAGCAACTAGAACACCTTAAAAACGTTGTATAAATGCCATAACAACCACTCACAGCACCCTAGCAACCAGAATACCTTAGAAACTTTGTAGAAATACCCTAACAACAATCCATAGCACCCTAGCAACTAGAGCACCTTATACACTTTGTAGAAACACCCAAGCAACCACTCACAGCACCCTAGCAACCATCTAACAACTAAAACACCTTATAATCTTTGTAGAAATGCCCTAGCAACCACACACTGCACCCTAGCAACCAAAACACCTTAGAAACGTTGAATGAATGCCCTAGCAACCACACCCTAGCATCGAAGTGGTCAAGCATCGCTCACATTTTCTTGACAAATGTGATAATGTAGTTACTGTTAAGAGTCTGTAAATGTGCCGAGTTCATGAAAAACCCTTGTGTGGTTGCCGAGCCATCAACTATGATGCCTTATGTAAAGGTTAGTTTCATTTATAGAGAACAGAGAGAGATATGCAAGCGCCTGGACCGTCCATCACCGCTGTATGTGTGAAGGAAGAATACATTTTTCCACAACCGCTATGACATTTACAAGAGACTCGAGAGAAAGAGAGAGAGAGATGGTCTATTTTAAAGAGAAAAAGTGGTAGAGACATTCAGAAAGTTGGTGTTTGGTGAGAAATGAGAGTGGGAGGGGTTTCCCCAGGTGAGAGTGAGAGAATAAGAGCGAGAGAGATACAGAATATGATGGTGTGTGAGAAGCTGTGCTTTCATAATCTGCAGGTTGTGTAAAGGGGACATGTATTATATATTTTATCATATAATTTAAAGTCAGTTAACGTTTCCTGTACCAAAAACTGAACAGTTAGCATTTTCTGCTTTTTTTTTTTTTGCGCGGTGCCTTTAAGACTAACACGAAAACGCCCTGTTCTCTTTGCGGGTTTGCTGTCGGTTCAAAATACTGCTCTATCCTTCAATAACAGTCTTTCTGTGAAGCATAAAAGCAATCGTAAAACAACCTTCATTTCACTTTACAGTTTATTCTGCCCAAAAACTGTCATGTAAAATTTGTTTATGTACCATTTAGGGGCAGGCAAATCTGAAATAGTTGATACACATGATGTGGAAAATGCTCAAAATATATAAATTATACATTCAAAAAATATATAGTGCAGCAAACAATGCACAAGAAATCAGGGACACAGTTTGAGATCAGAATTTCTGTGCATCCTAAAGATTTCATTAACAAGAAAAAACAACAACAAAGGGTTTTAATGCAAAGTTATTTATCTGTAAAAACTGATTTTTCTGCTTGAACCCTAGTGAAAAAATGTAAAATACATTAAATGCACTACAATTACATTAACATGCGTACCGAAAATATATACCCTGCCGTTGTACTTCCGGAAGTTAGTGATCCGGAAATAGTGCTGAGCTCCAACTAAAGACATACGTAAGTATATCTGATGGGACTACTGCAAGTATACTTTAAATATATTGCATGATATTATACAGAGATCATACTATCCTTACTAATAGTGATATTAAAACACATTTCAGGCTTAATATTAAGCAATGAGCAGAGCTATAAAGAAGTACTCCAAATGAACTGTAATTATAATATTTATATTTGTAAGTCTCAAGCAATGCCAATGGATTTATAGTATACTTAGTGACACTACTACTAAGTTAGAGTGAAATAAATGTATTGTAAATGCAATTTTGGTATATGTTTTTTCACTAGGGAAGTATTTGTTATTATATTAGTTTATTATTATCATAATCATCGCAATCAAGTCTTGCAGCTTTGAAAAATAAGGTTCTTCTCATGGATATGTAGTACTTAAATGTCTCAAACTGAACTCCCAAACATTGGCAAATCCAATTAGTTGCTTCTCAGAAAGAATGATTTAACATAAAATCGACCTGGTAACTTTTAAATATAATTTGTTACCTGGCTGACTGATAATAATCAGGATTTTTCACAAGTTCTTTCCATTTTTGTTCAGCAAACATACTTTGGGTAAAAAATAAATAAATAAAAACACTGTCTTTATTGATTTTGAATTCAACACCTGGCACATTAATAACATAGCACATGATACATATTAAGCCAGGTTACACAGAAAATCCACAGAAATTAAAAAATCCCATTAAATGATTCGGGTTTACATTTAACACTATATGTGAGTTTTTCCAAAGCCAAACAATATGACAGTTCCTATAGTTTTTTCCAATGACGTGCTTCTGTGAGTTTTGCTTGTAATAAACAGAAAGTCAGCATTTTCTTAATCATTTGAGGTTATTGAATTAAGTACCAGCTGTGATACTGATATATTTCTGTGGTGTTTGAGAGTAATAATATCCTAGCTAACAGGAAGTTATCTGGTCTTTAATAACATTCTCAAATCGTTAGCACACATTTTTTCAGTCGTTCTTGGAATGTGTCTGACCTTGATACTGGTTTCAGAACATTCAAAAGTAACATTCTCAGTGTTTGAAGAATGATGAGATGGAATGTTCATGCATGAAACATTTTTAGAACATTTAAAAAACCAGGCGTTGGAACGTTAATGTTTTCATAACTTGTGGGAAACGATTTTTGTTAGCTGGGATCGCTCATACGAACGGGTGGGCTAAATTTCCGAAGACCAAACTGGCCTAGTTGACGTGTAAATGTGGGCGGTGTTCATCATCACTCCGGAACGAGACATTTTTTCCTGCATGCCGTCTAATACTTTGTTCATTGTGACGTTAAAGCATACCTGCCGTTTGCTCTTTGAATAATGAAATCGGTTGGTAAAAGCAGTCACGGCTTGTATGACTTATTCAAAAGCACATTAGCAAAACCAGCAAGTTAGTGCCTTATGGAGGAAAGTGTTTACAAAGGACCCCTAATGAAGTCTTAATTATGTTTAATCACGTTGCCAACCTCATTGTTGTTTTGATATGGAATAGTGACTGAACAGAACATGCAAATGTGTAGTGAGCTAATGGTTGACGTGCAGCTGCGAACGCAGTCGTTTCTTAACTCATTCCGCATGATGACCTTTTAAGTGGAGCAAAAAGAGCGAAAGTGACAATGCTGATGAATAATGGATGATTAAAAAGGCTTTCGAAAAGCTTAATGGTGGAATTAAATTTACTATAATAACAGATTTGCATGGGGGCCCGTCATTCCTCTAATATTTAAAGTGGAAGTTTAAATATAGCTTTATGGCATGGCATTGAGAGATATGATAAAACGCATTGTATGCATTATGCACAACATCCGGCTGTATTCGAGGAGAGACACTCTTCATTGTATAATTCAAGGTCAGCTGCATCTTAGTTTATTCCTCATATTCACAAGAAACATCAAGACCTAAACATGGCGAGTAGAGGGTGCAATATGCATTTTAGTTTTAAATGCTTTACTAAATTATGAACATTTACAGGATTATAAAAAGATTAACACTTAAACTCTTCAATGGGGTTCTATTTAGAACTCTGACTCAACTTGAAAGAATCATTGATGCCAAAAATGTTCTATACAAGGAGAAATGTCTTAAATTATAGCATAATACTTTCATGTTTAATGGGTTATTCCATTTGTGTGTGTGTGTGTGTGTGTGTGTGTGTGTGTGTGTGTGTGTGTGTGTGTGTGTGTGTGTGTGTGTGTGTGTGTGTGTGTGTGTGTGTGTGTGTGTGTGTGTGTGTGTGTGTGTGTGTGTGTTAAAGTATGTTTATGAGCTGTTAAATTCATAACATTTAGTGAAAATAAGAAATAATCATGATGGGAAAAGGTTCTATATAAGAAGCAACTGATGGAGCCCTATAAGAGTGTTATATGTTTGTTCAAATCAATAACTAATTAGAAGTGATATACTATAGCGATGCTTGGTTTAGTGAATCCTAGCTAACAGGGAACGTTCTTAAACATTAATAGAATGTTTGTTCAAAGTCATCTGGTCTTTAATAACATGCTCATATTCTTAGCACAAAAATGTTATTATACATTGCTCATGGAACGGTTTCCTGATTTTTGTTAGTTGGACATACATTTTTTTAAATGTTGCTGACCTTGATACTTGTTTCTGAACATTCAAAAGTAACGTTCTCATAATGTTTGAAGAATGATGACACGGAATGTTCATGTAACGTTTGCTTGAAACATTTTAGAACATTGAAAGAATTCAGAGAACATTCAGTAATAACGATGGGAAAAGGATCCATATCTGTGACCCTGGAGCAGAAAATCAATCATAGGGATCCTTTTGTTTTGTTTTAGAGTTATATATCACCTGTAAGCTGAATAAATAAGCGTCTCATTGATGTATGGTTTGTTAGGATTTAATTTTTGGCTGAGATGCAACTATTTGAAAATCTGGAATCTGAGGGTGCAAAAAAATCTAAATATTGAGAAAATCCCCTTTAAAGTTGTCCAAATGAAGTCCTTAGCCATGCATATTACTACTAATAATACATGTATGATATATATACGGTAGGAAATTTACTAAATATCTTCATGGAACATGATCTTAATATTCTAACGATTTCTGGCATAACAGAAAAATTTATAATTTTGACCCCTGCAATGTATTATTGGCTTTTGCCACAGATATACCCGTGAGATTATGACTGTATTTGTGCTCCAGTGTCACACATATGAAGCAACTGACGGAGCCCTTTAAGATTCCTTCTGAGAGTGTTATATGTTTGTTCAATAACTCTAATCATAAGCAATATCATAGTGAAGCTTGGCTTTGTGAGCACCACCAACCAAAACAAGACAAAGAAACTCTCAGGCTGTCTGTCCTTCAGTGTTTCACTGACTGTAAATGCGTTTGTTTTCATTCCGCCGTGTCTCTAAACGAGTGTAGCATTGTATTATTCATCTCTCCCAGAGCTATGACTATATCTGCGTCCTCATGCTCGCCGTCCGGCCGCTGCCAAGACAACAGCAATGGGTTTAAAACAACAGGCAATTAATGAGGAACGAGTGGCGTTCTGCAGTATTTAAAGAGCGATTGAAAAGCTTTCAGTGGCCTTGGATGTGAGTGTCGGTGTGGGAGGCCGTGTTTCTCTACTCGAGGTGATTTGGTGTTGATTTAGGTGTTGGATATTTAACCTCTCTTGTCGATGTCTGTCATTAAAACTCAAAACCATTGAACAATAAATTTGAGGGATAGTTCAGCCTAAAAATGAAAGTCATAATTTACTCACCCTAGTGTTGTTCTAATGCTGTACACCCGTCTGTCTTTTATAGACGAAAAAAAGGGGATAAAAAAATAATTTTAAAAAGTCCCGCTCGCATTCGTCCATATAATGGCAGTGAATGGTAACCAGCATCAATTATCAATCATTTAACTCTTTCCCTGCCATCGTTTTTGATCATTTTCACAAAACATTCATGCACACAGAATATTTTGTTATATGAATGTATGCAATATCTCAAAAGAAAGAACAGACCTTTTAAACTTTAAAAAACTTTCTTTTAGTTCTATGCATTTTAATGTGGGTGTAAGTTTCATAAAAAGCAACATTTTGAGCAAAATGCTGAGATTATTTCTGTCGAATATTACAGAATGATGATCAAACACAGATGAGTCCATCAACACCTCCAGAGCTTCACCGTCCTATCGCTCGCCCTGGCTCCACATTTCATTCACTGACATTAGGCGGTTTGGATTTATATATTGTTTAATGTTGATGATCCCGTTATTTTGCATGATTGCATATGATATTGCTTGTTTCTGCTTCTTCTTCGCATGTGTTTTGATCAGGAGATTCAATACTCTTCCAGAAGATGTGGCATAGCACCCCTAGCGTGTGAAAACAGTGAAAACACGGAAAGCTGAATATTTAATATTTCCATCAGTGGCGGGTAAAGAGTTAAAAAAGACACAAGAGTATCACAGAAGGATCGCGTGTGATGTGTCTTATATAGCACATGTTCTGACCGAAATGTAATGCATTATTTAACGCAAATCCTGACCTTGGCCATTGGTCTTCTGTACACGACTGAGACTCTTTTAGTGCAGCAAGTTGTGAGAAATCAAGATGAATAAAAATGCGACATGATTTCTTCTTTGTTGAATATATCCGATGTGTTTGGCGCAACAAAAAGTTAGCGCGTTCATTCACATCTGCATCGGTCTGGAGATATTCAACTCAGTGAAGAAAGTACAAGGATGCTTTTTTGGGATTGTCTAGATGTTGTTTTTCATGTTGCATATTTATTAATCTCAATATTCTGGGCGGGTCGGATTGAACTGCGGCGCTAGTCTCACAGAAGACCAATGGCCAAGGTCAGGATTTTCGTTAAATACCATATTTTTCCAAATATAAGACAAAGGTTCGTCTTATATTCAGGGTCTAGACTTTTACATGTCAATTATACACCCATAACAATAGATGGCGAAAAACACGCGTACCGTCTAAGAGCCATGTGACTATCATGTTTATGTGCCCTCGCTGACGGGACTAAACTTTTCCAAACTTGCATGATTTTAAAATGTAAGATGATTTCAAAACTACAATATGATTTCACTTCTACTGTTAAATAACTTACACACTGATTGCCAACAAAACACACACATTTGATGCAGTTTCACTCGTCGCCTGCGGGTCCCACACATGACCGGGAACAAACACACTTGCAGAACTCTGGAAACACACACTGCATCCACTGTTACCTTAACGCTGGGTTATTTGGGAAGCTGAACAAGGTTATCTTTGTTTGTTTGTGTGTGTGTGTGTGTGTGTGTGTGTGTGTGTGTGTGTGTGTGTGTGTGTGTGTGTGTGTGTGTGTGTGTGTGTGTGTGTGTGTGTGTGTGCATGTTTTTGTGAAATATCAGGACACAAATGTGTATAATGACATGGGTATGACATAGGTATTACAAAAGAGGGTGAAATATGAGGACATTCCCATGTCCTCACTTTTCAAAATGCTTATAAATCACACAGGTTTTTATCACAGAAAGTAAACTGTGCAGTCTCCTGTGATGGGTAGTGTGTGTGTGTGTGTGTGTGTGTGTGTGTGTGTGGACTGGTAATCCCTACGGTATGGGGACAAAATGTCCCCACAAAGATGGCAATATCCAAATTTTTGTCCTTGTGGGGACATTTTTTGGTCCCCATGAGGAAAACATCTTATAAATCACACTAAGTGATGTTTTTTGAAAAAGTAAAAATGCAGCATGTCTCCTGTGATGGGTAGGTTTAGGGGCAGGGGCAGTGTGTGTGTGTGTGTGTGTGTGTGTGTGTGTGTGTGTGTGTGTGTGTGTGTGTGAGATGGGTAGGTTTAGGGGCAGGGGCAGTGTAGGGGATAGAAAATACGGTTTGTGGTATAAAATGCATTACGCCTATGGAATGTCCCCATAAAACATGGAAACACAACATGTGTGTGTGTGTGTGTGTGTGTGTGTGTGTGTGTGTGTGTGTGTTCATCCGGGAGAAGTGCCCATACAAGCAATTCCGCCCTTTATGACGTCATACAGGGCCATACTCTGAAAAAAAAAACTTGGAATTGTTTTATAATTAAGATGGGCTACAGGTTATTTTTATGGTATGCCAAAAAGTGTTTATTTTTAAATGTGATCGTTTGTATATTTTACCAGAACAAAAATGTAAATATAGAAAAATATATCTTATGCGTCTTATATCCTGAAAAATAATTAGTTTTTCCCCAAACCCTTTCATATACCACCAGAACACTTGGAAAATATGGCATTCTGTAATACTTTTGCATCTTTTTTAAAGGTGTGGTTGATTATGATTTGACTTTAGTGAGTGTGTAGTGTCGCTGTTTGAGCTTAAACCAAATCTGCAAAGTAGTGTTGTCACGATACCAAAATTATGACTTCGATACGATACCAGACTAAAATACCTCGATACCGATACTAAATCGACACCACGGTCAAAATACCACCCAGTAAAAGTAATTGAATAATATGACAACAGAACTTATTAGTCATAGTCTTATTTAATTTGTTTACTAAAAACTCACTTGGCCAGCATGTTCCTGTCCTGGTTTTTAACAACTTCTTCTAATTGCAATTTTTTTATTTTATCTTTGTTTTTAAAAATAAGCTTAAAATTCAAATTACAAACAATATGACAAAAACAGTGCTTTATTTTTCAGCTATAGGTCTATTTAACAGTATAGCAAGTCAAGAAATAAATAAAAAAAACTGCTTAGTCTTCACTCAATAAATTAACTATACACTGATTCTTAATGAATATATTAAAATTATTTAGCCAGTCATGGGGTGGTTTTCTTTTTTTCATTGTTGTTTGATTAACATTAATCACACAGAATATTAGATCCGGCTTAACACCGATCCAATTACCTCAACTGTACACGTTCACTAAAGACACCCCCGACTGTGTTTCCCTGAATACTCACAGGATGTGCATTTTTACATATTTTTGACCATTGAAGTCCATAATCCGAAAGAACTGAATCGCGATCGCATGTTGTCTGAAAGGCGTGTGCTCGAGCTTCAGGTCAGAGTCCGGCAGCCCGAGCACATCCCGCGCCACGCTATATTTCCTCATGCGCGCATGTTTCTGTTGCTTTCTTTGTCATGCGCTGCGCGTGTATATTTAACTCTTCTGCTTCCAGTGTTTAGTGAACGGTGGAGAGCTCAGACACACATCCTGACTCCTGCTGTCACTCATTCACACAAATAAATACAGCTCTTATTAACACGCTCCTTCTTAAAGTACCGGTACTAATACAATTCCATATCGTACCGTTTGTAATAGCAGGGTATCGCAATACTGTTCTAGTACCGGTATATCGTGCAACACTACTGCAAAGTTCTGACGCTCTTCAAAGCAAAGGGAGATCTTTACTTTTATGGAAATCTCTTTTTAAGAACTATAACAAACGGCTGGTAGGGACTACAAAGAGCTTCTTCACTGGTTAGTGACATCACAAACCCTCTAATTTACATAACCCCGCCCCCGGGAACATGTTGAGAAGAGGAAGAGTTGCTGTAGTCGAGCACATCTGGGAGTCGCTCGAGCTGTCGTCCCTCTTTACATTTATTAATACAGGACAAACAAATGCAATAGCATGACATCATCAGTTATAACCATAATTAAACTAAACTATCCCTGTTCTCTCGTCATCAGCAGATATAGCAGCTCGTTTGCATTTAAAGGGACACACACAAAAACAGGGCATTTTTCCTTCCCCTTAAAATTTTAACATGCTATAAAAAGATGATCTGTGGGGTATTTTTGAGCTGAAACTTCACACACACACACACAAACACACACACACACACACACACACACACACACACACACACACACACGTCTGGTTTACTATCTTTGTGGGGACTCTCCATAGACCTAATGGGTTTTATACTGTACAAACTAGGGATGCAACAATACAGTTAGTCCACGGTTCAATATATACCTTGGATTTTAACCACGGTTTCCGGTTCGGTTCGGTTCTGATGGCTTGTCACATTTTTTGTTATTCCATTTTTAGGCGATAGGAACAGCAAGAGGTTAAAGAGAAAAAATACTATTTTTCTTTCTTTATTTTACTTAAAAGAATTGAAAAACCTTACTTAAACTTAACTTTACAAAAAAAAACTTTTTTACACATTCCTAGTGTTTTGGATAATATAAAATAAATATATATATAAGATTTACACTGGCACCTGTACAGAAGCATTTAAGTATGAAATTGAATGAATAAATGTAAAAATAAAACACTACATAGACTTCACTATAAAATATACATTGATTCTTATTGAAGCTACTGTATTAGTTTTTCAGACAAGAGCAGTGGGTGATTTTCTCTTTGTCTTTTGTTGTTGTATTAACATTAAAGGGATATTTCACTCAAAAATGACAATTCTGTGATGGAGAAATGAATACAGGTTTGAAACAACATTAGAGTGAGTAAATAATGAGCTCATTTTAGAGGTGCACTGTCCCTTTAAGGACCGCGTGTTCACTTTAGGCTGCCCTGTTCTCAATTTAAGACCTGCGTGCATTTAATATACAGACACGATTGCGATTTTACTCTCACTTTAGGCATAACCGACTGTGTTTATGTTAACCTTGTGTGTATTTGACAGTATTAGCGCAGTAAGACGACTTAGTCCAGTAATCCCGTGTTTGACAGGCGTTTAGTGCTCATGTTAAAACAGAACACGCCAATGAAACCGGCAAGGCTTTAACACGCATGCATATGATGAACTGGTGATTGTGAATAACTATAGTGTCCCGTGAGGATAACTCTACCACTAACCTGTGATGGGAATGTATGTCGCGTTGTTCAGTATGTTGGGATGGAGGCAAATTATAGAATGTGTGGAAAAATAATTTATTAAATGCGAAACGAAAAAATACAATTCTAGCGCGTATTGAACCGTGAATGCCGTACCGAACGGTTCAATATTATATTGAGAATTGTGGCATCCCTAGTACAAACCATATTTTCTACACTGCCCCTGCCCCTAAACCTACCCATCACACACACACACACACACACACACACACACACACACACACACACACAGCCCCTGCCCCTAAACCTACCCATCACACACACACACACACAAACACTGCCCCTGCACCTAAACCTACCCATCACACACACACACACACACACACACACACACACACACACAGCCCCTAAGACATGCTGCATTTTTACATTTTCAAAAACTCATTTTGTATGATTTATAAGCTTCTTTCCTCATGGGGACCTCAATTTAGGTGACACGAGTCCCCATGAGTCTGTGTGCAGTCAGGTTGAAGTCCCCACCAGGATAGAAAAACATGAACAGACACACACACACACTCTGGGGACATTAGAGACTTATTTTACATCTTATAAAAAGGGGCATTATAAGACCCCTTTAAAAAAAAACTTGATCCGGGTCGCTTTTCACTGCCATGAACGAGCATTTGATAGACATTTAATGGAAATTCCCCTTTTGTGGTCTAAAAAAGACAGAACGACATACTGTGACTGAAGTGTGCCGTTTTTTTTTAACAAAATGCTAACTCCCATCCGGGCTTTAAGTCAACATGAAATGCTAACGCATATTATTTTCAAAATGTTGCGTGCTTAAAGTATCCAAAAGGGTTTTTTTTGCAGTGATGCCATAACCAGGTCTTTAAAGGTCTGTTAGTGCATTAAGAATAACTATAAAAGCTTCTGTGTATGAGACCATCGATACCAATAAAGAACCATTAAGAGACAAATGAAGACAATAAAGAGAAAGAGTTTTTAAAATATTTTAAAATAATACATATGCTCATATTTAGGATTGGAGATTGCAACAAACTAAATATTAGATAAAGTTGTGCAAGTTGTTTTGCTGACCCAGAACACCCCAGAAACCGCATCCAATCGTTTTCTTCAGAAAATTTAAAATCTGGCTATTTTTGCAATTACATTTGATGACTTTTCTGGAGCAGAAATGACAGACTTCACCTTTAATAAACCGACTCATGAATGTGCACACATCTCTCTCTCTTCAGCGCCGCCTTCTCCCGACCCATAAACAAAGCCAAACATTAATATAAAATATAAATGTTCAGCAGTCTGCATTTAAAGTGAACCGCTCAGTTTTAAAAAAGGAAAACACACCAACCTTACAATGTAAATCAGCCTTATTGTGTCTCACTGCAATATAAAGGGTTTTCAATCACATTGGTAAGTACGGACCAAACACATCCTTTACTATTCATGCCAAACAAAGTGTTTTCTAGCAATCAGCAGCTATACTGTACAAAACACAGCAGCATTATTACGCTAAGAGACACTATAGCGTGATTTCACATGTAAATGATTTGTTTCTAAAGGCAGGGACACAAACACAGAGGCTGGGTTTGAATAAGGGGGTCGTCTCACCATGAAAAGAAGAAACTCACTGTTAGATTGCAATCAAGGTTTTGTGTATGACACTCATAGAAAAGAAGCACGATCGTTCACTAACAAGTATACTTCTCTGCACACTCAAACTCATGTCTGCTCAGAGAGGGTTACATTTGCATGCATCTCAGTGAAAACTGTCATATAAACACAGACTCTCAAAGGTCTGCGATAGACTCATCAAAATAAAAGTTTGGCTTAACAGGAAGTAACTGACAGAATATATTAGGCTACTGTTTTAGTCTACAGTAGATTTCGCTACGTCTCTATGTAATAATAATAAGCCTCTACTAATAATAATAATTATGTCCAGATGGTTGTTTTTCACACAGTTATATTGCAATACTAAAATACAGTTTTCAGTTTGCGTTGTTAGATTTGTGGAAAACCTTAATTTGTGTTTTTAAGTTAAATGAAAAACGACTTGATGGTGAGTACATGATTACAGAATTTACATTTGTGGTAAGTTTGTAAATTTTTGTTTGGGTGAATTATTCCTTATAAATAGGCCGACTACAGCAAGTTGAGCCTTGGATAAAACAACTCTATATCGCGATACATATCGTCATATTTTTATATCGTGATACATCGTTTAACGATATATCGTTACACCCCTAGTACAAATGCAATCTTCAACAGTTAAATGCTTGTTATAAGCGCGAAACACACTTCAATCTGAGTTCCCACATGGACATATTAAGTATTCAGTACATTTTATCATGAAATTCAAACAATAAATGCCGTTTTGATGCTCTTTAATGTGACGTGACAGATCAGTATCACTGTGTATGCATATTAAAGTGCGGATCGGGCCGCATTATTCTGTCCGAGCCCAGCCCGCGTCCGACAGAGCAGTGACCGAACCCGACAGGCATAAAGATATTTATGTCCGAGCCCGACCCGGACCCGAATCTATTTTTTTCTCATAATAATGATACATGTACGTTTGTTCGTGTGGAAAGCCTGCTTTTATTTAGCAACTGCAGGAAGGCATTCTGAAATGTTTACAGATGAGCGCATCAGCACGCAGACGGGGAAACAAACACACACATTAACACAGGGCCAAATCACATAGCCAATTGCAATTAAATGAACAAAGGTCTACCAAAAATGGCCCAAGCTAACAGAACAAAACATTAACGTAACACAAAAGCGTTTTATTGAAATGAAAATCACTCACCATTTTTCTTTTATTAACCGATATATTCATTATATTAGCCAATATGTGACTGATATTAGCCTATATGTCCTATATTAGTCTATATCTTAATTATATTAGCCTATATGACCGATATTATATATGACCAATATTAGCCTATATATTCATTATATTAACCGATATATTCATTATATTAGCCGATATATTTATGATTTTAGTCTATATATGACCGATATTAGCCTATATGACCTATATTAGTCTATATCTTAATTATATTAGCCTATATGACCTATATTATATATGACCAATATTAGACTATATATTCAATATATTAGCCAATATATTCATTATATTAGCCTATATGACCTATATTAGCCTATATATTCATTATATTTGCCAATATATTCATTATATTAACCGATATATTCATTATATTAGCCGATATATTCATTATAATAGCCTATATATGACCGATATTAGCCTATATGACCTATATTAGCCGATATATTCATTATAATAGCCTATATATGACCGATATTAGCCTATATGACCTATATTAGCCTATATATTCATTATATTAGCCAATATATTCATTATATTAACCGATATATTCATTATATTAGTCTATATATGACCGATATTAGCCTATATGACCTATATTAGTCTATATCTTAATTATATTAGCCTATATATGACCTATATGACCTATATTATATATGACCGATATTAGACTATATATTCATTATATTAGCCAATATATTCATTATATTAGCCTATATGACCTATATTAGCCTATATATTCATTATATTAGCCAATATATTCATTATATTAGCCGATGTATTCATTATATTAGCATATATATGACCGATATTAGCCTATATGACCTATATTAGCCTATATATTCATTATATTAGCCAATATATTCATTATATTAGCCGATGTATTCATTATATTAGCCTATATATGACCGATATTAGCCTATATGATCTATATTAGTCTATATCTTAATTATATTAGCCTATATATGACCTATATGATCTATATTATATATGACCGATATTATCAATCAATCAATCAATCAACTTTATTTATATAGCGCTTTTACAATGACGATTGTTTCAAAGCAGCTTCACAGTGTTAAACAGGACAACATTGCAACAAAATTTGATTTGGCTAGTTTAATTTGGATAGTTTATAGAATTATATATGACCAAATTAATAAATTATATTTGTATATTTAGTTGAGTAACTTGGATCATAATTTGAGTGTCCCCAATTAATATTAGCCTATATATTCATTATATTAGCCTATATATATGACCTATATTATATATGACCTATATTAGCCTATATATTCATTATATTAGCCTATATATGACCTACATTAGCATTTATATTCATTATATTAGCCTATATATGACCTACATTAGCATATATATTCATTTTATTAGCCTATATATGACCTACATTAGCATATATATTCATTATATTAGCCTATATATGACCTACATTAGCATATATATTCATTATATTAGCCTATATATGACCTACATTAGCATATATATTCATTATATTAGCCTATATATGACCTACATTAGCATATATATATTCATTATATTAGCCTATATATGACCTACATTAGCCTATATATTCATTATATTAGCCTATATATGACCTACATTAGCCTATATATTCATTATATTAGCCTATATATGACCTACATTAGCCTATATATTCATTATATTAGCCTATATATGACCTACATTAGCCTATATATTCATTATATTAGCCTATATATGACCTACATTAGCATATATATTCATTATATTAGCCTATATATGACCTACATTAGCCGATATATTCATTATCTTAGCCTATATATGACCTACATTAGCCTATATATTCATTATATTAGCCTATATATGACCTACATTAGCCTATATATTCATTATATTAGCCTATATATGACCTATATTAGCCGATATATGATCAATATTAGAAAATATATTCATATTCACTGAACCTGTTACTGATGTCTGGATTATTAATGTGTGTTTATGAAAATGACAGCCACTGTGTATAAATGATTATATTTCAACAACGAATTGGAGTAAAAACATAATTTTATAATTAGATTTAGAAGTTAATGCAAAAACTGCCTTATGTGAAGATTACAGCACACAATGAGTTATTTGAGAGTTGATTATTATATGTAAACATGAACATCAGCTAATATGATTAATATTAATATCATAGTTTGGGCTCTGTTTAATATTACAGTAATGTGCGAATAAGGCCTCCCTATAGTTTACAGCATTATATTTAAGAAACTTTAAGTTATAGCTGAATTCATTTAAGGACAAACATAATTTGTTCAGTAAACACAATTTTGTAAAACTGCTGTACCGAACCGTGTCTTCAAAACCGAGGTACGTAGCGAACCGTTAGCTTTGTGTACCGTTATGTAGCAGCTTTACTCTGGTTGTGTTTACTGTGGTATGAAGACAATGCGGATGGAAGAGGTCTCAGGATGGTTTATTCTGCAGAAATACACAGAGCACGCTCGTTAGAAGAGCGAGAGAGAGCACATGTGACCCAGTCAGCAGCAAATGTGCGTCTAAAGATGGTGCTATAAAAATATGGCCGTAGTGTCCGTGACGTCACCCATTGGATTCTGAAGAGCGTTTCTGAAGCGTAAAGTCGAGCTGGCCATCGCCATCTTAGCAGTGCATCATCGCGCGTCACTCCCGGATAACAGAAAATGGGAAAAGAGGCGGGACGGGGGCGGAGCTGATGACTAACAGACAGCAGATAACTGGCTACCCACCTGTCACTCAAAGTGGCCACACCCTTAATTATGCAGAACTTTAAGGCTTTATTTAACGTAAACGAATGAGTTATAAAAATATTCACCCCCCTCACAGTCGTCATGAAGGGCAAAATTAGCCGTTTAGACCAAAACTAGAATTTGTTTTATTCTGCTGTAAAGTTTAACATGGAGCTCAATGAGATTCTGCTCTTCTGGAGTCTGTCTCTAGTGGCCAGTCGATGAACTGCAGTTTCAGTCACTTCCGTATCGGCTTCAAGAGAGACCGCGGGAGGTTCCCGCTTGAACGCAGCATCGATCCCAAAAGGTATCGTGCATCACCAATATGTGCCCCGTACAAGACGACTTCTGCATAAATGGTTCCCACTAGAGTTAATTATGTACATCGAACCATAATGAACATATAAAAGCACAAGAAAATAAGGTTGATGAAGATTTTATAATTTTTGAACCAGCTACAGCTACACCCCTAATAAACACAGCTATAAAGCATAATTCAAACCATAATAATTGATGATTTCTGAACATTGACTCTCTTTATTCACCTCTTTCTCATGGTTTCTCAATAGAAGAATAGAATAGCATAGTTCTAATCGTGTTAGATCAGAACTATCTAACAGATATAGCATTACAATAATATCAGATGTCTCATTTTAAATACACAAACAAACAGACATGAGAAATTAACTTAAGTATGAAAATTACTTTTGCTATGGTTAAATAAATGTTCATTGATATCTTATCATTTTTTCAATTTTGGTGCATTTTTTTCTCTTTCTCAACTGGTAAATTCACACAGATTCGTGTTAAGTTTTAAACCACGTGTGTTACAATAATCCCCGCATTAGGTTGTGCCCCGCTCACCCCTACTTCTCATCAACGATTGCTACCGTGTAGCTTATTTATGGGATAACAATCAATAGTCATTACAATCCTCATGCATTATTCTTCCATGTGATTTTATTTTACTTTCCACATATTCTGACCTGGTTATGTTTGATCTTGTCATACTGAGAATGCACATATGAGCAGCACCTGCATAAATGCACAGGCCTGGGACAGCTTGTTCATGGGTGGATCCCCTCGATCCCCTGACATCGGCCCGTCTACAGTCGCATTCGCATAATGCATGCGTTTCCCATGTGAACTTGCTGCCATCTAGTGCACTCCACTGCACACTACACAGTGCTGTCCGGGATAGATACACACTAAATCTGAAGCCTATAGAGATGCATGCTCTGAAGTTCACCACGTCTGTATTTATGTCATGAATACAGTAAAAATTGTGAAATATTATTCCAATGTAAATCAGCTGTTCTCTGTGTGAATATATAGTGCAGTGTGATTTATTCCTGTGATTAAAGCTGAATGTATCATCATTACTCCAGACTTCAGTGTCACATGATCCTTCACTAATCATAGTAAAATGCTGGTAAAATGTTTGCAAAACCATTTTTGCAAGTTAATATTTTTGTGAAAACCATGATACATTTTTGTCTGGATTCTTTGATAAAAAAGATAGAAATGTGTCATTGCTGTCTCTTTTAATAAATTTCTTGTTGCATAAAAGTATTATTATTACTGTTTTATATATTACCCAATGTGTATCATGGTTTCCACACAAAAACTGTTTCCAACATTGATGATAATCATAAATGTTTCTTGAGCATCAAATCCTCATATCAGAGTGATTTCTGAAGAATCAGGAAGGGTAAGACAGGTAAATACAGTTCTCAAACTCAAAGTAGGCAAACAGGCAAAGGCACAACACAACTAACATAACGCTGACCAGACAAGGAGTGCATGGGCCTGTACCACGATGATAGTTTAACAAACTCAGGGTTACAGGATTGGTTTTGAGTTGACAAAACCAAACCGATCAATTCAGGCTTTATTGGCCCCATGATGCTGATCATCAGCTTTCGCTGTAGGGAACAGCCAATCACATGCTGTGGATCAGTAACACACAATATAAAGAATTTTGTAGATAAATGATGATGTGCCATTCAGTTACTTAAAGGGCACCTATTATGCAAAATTCACTTTTATAAGGTGCTTGAACATAAATGTGTGTTGGCAGTGTGTGTACACAACCACCCTATAATGGTAAAAATCCACCCACTCCTTTTTTTTATCCCCATAAATCATAAGCAGAGTCTCAGAACAATCCGTTTCCAGATTTCTGCAGAGGCCCCGCCCACACGTGTTGATGGACACTGACATACTAGCACAGACCCCTCCCTCAGAGAGCTGAGCGGTTCACAGTCCGCCATGTTTATCTCCTCCAGAGCATTAACAGCAGCATTCAAGTCAGAGATGTGTTCTTATTAAAGCTGCTAAAGTTCAGTCAGTCAAGAGCAGTGAGTGCATTTCTGTTTATCTTCTGTTGTTTGATAGAGAACTAGTCTAGTTTAATAGACTACTCACGGATGTGCTGACATCAGCTCTGTGTGCATGCAACAGGAGTGTGTGGCTTTGATAAGGCTTTGAAACACATGCAGATGATAATATTTCATGATGATGAAGAACTGCAATGTCACATGAACAGTACCGTCGTAAGGGCTGTGCCAAGTGTGCGACCGCACAGGGCCTCGCGCAAAGTACTGACAGCTGACTTGATGTAAAAAGCTAGTTAAAGTTTATGTCCTTCAAAATACTATAATAGTTAAAAGACATAGGCTAGCTAAAATGTGCACCGTGATGCTGTATTATTCTGCTTCTTAGAATTTTATTATGCAGTATATTTTTCTTTGCGCGAGACTGCGCATGTGACAGCGATTCACGCGCATATATGTCACTTAGTGCGGCACCGCACATCAGGCTCGTAGAGAGCTTTATTCATGCCATTTCAATTCTGATTTTAGCTGCCTCTGAAACTATAGATATTAGACTACCTAAGACGTTCAAGTAAATAGGCTACACTACAGTGTTAATTTTGACAGCAAATTTTGATTTAGTTTTAGTCATAGTCTTTTGACGAAAATGCCATTCAGTTTTAGTCATATTTTAGTCACCTGAATTGTTTTTAGTTTTAGTCTAGTTTTAGTCGACTAAATATCAATTAGATTTTAGTCGACTAAATCTACAGTAGATTTAGTCGACTAAAATCTAATGAGTTTAGTTAAATTGTAATGCATTAAATGAGCATTTAAGCATTACATAACCAGCTGTTACTTGAACTGACATTGTGACATCATTGTGTTTGACAAAAATACACGAAAGAGAGCTCAATTAACTTCTTTTTTTTTAAACATCTATATAGTTTTTATAACTTTGTATTTCTGTTTTAGTTAGTATATCAGGTTAAGCTAAAGCTTCAAGTTTGTTTATTTATTTAAGTAATGGAGATTTTTAATGGTTTTATGAAACTATTATAACCCTGATACTTTATTGAATATGTGTCAAATACTGGTCTTTCCTCCTGACTATGAATTAAATGGGAATGAAATTAAATATAGTTTATTATGTAACCAAAAACGAATATATAATGCGTGACTCTTAATTATAAACAAGCTCGGAATACACCGGGACTCTTATTTTGAAACACCTCACTATTGCAGTTGCAGCTGCTCTTTCAAGTTCAGATGAGGGAGATTAAATATGCATTGTTACAACCGTCTAAAACATATTACTATATAAACACCGTAAAGTAAACATTGTCCTTATTCCTCAGCATTAATTCATAAACAATTGCATGATATAAATGTGTGCTATTCATTGATTGAGCCGCTCTGAAGTGCTGTATTGGAGAAGCTCAACAGCTCCGTGTTTTCCAGCGTTAGATCCGCACATTACAACCTTAGACTGTATAAGGTTACAACTAAAATGTGCGCATCTGTTACACAGGACATCAGTTCTGACTGGATCTCTTCCCTAATCGTCCCTTCCTGACATTTTCGTCTCGTTTTTATTCTTTGACGAAAATGAGAGAAGATTTTCGTCATAGTTTTTGTCATCCAGCACTAGTTTTTATTTAGTTATCGTCTCGTTTCCGTCAGTGAAAAAAGGTCGTTGACGAAAATTATGACGAAAATTATTCGTCAACAAAATTAACACTGCTACACTAGAAATCCGCACTCATTGAAAAACGGAACGATTAACCATAATGTCTGACCGACCCCACTCCATGTCTCCAGACATATGCACATCTTATGTATAGCCAAGGCCTATCTTGCACATGCTACTCACTTTTCATAATCAACATATGACATTTAAAAAGTAATATTATAGGCCAATATTTAAACATAGCCTAACTAAATACGTGGCCGACGAAGTCACCAGTGCTTCTGATTGACATTTGTTCTCTATGCCAGCGGATATAACTCACAATACTCCATCATTTTAAGCCATACAGAAAAGTGCAAGACATAATTATAAACTATAAACTGTCTACTTTTATTTGTGTAGGCCTACACTCACAATAACAAGTCAGTTAATTCAGGGAACAGATTATGTTGCGTGTTCCAAACTTTTTATTAAACACAAAGTTTTTAATTTCAAAAGAATTTCTAAATTCGGTTCATATTTCTAACAAACGAAATTCAAGGCCAAAATAACGAAATGGTTAAAAAAAACTTTACCACCATGCAAATTCAAACATTTCGCTCTTTTAATTTGAATAAATGCTTGAATAACACGCCTATGTCTCCTTTGTCCTTTCATTCAAAATATTGGCTATTTGGGTGGCTGGGATATACATAAACCTACCAACTTACGTGGCACACTTTCTGGAATGACTTATCACGAGGGGAAAAAAATGTATTAGTCGCATAACATCGGTTAATGGAAACGCGTCGCCGTTTCGCAGTAGTTTTAATTGACATTCAGTGGGCTAGAATAACGCAAAAGCAAATATGTAATGAAAACGCAGTTACTGAGAGAGCAGTCCAAACTAACTCAAGTAGTTTCAGGTCGTTTGGCAAACGCTTTTGACCCATTCACAATGTAGAACATATAGGCTAATTTAAGCTGTGCAGTTCAGTTACAGTTTAACTTAACTCAATGCTGTTAAAATGAATAGGCTAGCCTATAAGATTTTTTATTTAATTTTTTTAATATTCACATAAACAACAAATCTTTCGTCACTACAGCAACTGGCCCCCGTTAATATACCCCTGGGCCTCGCCTCGCACCCCCCTTGAGACGGGCCTGCACATGAATGTGTCTGTGATAGAGATGCTCATTAAAACAAACAGATATCATGTTTCAGTTTTCATTGGCGTGACGGTGAATGAGCTGAGATGTGTAGGCTCCGCCCTCTCGGGTGGGGAGCAGCAGCTCATTTGCATTAAAGGAGCCACACACAAAACAGCTCATTTTTCTTCAACCCCAAAATTGCCATTTTCAAAATGGTTTATCAAATGATTTGTTAGGAATTTTGATCTGAAACTTCACAGGCACACTCTGGGGAAACCTGAGACTTATATTACATCTTGTAAAAAGGGGCATAATAGGTGCCCTTTAAGTAAGCTACGTTCATATATCACATTTTCCTGTTGTTGGAGTGCCCCCTTGTGGCCAGACAAGTTTATGTCCTTGTGATAAGTGAGGCAGGAAGAGCTCTGGATGATAGCTAATAAAACAAGTTGTTCTCCGGCATACAAAAGCCTCCGTCTCTAAAACAAACTACAAATTTAAACAAATCAACACAGGAAGAAGAAAGGAGCTGTCTATGACACTACATCATTGCAAGTAAAAGTCATGAAGTTATACTGATATAGAGAGAGAATTCACCTGTAGTCATTTTTATAGCTTTAGTTATTTGTATGACCTTTATATAGTCATATTCATTTGAACAAAGTGCCTATTAATGATTGATTAACTAAAATGATACATGTGTAATTGATTAAGGGTATAATAATAAATGATATCTAAATCATTCAAAATGATTATTATTATAAATAAGCATTGTTAAAAGCCAGACCTTTAGTCTTTTAAAACCATTTGCTATGTCGTGACCTTTATTTTGGAGCAAGAGAAACAGGGGGCGTGGCTTTATTGCAGAGGTGTGTCATTTGCTCACAGCTGATTGGTCCAATTTCAGTTTGAGATCTCTTATCCAGAACATAACCCGCTCCGGAGCAGGTTAGCTGTGGAGCTTAAGTTACTATTGAGATGAACACTGCTAAAGCCAAGCCACTTTAATGGTACCTAAAACCCAGGATTGGCACAAACTAAACTTGAAACACTAAGATATTTAAGATTTGGACTATCTAAATCTAAAACGGACTAAATGTAAAATATCTCAAACTGTGTTCTGGAGATGAACGGAGGTCATACAGGTTCGGAACGACATTAGAGTGAGGCATTAATGACAGAATTTCATTTTTGGGTGAACTAACCCTTTAATTTTTACAGAATACCATCAAAAGTACTTGTAATGCCAACCGCAGACGTCTTTGGTTACAAGCCCTCAGAAGAGCCGATTGGAAAGAGGACCAAATTAAAAATGCCTGACTCTGCAGTTCACACTTAAGCTAACGTTACGCTAAATCAGACACATCCCTCGGTTAGGCTTACAGCAACAAAATGTCGTTAAATAATGAGTTGATCGCTTATTTCACAATAGAACACAGCTAGTTTCGTAAGCTTTGCTAGCAGTGTTGTCAAGAATATCCTCCTTTCTACAGTATCGATGCACAGATACCAGCTGCACTTTCTTGATCTCCTCTCCGACCGACGCACACGGACTGCAGCTTTAAGAATTAAAAATGAAAGATGAAGCATAAAGGTAAAAAATATCATAAACATGCAGATTTAAATATGCCAAAGCTGCCTGAACATGGATGCTTGTCACTAAATTATATTTACAACACATAAAAATCCTATTTTTTCCAGACAAGTATATATATATATTTTCTTTATATACAGTACTGTGCAAAAGTCTTAGGCACGTTGGTATTTTCACACGGAAAATGTTTTTTAGCCAGTTATTTATATCTTTTATTAGGCCTGTCACGATAACTACTTTTTGTTTCACGATATATCGTCCCTGAAATTATTGCGATAAACGATATTATTGTCATTTTAAGACTATTTTATGCCACTGAATATATAATCCTAATATAGCAGCAGCATAATAATGCAAGTAGACCTGGACAATTTCAATGACAACCTTTTAATTTTTTAGATCATGGAAATTAAGGGTAAAAAATATATTATCCTAAATAAAAATTTAATAAATAGTAAATAAATATTTTCCCTTGTGAAGCGGCTTTAACACTCGTCATTCTGCGCTGGCATCTACACTCACCTAAAGGATTATTAGGAACACATACTAATACTGTGTTTGACCCCCTTTCACCTTCAGAACTGCCTTAATTCTACGTGGCATTGATTCAACAAGGTGCTGAAAGCATTCTTTAGAAATGTTGGCCCATATTGATAGGATAGCATCTTGCAGTTGATGGAGATTTGTGGGATGCACATCCAGGGCACGAAGCTCCCGTGCTCCACCACATCCCAAAGATGCTCTATTGGGTTGAGATCTGGTGACTGTGGGGCCATTTTAGTTCAGTGATCTCATTGTCATGTTCAAGAAACCAATTTGAAATGATTGGAGCTTTGTGACGGTGCATTATCCTGCTGGAAGTAGCCATCAGAGGATGGGAACATGTGGTCATAAAGGGATGGACATGGTCAGAAACAATGCTCAGGTAGGCCGTGGCATTTAAACGATGCCCAATTGGCACTAAGGGGCCTAAAGTGTGCCAAGAAAACATCCCCCACACCATTACACCACCACCACCACCAGCCTGCACAGTGAAAACATCCCCACACCATTACACCACCACCACCAGCCTGCACAGTGGGAACAAGGCATGATGGATCCATGTTCTCATTCTGTTTACGCCAAATTCTGACTCTACCATCTGAATGTCTCAACAGAAATCGAGACTCATCAGACCAGGCAACATTTTTCCAGTCTCCAACTGTCCAATTTTGGTGAGCTTGTGCAAATTGTAGCCTCTTTTTCCTATTTGTAGTGGAGATGAGTGGTACCCGGTGGGGTCTTCTGCTGTTGTAGCCCATCCGCCTCAAGGTTGTGTGTGTTGTGGCTTCACAAATGCTTTGCTGCATACCTCGGTTGTAACGAGTGGTTATTTCAGTCAAAGTTGCTCTTCTATCAGCTTGAATCAGTCGGCCCATTCTCCTCTGACCTCTAGCATCAACAAGGCATTTTCTCCCACAGGACTGCATACTGGATGTTTTTCCTTTTCACACCATTCTTTGTAAACCCTAGAAATGGTTGTGTGTGAAAATCCCAGTAACTGAGCAGATTGTGAAATACTCAGACCGGCCCGTCTGGCACCAACAACCATGCCACGCTCAAAATTGCTTAAATCCCCTTTCTTTCCCATTCTGACATTCAGTTTGGAGTTCAGGAGATTGTCTTGACCAGGACCACACCCCCTAAATGCACTGAAGAAACTGCCATGTGATTGGTTGATTAGATAATTGCATTAATGAGAAATTGAACAGGTGTTCCTAATAATCCTTTAGGTGAGTGTGTATATGCGCTGGAACAGGGGATCGAGTGCATTTGGGCTTATTCCTCCAAACGGTCAGTAGTGGTCAGGAAAACACTATAACGCCTCAAACGTCAGCTTTTCTTCACCTGTGGATGACCGCTCTGTGTGTGAAGGAACCGCACGAGAAACACTTTCACCTCCGGCACGGAAAACACACAAGATCACCGCACAATCGAGGGAAATGTTGGTGACATTCATTATCATGTAAACATAATGGGTGATATATTGCATCAAAAAATATTATGGTAACACTTTACAATAAGGTTGTATTAGTTAATGCATTAGTTAACATGAACTAATGATGAGCGCACTTATAAAGCATTTATTTATCTTTGTTAATGTTAATTTCAACATTTACTAATGCATTAATACAATCTTGTTAGCATTAGTTAATGCACTGTGAACTAACATGAACAGCTGTATTTTTATTAACTAACGTTAACAAAGATTAACTAATGCTGAACAGAGGTGTTGTTCATGGTTAGTTCATGTTAACTAATGCGTTAACTAATGTTAACTAATACAACCTTATTGTAAAGTGTTACCAATATTATTGAGGTCAAGTACATTTATTGTGTGATATATCGATACATTGATTATTGTGACAGGCCTATCTTTTGCTGTAGTGTGTCAGTAGGAAATATCAGTTTACATTTCCAAACAGTCATTGTGCAATTAATTGTATTAATCCAGTGAGATTTCTTTTATGCACAAGAAGTCTGACAGCAGCCGGTGTGATCTCACGTCAGGAAGAAACAGAAGAAACTGAGACGGACTGAATCCAGAAGAACTGAGTCTCCCAGACACTTGAGGAAACCTTCCTGCAGAACTAGCACTGGGAAAAGTTCAGCACTTGTCTGTATTTTTGATCAAATAAATGCAGGTTTAATGAGCATAAGAGACGCTTTAAAATATGTTAAAAATAGTAATGTTTCCAAACCTTTGACCGGTACTGTATATTTAATTTTATTTTATTTCAGCTTTATGTCAGTTGTCAAGTCACGTCAGCTTTATTTCTATAGTGCAGATTGTTTTAAAGCAAAAAGTGCATTTCTTATTTTGTATTTTTGTCTTGTTTCCAGTCCATATGTGACCCAGGAGCACTAATCCAGTCATAATCTCATGGGTATTTTTGTGCCAATAGCCAACAATACATTGTATGGGTCACAATTATCAATTTTTCTTTTATGCCAAAAATCATTAGGATATTAAGATCATGTTCAATGAAGATATGTTGTACATTTCCTACCATAAATATATCAAAAATGTAATATTAGTAGTAATATGCATTGCTAAGGACTTCATTTGGACAACTTTAAAATTGATTTTCTCAATATTTCGATTTTTTTGCACCCTCAGATTTTCAAACAGTTCGGCCAAATATTATCCTAACAAACCATACATCAATGAGACGCTTATTTATTCAGCTTTCAGATGATATATACATCTCAATTTCAAAAAATGATGACTGGTTTTGTGGTCCAATGTCACATTTAAATATTAATCAAGCAACAGTCATCTTTCTTCAAGGTTAGTTTTAGGTGGTTGAACAACGGACAGATGTGCACTTTCCTGATGCAGTAAATACTCTCCTCTTGAATAATTTATATCAGCTGTCTGTTCGGGTTGCTATATTAAGTGCCTCAACATCTAAAGAGCCCGTTATACGAATGCCGAATCATCCTGACTATGCTCAATGAAGCCACGAAAGAGGATTTCAGAGCAATTTTCACTACTGTAACTATACCTACAACATCTCAAATCCAACACTATTATCAGATTTATGAATTAACAGTGACAACTGCATGTAGTAATAATTACAATTATATTTTGACACAATTAGTTAGCATGATGGGTCGTTGCATAAACTGCTAAGACCCATCACATTTTATTCTTCAAGACTTTTCATGACTTTTTATAGTCATATACTGGTCTATTTTAATGCCAAAGCGTAAGGTTAAACCATGTTTGTGAGGGCCAAGTCGTTTACTAAATAACTGCATAATTCATCCAATTTTATTGTGCTTTGGATATTTACAGATTGGCTTTAAACGAAAGGAATGCATTGAATTGAAGTAATTATAATTCATTAGCATGCAGGTAATTTGCTTTGTAGAAAACATGTGAAAAGGGCGCATTTGATGTCCTCTTCCAAACGAGGGCGCTGTTTTAAACCTTATTCATATTAGAGAACAGCGACTCAATTACAGCAAAAAGTCCAAAAACACTTTATCCTTTGAAACTGTGTGCTATTCAACACCTGCCCTGAATATATTTCTCTTAATATATGTCTTCCCCCTCCTCAGAAGTTTTTGCGCCCTGTAGGAGGAGCATAGCGAAGTCAGACGATTCATTTGAACGAATCGATTCTTTAGGATGCTTCGTATTAATGAATCATCTCAATTCAAACGATTCGTTCACAGAAAATGTGCATTTTAAAGCTTGTGTATTTACGAATAAAACAAGGAAAAAGTTTTATCATGTGTGATTTTTTTTACCATGGTAATGCCCTGTTTTAGACATATAATTTTGATAAAATTATTACCATTATATGCCATTTTATGAATATGATAATCTTTAAGTGTAATTATATTAATCAAATTATTAGTCTGACGCCATTACTATACCATGGCACCGCCATATAAACTGCAGGATTTACGATGCTAAAATGCGTTATCAAAGTGTGTGAAAAGGTGGCGGTAAAGCGAAATAACCACTTTTTTATTGAATGCAAAGGTAATATAATACAAAGTGTAGTGTTATAAATGTACATACATTTAAAAAAAATGCAAAAACGTTGCACCGTTAAAACGCCTCAGAAGCGTCTGTGAAAAAGGTTTCGACGAAAAACTAGGCCGTTGTTGCTGTATTTAGTGGTGTGATTTTGATACTATTTGATATTGGCGCTGTGATTGAGACCATGATTGTGTTTCTTACCTGTCAGACAATCGTGTAAAACACCGTGGTGTTGTTTATGCCAACATCCATCGGCGTCGTCTACTAGTCTAGTGATGCGAATATGTGCGATTGAATCGTTGGAAAGAACCGGCTCAAACGAACGATTCATTCGCGAATCGGACATCGCGGTTCACATCAGAGCCACTGCAGCCAGCCAAACCCCCTCCGCCCGTGCAGACGATGGAGGAGCGGATCTGATCTCATCGGATCTACCGACAAACATGCTGCATGCTCGATCAAACCCGTTTCCCCGGCAAAATCACCAGAACGAGCGGCTGATTGATATGTGAACCGAATCAGGTAGCGCTGTTTATTCACATGTCTGTGTTGCGTTTGTGTGTCCGCTCCGGACAACTGTCACATGGGCCGTTGTCAAAATCTAGTGCGCTGCCTACATAGACAGCACGTTTCAGCATTCTAGTTTCAAATCTAAGTGTGCTGGCTATTTAGTCAGTATTCTGAGGCAAAGTAGACACGGAAATTCGTTAGCTTCCTGCTTAGCAGCATCCAATTAGCATTGTCGTGAACCCAAGTGCGCTACCTATTTAGCAAGCTTTGTAGATTTTAAGACACGACCAGAGTCCCGCATTGCGGCCTGCAAATGTATATACAATGCTATTTAATACTATCTTAGATTTAAAGGTTAATGTCTTTGAAGAAGTGATGACCAGCAGTGACCGATGATTGACGGGTGTCATTTGTTTGTTTTGAAGCGCTCGTGAGACTGGAATCAACTGTCAAACAAACATGTATGAGATTGATTCGCGCCAAATCTGGAGGAAACGTCAAATATTAGAGACGATTTATGTGTTTTCTGGTTTATTTAACAGCAGGGGAGGTAATTCTGTCTTTTTGCTCTTCTGTTTAGCGATAAATTCGGTGGTTTTAATCCCAGTCACCATTGGGAATCAGTCTGTGTTGTGTTAGCTTAGCTGCTAATAAACCGTAGCCTTTCACATTCTTTGATTAAAACGAGTATTATTCTCTTTTAAATCATCTAAGGGCGTGAAATGAATATATAAATATGAATATGGAAGTGTGTGTTAAGATTTAAAGCGTCTCTGACTGATAACCGTTCGGTTACTATAGAGGCTAACAAACAGATCGGCTACGGAAGTTGAATAGAAAACAGCTTCTCATGATTTTTAGGAAGTTTTATTGTTTGTATAATAACAAATGCGCTAAATGTAGATGATCTGTACATTGGAGTAACATGTAAATACCTGGTACATTCATATTTTAACCAGATATTATTTTGATGTGCCGTATCATGGTATTTGAATCAAGTAACATAAAAAAATTGTAATGCCTCAGACAGTACTTTATAATAATAATAAAAGTACTGCAGCATGTTTTTAGACACAAACCATGGCATTCTTCTGTGTTTTACAGTGCCATTAAAATTCAATGGTATTAAATGTCAAAGTGTGTGTGTGTGTGTGTGTGTGTGTGTATGGGTAAACTTCTGTGCTAGGTATATACACTATATTGCCAAACGTTTTGGGACGCCTGCCTTTACATGTACATGAACTTTAATGCCATCCCATTCTTAATCCGTAGCGTTTAATGTGGAGTTGGCCCACCCTTTCCACAAGGTTTAGGAGTGTGTTCATGGGAATTTTTGACCATTCTTCTAGAGGCGCATTTGTGAGGTCAGGCACTGATGTTGGACGAGAAGGCCTGGCTCGCAGTCTCCGCTCTAATTCATCCCAAAGGTGTTCTATCGGGATGAGGTCAGGACTCTGTGCAGGCCAGTCCAGTTCCTCCACACCAAACTCGCTCATCCATGTCTTTATGGAGCGATGCTTTGTGCACTGGAGCGCAGTCATGTTGGGACAGGAAGGGGTCGTCCCCAAACGGTTCCCACAAAGTTGGGAGCATGAAATTTTCCAAAATGTTTTGGTGAAGCATTAAGAGTTCCTTTCACTGGAACTAAGGGGCCAAGCCCAACCCCTGAGAGAAAACAACCTCACCCCATAATCCCCCCTCCACCAAACTTTAAAAGGTGTGTAGCTATTAACTCTGCAGAAAGTTGGTGACTTCTGTCCACTGTTACCCTCAGCATGCGCTGACCCCGCTCTGTGATTTCACTTCGTGGCTGAGTTGCTGTTCCAAACGCTTCCACTTTGTTATAATCCCACTAACAGTTGAGCGTGGAATATTTAGTAGTGAGGAAATGTCAGGAATGGATTTATTGCACAGGTGGCAACCTATCCCGGTCCCACGCTTGAGTTCACTGAGCTCCTGAGAGCGAGCCATTCTTTCACAGATGTGTGTAGAAGCGTCTGCATGCCTAGTGCTTGATTTATACACCTGTGGGCATGAAGGGATTGAACACCTGAACTCAGGGATTTGGAGCTGTGTCCCAATACTTCTGGCAATATAGTGTATTTTAGTCTTTATTCAGTGTTATTCCTGATGTTTAGAGATCCACTTGGTGCCGCTCCATGTTTAAAGTTTTAATTCTAATATTAGCAGGCCGTTCGGATTGTGTCTAGATTAGTGACGAGAAGCGAGAGTCGTGGGCAGCGTCTGGGTAATATCAGAGCTGTCAGGTGTTTCAAGAGTTTGTTAGATTCATCTGCTCTTCTGTTCAGTGAGATCTGACTAACTGGCTGATAAA
>CM040921.1:1627500-1715000 GCA_023029165.1 Gobiocypris rarus | reverse complement strand
CTAGGGCCCATTTATACACCCGGTGCAATGCGATGCAAGCGTTTTTGCTAGTTCTCATGTTCACGTCCAGTTGTTTAACTCTTTCCTCCAGCATTTAAAAAAAAAGTTGCCAGCCATCGCCAGGGTTTTTGACCATTTTCACCTAAATTTAATAGCCCATAGAATATTGTGTTTTATGAATATCTGAGCATGCAATATATCAAAAGAAAGAGCTGACCCTACTAAACTAAAACAGTGCATGCACTGAGACAAAAATGCATTTGCCCACATATCTAAATGTAGGAAAGATATTGAATAAGTCCTCTTTCTAAAAACGGTGGAGTGTTCCTTTAAATAATGTAACGGCATTCTCGAAAAAAGGCTTTTGTACGGTTATTTTTACCGTTAGATTTAAAAAAGGTTTGAAGTTAGGACACCAGTGGGGTTGTCCTAAAGTTAAGACGGCTTTGAGGATATTTTGTCGAGCTTCTGTAATACCCTTTTCATATCCAAAGTTAAGATTAAGATTATGCACTTAAGAAATGTCATTCTGTAATAGCTTTTGTCCTAAATAAACTGACGTTGCCATGGTTACCAAACAGATAAGATAGGATTCTAAAGTTGATATCTTTTTGTAATACGCCCCCAGATCGTTACAAAAGGCCTAAAGTGTATTTCCCAGCGGTCTAAAACTGTCGTAATATAACCACAGTTTTTGCTCAGAGTTACGAATCCAAATTAAAGACCATTATGCCACTAGTGCTGCTGATAAAGCATAACCTGTATTAACAGGTGCTTGTGTCTCCTGTAGGTGGTATAGCAGAGAAGCTGGCAGAGAAGCTGATCAGTGTGCTGTTTGAGGTTTGGTTCCTGGCATGCACGCGCTGTTTCCCTACGCCGCCCTACTGGAAGACCGCCCGAGAGATGCTGGCCAACTGGAGACATCACCCTCCGGTGGTGGAACAGTGGAGTAAAGTGATCGCTGCTCTCACTTCCAGGTACTGTAGGTCTCCAGAAAAGCCACAATATCTGCAGCTAAACAATTCTTCTGCAGCATTTATTAATCTTAGTTGATACCCTCTAGCAGCTAAAAATCTAAATATGAACATTGTGCTTCGGCTCTGCATGATGAATATGATTATCCTACCGCGCATTAAACATTCACAGCTAGGCTTAAGAGATATAACCAGTTTAGATGTAAAGGATATCAAGCTGACTAGCTGAAGACGTTACTGTATCTTTATCCATTAATAGATACTTCCTTAAATAAATTTCTGCACGACACTACAACAACAATAATAAAATGATCTTAGATCAATAGATCAACACCGAGTGACTTATGGCAGTTTATCTGTTCAGTAAAACACTTTGCTCACCAGTTGAGTAATAAAAACACCATTATCTTAACGTTGCTTTTACAACATTTCAAATACATCAGTTCTTGCTATCTGTGAAAAGCCAAGCTGATGTTGATTCTTGTTTTATTACGAGCTCTGTCGGTTTGGTTTTTGTTTAAAAAGGGTGATTTCCCAGAGGCTGGCGATTTGGTTGCTCTATGAAAAGCTTTCTCGCTCGTTCGTGCTACTCCCACACCAGACACGTGTCAAAGTAGGCGGAGCGACTTTTCTCTATTTACTGATATGACGAGGCGTGCACGGGCGAGTGACATATGTACGCGGTAATAAAAAACACTCATAATAGACTAACCATAGTGAATCAGGGTAAGACAAATACATGTTTTTTGAAGATGGATTGATTGATGAATTGACAACATTGAACAAAAAACCTTTAAGATCAAACATTGGATCTGTTAACAGGTTTGCCTTTACGAGAATTTACGCTCGTCTTTTCTTCCCTTTGTGCCGTATATCCGAGTGAAACGCTTCTGTCCTTGGGGAATTGATTGGATGGATGAGGTTTGCTATTGGTGGATCTCATGTGAGTGATAGGTTGCCCCGCCCTCGTCATCAGAGAGAGGAAGGCGGAAAGTATTTATGATTAAAGATTACCAGGAACATGAATATAAAACTAATGATGTGCGTGGATAAATCATTTATAATAAACAGGGCAATATTCCATAAAAAATAAGATTTGTCCATTTTTAATTCATGGTGACTTTAAAGCTACTCTGTGTAACTTTTTTAGTTTATTCTTAGCTAAAAACAATTAGTTCTTTCAAAAATATATGTGCTCATTAATGTATATTTACTTCTTTTAAGTAATAAAGTATTTTCGTAAGTTTATAATATGCCATTGAAAATACATACGGGTGAGGGGTTCGAATGCGCGTCGCCATGTTGCCCCTCCATCTTGAAAGTACAGTAGCCAAAGAGGGACATACCCGTAAATTCAAGCTTCGCCTTTGGCGTTTTAACACTCGATTAGGGCTGAAACGATTCCTCGAGTAACTCGAGTTACTCGAATTGAAAAAATCCTTGAGGCAAAATCATCTGCCTCGATGCTTCGTTTAGTTCATTTAACTACACACGGATGTTGCAGAAATATTTTTTTTGTGTACAAGGACTCGGAGTATGGGCGGATTGCGGTTAAATCCGCGATTCAGGTGGGTAAACATCCCAAAAATTGCGGGTGGATGAGAGAAATCATTGATGTGGTGATTTTAATTAAGACGCGGAACTCATTTCACGGTAAAACGCAATGAATGTGTCGCTCTTTAACTTTCGTTTTTAGCTCATGGCGAGATCAAAGACCGCAATGCGAGAGAGATTGGCATCAGCACTGCTAATATCATTTAGTCTCGCTATTTTTAAATGAAGACAACTGTGTGTTGAGCTTCAGGATCGACACGAACATTTAGGTTTCATTTGCGGCAGTTCGCGCGGCAGCTGAGGAGATCTGAGCAATATTTATAGCTACTAACTTAATAAAACAAGCTGTGTTACAATGATGAATATGATTAGCTCAAAATGTAGATCTGTATGTGCGATGTAGGCTACTTTATCTGAATTAAACACAAACTCATCTCTCGCGTTTGCGAGGTGATGTAGAGGTGTCAACCCGTTTGGGTTATTTAAAACGTGTAATTTCGCCAAAGAAGATTTGTTTTAAAGCAACCTACTTCAGTGTAGCTAAAATGTGACGGTAGCATCGCGCTTACACTGAGGATTTGAGTTTATGACGATCGGGTGCGGATGGATGGTTTGTTTTTAACAGCGAATTCGGTGAAGTTATCCGCGCATCTCTAGTATGACCATCTGTACTCTTGTTCTTATTTCAAGTTTCCTTCCTGTCCAATATTTTTTGCTTCTTACAAAAGCCTCACAGCCTTCAGAAGACAGTAAAGGCCTGTCATGCCTGAACCGAAGCTGAAACTTTAAAGTTAAGCTTTAAACATACATGCAATGTTTAGGCATTATTGCTATTTATATTAATATTATTTTGGTTTATTGCTTGTAGGTTTAGTTTTGGACTGAACTTTTTAAACTAATTTGAAATAGATTTTTATAATGTGGCAATTGAATGCATTAAAATGGGTTATTTTCACAGTTATTATGTATGCAATTTCAGCAATAAAACTTTATTTTTCTAAAAAGAAAACAAATTAGATGTTAATTTTAAGATACCTGTCTTATTTTCTCTTATATATTTAGTAGTGCTCTTTAATAAAGAAAAAAGTAATTATTATCCGATTACGCGATTAATCGATGGAATAAACGGTAGTATACTCGATTACTAAAAGAATCGATAGCTACAGCCCTACACTCGATGGCACCGTGTCGAATGTGAAGAGGGGGATTGCTTGAGACTGATATAGCCTACAATGTAAACTTTGCCTTACGCTAGTGATGTCGTACAATATACCGAATAACGATAGCACCGATAAAAGTTACTTTACTAAGATTAGCTTGCATTCGTCTGGGAACCTGATCGCTGATGTTAGCAATAAAATGGTAAAAAATAACGAAAACGTAAAACTATTATTCATTTTACATAGATGTCAAAACCTACATGTTAACTGACAAATTAAATAACTGCAAATTATAATAGTTTTCTAAAGTAACCTCATCACCTGAAGGAACACTCATGGACGAGGTCGAACTGGAAGCCATGTAAATCAGCCACCGTAGGAGTTAAAACGAAATCGTAATTGAGAGGAACAGAAACTAATATTCACTGGATGGTCATATACCTTTTCACCGCTAGATGGGGGAAAATATCACACAGTGTAGCTTTAATTAATGCACTGTGAAGTAACATGAACAAACTCTGAACAATTTTATATATATATATAATCATATATATATATATATCATATATATGTAACATTAAAGGGTTAGTTCACCCAAAAAAATGTATGTCATTAATGAAGCATCGAAAATACATTGTTTGTTTTCAATCCGCGAACAAAGAATGAATCAGTGAATCGATTCATGTGATTTCATCAGTTTGACACGCAATCTGAATCATGAATCGATTCACTGATTCATAACCCTTCAAATCTTTATTTGCGAATTGAAAACAAACACGGAAGAGAAGAAAATGCTGAATAAAGTCGTAGTTTTTGTTATTTTTGGACCAAAATGTATTTTCGATGCTTCAAGAGATTCTAACTAACCCACTGATGTCACATATGGACTACTTTGATTATGTTTTTATGACCTTTCTGGAAAGGGACAGTATACCGTGCATGCATTCAATGGAGGGACAGAAAGCTCTCGGACTAAATCTAAAATATCTCAAACTGTGTTCCGAAGATGAACAGAGGTCTTACGGGTGTGGAACGAGTCATTAATGGCATAAATTTCATTTTTGGGTGAACAAACCCTTTAACAAAGGTTAATAAATGCAAAGGTTAATAAATGATTCCCCCTGATTCACGCTTTTTAAGCAGAATCAAGCTCTGTTTGTTTAAATGTCCATTCTAGGGCTGTGAGATACAGAAATAAAAAAAAAAACGATCATGATTTTTTTTATCAATATTGCGATTTTGATTTTAATCACGATTTTAAAACATTATTTGTGTAATTTAAAAAAATATATATTGCTCACTGTTACTTGTTACCTAATGCATAGGTAAAGTAAGTTTACATTTGTTTATGCATTTGACAGACACTTTTATCCAAAGCGACTTGTATTGCATTAAAGGTGGATGTTTTATCCCTGGGAATTCACGCCGCAAGTTTAATTGACAGGCCATCTGACCAATCAAATCGCAGATTTTGCCGTTTTGTCCGACAAAGCAGTCAGGAGAGTTAGTAGATTAGCATTGGTGGACTGGTTAACAATGGTGTGTACTGACGTTTTTCCGCGGTTGAAACAACATTTCTTTTAGTGTTCATTCATGTTTATTTAATGCTTATCAATGAACTAGAAGGAAGAGATGATCGGTTCACAAACAGCTTTAACTGAGCGATCACCACACATTAAAGAGCCACAAAACGCTATTTATTGTTTATATGACTATTTGAAAGTGAGTTTCATATCAAAAGTAACTTGCTCTGTCCTGTTAATCGGCGTGCTGTCAGTGTCAGTGTATTTTCTCTACGTAACAGTGTGTGTGTGTGTGGTGTGAAAGCGCCATGGCTTGTCGGACATAGCAACAGTCACTAAAAGGGGCGGGTCTTTGCAAACGGTCAATGCTGTGACCTTGCTGTCGCTAGCACCGTGCTGTAGTGTTTGAGCTGCAGGAACTGGTAAAGTAGACAGGCTTTTCACGGATGTCGATGCTTTGCTTTGATTGACCTTATTTGTTTTGTTGTCCACACAGGCTGCTGCGGTTCATGTATGGCCCGTCGTTTCCTCCGTTTAAAGTGCCAGAGGAAGACGCCAGCCTCATCCCCGCTGAGATGGACAACGACTGTGTGTCTCAGACGTGGTATCGCTTTCTACACATGCTCAGGTCGGCAGTATTTTGTTGTCTGTGTTTAATAGGTTGATTCCCCCTGATTCACGCTTTTTAAGCAGAATCAAGCTCTGTTTGTTTAAATGTCCATTCTAGGGCTGTGAGATACAGAAATAAAAAAAGAACGATCATGATTTTTTTTATCAATATTGCGATTTCGATTTTAATCACGATTTTAAAACATTATTTGTGTAATTTTTTTGGAAGCTGGTTTTATTACCATAGCATAAATTATATTGTGATGTTAGTTATTTCTTTGTCTTTTTTAACTTTTTTCATATGTTATGGTATCGTATCGTACCTGTATTTTTGTATACATGGTTTGGAAGAATTGTCTTTTGCACATTATACAACATTCTGTGCAGTGCTCATAGTAAAGAGTGTGTGTGTGTGTCTGTGTCTGTGTCTGTGTCTGTGTCTGTGTCTGTGTGTGTGTCTGTGTCTGTGTCTGTGTCTGTGTCTGTGTCTGTGTGTGTGTGTGTGTGTGTGTGTGTGTGTGTGTGTGTGTGTGTGGGGACTGGTAATCCCTACGTTATGGGGACAAAATGTCCCCACAAAGATGGCAATATCCAAAATCCTTGTCCTTGTGGGGACATTTTTGGTCCCCATGAGGAAAACATCTTATAAATCACACTAAGTGATGTTTTTTGAAAATGTAAAAATGCAGCATGTCTCCTGTGATGGGTAGGTTTAGGGGCAGGGGCAGTGTGTGTGTGTGTGTGTGTGATGGGTAGGTTTAGGGGCAGTGTAGGGGGATAGAAAATACGATTTGTACAGTATAAAATGCATTACGCCTATGGAATGTCCCCATAAAACATGGAAACACAACGTGTGTGTGTGTGTGTGTGTGTGTGTGTGTGTGTGTGTGTGTGTGTGTGTGTGTGTGTGTGTGTGTGTGTGTGTGTGTGTGTGTGTGTGTGTGTGTGTGTGTGTGTGTGTGTGTGTGTGTGTGTGTGTGTGTGTGTGTGTGTGTGTGTGTGTGTGTGTGTGTGTGTGTGTGTGTGTGTGTGTGATGGGTAGGGGGGCAGGTAGTAGAAAAACGGTTTGTACGGTATAAAATCCATTACGCCTATGGAATGTCCCCACATTTCACAAAAACAAACATGTGTGTGTGCGCGCATGTATTAATCTGCGCATGTGCTTTCTCTCTTTCATGTGCTCTTTAGGTCACAACACAGAAAGCAGGCACGGCTCACAAGCTATATGCATATAGCCGATTTAGTTTTTCCTGAATTCACTTTCCCTGTTTCTGTGTTTTCTTCCATGTTGTAATGGTAAACAGACTCTGTTCTGCTCTTGTGCTAGATTAAGGCACACTACAGTTTACGTTGCATGTTTTGCGTGCTCAAGTTCGTTATTTTAAAGGTGACTTTTTAATTTTTTTAATTTATACTGTTAAATTCAACTTATGATGTTTGTGTGGTTTTTACATTCAAAGACATCATAATGAATAAGTAATAGGCTATTTTCTGCCTGGGTTTTGAGTCTCTCTGAAAAACACTTGGATTTGATGGGCGTGCCGCACTAAACACTTGGAAGTAAATGCCCACGGCTAGGATTGGATAAGATTTGCATATTTAATGAGCTTCAGCTGTCCCAGGAATCATCTGGAGATGACTCGCAAAATATCAAACAAACACAATGATTAAATCACACACACACTCACGTTGCACGGACGTACACACTCGCGCCTGGCTCATAAAGTTACAAGTCTGATCACGAGTGAACCAATTCAATAACACCTTCTCCACCCTGTGACAGCGTGCTAAGGCGTTTTACATTTAATCAATTTATTTCAAACGATCTGTAATGTTATGCAAAACTAACACATATAAAAAAACATGTTTTAGCCTACTGACATAAGTTGATTTCTCAGTTCATCACCCCTTTAAATGTAGCACGTTTTCTCCAGGCGTGACGAAAAAATCTTTTCAGAATGCCACAAGCGCACCGCAGGTCATGTGACAAGAACCAGCTTCACCCTTTCCGTAACAAAGCTCAGCCAAAATGGATGAACAGAAGATGAAGGCTGTTTTTTTCCACCACATCTTTATAAATGTATCTAGTAGCAAAGCGCATGCAAGGCTGGAAATCCATTTATCCATTGCTGAAACTTCATTCTCGTTTTCATGGAGAACACAGGCTCATTATTGCTTAGCAATGGCAGACACCACGGGAGCGCACACTCCTGGTCGCTTTTTGAAAGGAGAAGAAAGCAACATGGCCAGTGGTTTCCACCATGAACGGCCCATTAGTTTAGAAATCAGGCATGCGACTTTGATTAATCACACAGCCCTTGTCCTGACATGTCAACATTTTAGATGCTGTTGGATCCATTCTGGTCACAGATACTTACACACGGTGTTCAATTATCTCTCTCCCCTCCAGTAACCCTGTGGACCTTAGCAATCCCGTCATAGTGAGTTCCACCCCAAAGTTTCAGGAGCAGTTGTTGGGGGGAAACAGCGTTCCTCATGAGGTCATTCAGCACCCCTGCCTCAAACAGCTGCCCCAGATCTTCTTCAGAGCTATGAGGGGTGTCAGCTGCCTCGTGGACGCGTTCCTCGGTAAGACTCATTTCCTGAACATTCAGGGCTCTTTCATGAATTGCATTTTGGATGCTACTGTGGTGGCATAACCATGATATCCCATAGGAAGTGGCATGTTGATGAATATGGAGGTCATTCAGTACCATGGTTGAAAAAAATGTATTCTCTGATATAACGTGATTTCTCTCTCCCAGCAATTATGAATCGATTCTGAGCTTATTTATTTTACTGCACTAGTGTCGTGTTTGCTTCCAGTTACACACAAACACACACACAACCATCAAACAAGTATATAAACTTGCATACGGTTTCATAGTTGAAGCGATGGACGACCGCAGGCTTCATTGCACATCATATGCGGTAAGTGACTATCAAGAATCAGATTGTGATTCTCAGCCAATCAGAATCAGATCTGATCGTGACGTGAGTAAAGATTCACCCCTAATGGTTTGTATAACAAAGCCTCTGGATATAACATGGCTTTCCATTCATTATTTTACTAATCTCAGATGTTGTTTTAGTCTCTGATTATTGTTTGAATCTCAGTCGCAGTGATGTATGAACACCGGCTTTGACTGTCTTTCCATTTCTAGGTGTTGCTGTTTCTAAGAATCTCGAGTGTCCTGAAACTCTGCCTTCTCCTGGTACTCATACAACTGACTTTATTCAACTTTATTTCCCAGTCCGTCTGAAATTATTAAATTTACAATTATCACATGTAAATGCTATGATTTTAACATATAGGGCCCTATGAGAATCAGAGAAGCCGGTTATAAAAATGCAGAATTTTACTTAATTTGTCATATTTTGGATGAATCAATAAAAAGCAGGGTCAGCACACTTTAATCAAATTGCGATGTAGACTAGTGTCTGTAAATATTAAACCGCAAAAAGACTATTGAAATATGAATCCTGCGCGTAATATGAATGGTTTTTCCCACTCACACGCTGAAGAACGTGTGACGCTCGCAGTGTTTTCATCCTCTATATGAGGACATGAACGCGTGAACTTCAACTCCAGAGCCGCTCCGAGAGTCACTTCATGAGCATTTTACCATTTCATTTGATAAAACTATCGTCATATCATAAACACACAGAAACTCAAAGGTCACGGCAACCTGTCAAAAAAATACAAAGTTTGGTTTAACTTGAAGAATTGTGACAGAAATATATTACTGTTGAACAGTAGAATCAACTCAATGTAGTAATAATAATACACTTAATCTTTTTAAGGAATATTCACAATTTTCTTCAATGTTTTAATTTAAAAGTAAAGCTCTGTTGTGCAGCACTTTAATAAATACGTTTTTGATTTAAAAGATAATATAAATTAATGTTTTAAGCCTTCATTTGATTGCCAGAAAATTTTGCATAAAATTCTTAAAACACAGAATGAAAAAAAGACATTTAATTAAAAAAATAGTACACTTGTTTTTATGAATTAAATTAATTAAAAATGCTATTTAAATAAATTATTAAAGGGTAACTAAATCCTAAAACAACTTTTTTTTACTTATGATCTGCAAGACTGGGGCTTTATTAGTGCTGTTCATTGATTCGAGTAAATGTTTTGACATTTGGGTATAAAGTGTTTTAATTTAAGACTGAACGGTGGCTACTGCAGTTTAATTAAATTAAATTGAATTGAATTGTATGTTGGCTCTTCCAACGGCTCACTACCAGGCCCCTGGTGCGAGCTCACCACGCCCTTGCCATCGGGAGTTTGAGCCAGCGGCTGGAATTGATAAGGCTGTTGATAACAAATGTTTAATCTATCAGCTAGCTCCGCTTCACCTTCTTCGTTGCTCTGGTTGGTTGTAGCACTATCCTTTTGCGTGCAGAGGGAATTTGAAAGACAACCGTTTATCCCGTCCCTCGGATTGAGCCCTGCCAATGGTGAGTTCCCAGACCCAACATCTTTATGTGGCTCTGGCTTGTCAGACCAGGAGGAAAGTCCTCTACTTCAAAAGACAGATCTGTTGAAAAACTACTGGCGTTACTCCAGTCATTCTCCATCTTTGCGAGTCTGACAGCTGTCAATCAATCCGTCACTGCGGGTCTCAGATCCACTTTTCCAGCATTTTTTAACTATATTGCCAGTGGGTAGAGTTCGGCTGTGAACAGGGGTTTGGTTACCCTTTAAAATGAAATCCAGAAAACAGAATTTGGTCAAAATAAAATGGAATTTGAGAAAAAATAAATAAAATGGATGTTAAAACTTTTAATAAATGGATGTTACATTGTATAACTTTCATGATTTCAGTTAAGTAGACATGCTTTTTAAATACAAACATTTAATTCAAGCGTTAAAACCAAAAAAAAATGTAATGGACAAAAACTGAATTTGGGGAAAAAATTAAACAGATTTCATCGGGCCCTATACATAAAGAAGCTAGCCCGATAGGGATCAGAATCATTACTGTGGATATTAAAATGTGTTTTCTAAATGAGGAGTAACACTTGTGATGTGAAAATGTGTTTGAGTCTGTGCGTAAAGTATATTTATTTTTAAAGCAAAGCACAGTCTGGTTTAATCTACACAAGTTAAATACGATCAGGTGTTTCAAATCAGAATTCAAATTAGGGAAAATGTGCTTGATTTGGTTCATTTGTTCATACAAACAGTATTCAAGAGACGCTCATGTCTCTAGGAATTATTTTTTGTTTTTAAGTGAATATATTCAGTTGAAATTTGGTCCAAGAATGAGCGAAGAGTGAATTGTCTCAGTACAGTAAGTTAGATTAGTCTTAACCGCACATGCTTGTCGCTATGGCCTGACATGTTGTGTCCTTCTCAGTCGCTGACATTTCTTTAGAGGTCTTGTTTTATGTTTCCTCAGGGGTCACAGTGTCTAGGAGTAATATTCGAGACAGGCTTCCCTCTATAGGTACAATAAACCTGCCCAATCCCAATCAGTTAGTGACTAACGGTTGGGTTAACTACCCGACACGCTGATTCTGTTCGTGGAGGTGTTTGAAGGGCTGTAACTCTAATCACATCAACAATAACAATGTTTCTCATTGGAGTTTTTCAAATTATGGTCACAGGGCTCCAGACCACCACCAAATGCTGGCATTTGCGTACCGCTGACAAGCCGGAAGCTCGTTATTTTAGTCTATAAAGTTGTAAATATGGATATTTTTCTTACACAAATGTGCCACTTAGCTTCAGATGGTCTTTATTAACCTTCGGAGCAGTGGGGCGTAGTTATATGATGTATAGATGCAGTTTTATGATGTATAGATGCAGTTTCATGATGTATAGATGCAGTTATATGATGTATAGATTCAGTTATATGATGTATAGGTGCAGTTTTATATGGATAGATGCAGTTATATGATGTATAGATGCAGTTTTATATGGATAGATGCAGTTATATGATGTATAGATGCAGTTTTATATGGATAGATGCAGTTATATGATGGATAGATGCAGTTATATGATGTATAGATGCAGTTTTATATGGATAGATGCAGTTATATGATGTATAGATGCAGTTTTATATGGATAGATGCAGTTGTATGATGGATAGATGCAGTTATATGATGTATAGATGCAGTTATATGATGTATTGATGCAGTTATATGATGTATAGATGCAGTTTTATATGGATAGATGCAGTTATATGATGGATAGATGCAGTTATATGATGTATAGATGCAGTTTTATATGGATAGATGCAGTTATATGATGTATAGATGCATATCAATTCAAGCTCAGTGCTTCACTGTTAAATTCCAATTAACAAACATGTAATTGACCCTTCACTAAGCCCTCATCCTTGTTAGTTACTGTTGCTACGCCTGACAAGCTTATATATTATAAATAATAATAATTATAAATCAAACAGCTTATCCATAAGTCTTAACACATTAGCCTGACCACTTTGCAATGATAACATTATCCGCTTATATTATATATATATATATATATATATATATATATATATATATATATATATATATATAATATAATATATATATTCATTCTCCCACTGTGCTTGATCCACAACATTCTGATGGGATATTTTGCACTGCAAAATCGTTTTCCCGATAAGAATCCTCAGTAAAGTTACACTGAGTTATTTCACGTAAGTTAGTCACAAACGTTAACACTCAGTAGGATTGTTCGATGCAGTAGCATGGATCGATAGATATAGCTATAATTTGTATCAGATTTGCACAATCCATAAGCACAAAGCTTCGCTATGTTTCTCTCGCACAAACGCTTGGCTGACCTACATGATTACTCGGGCAGAAATCATGTTCATGGATGCGATTATTAGCGTTACTGTAGACGTTGCAGAGAGGTTGCAGAACGGGGCGAGTGTTAAGGAGCTGAGTAAGTCCACCGGAGAGGTTGTTACGCAAAACACACGGCTCACGAGCAGCGGGACTTTTATTATGACAGGACACAGTCGCCGGAGCCATTTCCACTTTTCCGGTCATGAGCAGTGTTGGGGAAAGTTACTTTGAAAAGTAATGCATTACAATATTGCGTTACTCCCTTAAAAAGTAACTCATTGTGTTACTTAGTTACTTTTAAGAAAAGTAATGCATTACTTTACTTTTACGTTACTTTTTTTCACCTGGGCTGGACTTGTTTGTTTTATATAACAAAGCTCTACTTTTGAGCAAATGTAAAGACGCTTTCACACTAAAAGTGAAATAATAAGCCTCAGGTAACACTTACTTCACCAATGAAAACAAACGAGCTAAAGTCCTTTTTGCGCATGGTTTAATTGAATCACTAAAGGTCAGCAGCAAGTACATTGAATGTATAAAAATATTTGATTTATTTTACATATTTAATTATTGGAGGTTTGATAGGAGAAATTCAGATTTTGAATTTCATAGATTTTTATTAATTTTGCTGAATACTGAATCATTTTTTTTCTTTTTCTTTGTGCAAGTGAGATTGGTAAATGCACGCTCACATTTAGCTTAGAACTACAATAACCATGATGTTCGCACACAATGTCTCCGCACTTAGGATTTTACTTATCATTGGGATAAGAAAGCTCTCAGTCAATAGATGGGAAAACAAAGTAACTTGCGTTACTTATTTGAAAAAGTAACTCAGATATTTTGTTGTAAATTTAAAAAAAAAAAAAAGTAATCTGATTACGTAACTCAAGTTACTTGTAATGAGTTACCCCCAACACTGGTCATGAGTATGAGGTAACACAGCTCTGTTTATTATATTAGATGCATTTAAGTGTGTTTAAAATTATGTTATGCCGTTACTCTGTGCGTTCGCCCGGCGGCTGCTGTGACACTTGTTCATACTGCAATGAGAGTAAAGCGTTTCTGCAAAATAAAACAGGTAACCGAGGGTTACGCAGATATGATGTCACTGACAGGCCACGCCCTCACACGTGCCGGTTCATTGGTAAAAATAGCAATTTTTTTCTCACAATTTACAAATATTTAGAAACATTTACTCAACTGTACAAAATATATAACACTGGCCTGGTGGTGGTTTTTGGATATTTTACTGCAAAAAATCTTAGTGCACTTTAAACAAAACAACGCAAAACATTTTATGATTAAATTAACTTTATGATAAATTTTCCGTCGTTAGAACTTAGTGGCGCTGGTGCGACTGCTCTCAAAGGTTGGTCTGGAGCCCTGGTTCATAATGTACGTTGTTAACTGGTTACTGTTACTGTTTTGTGTGTGTGTGTGTGTGTGTTTAATCCAGTTTTTTCCCCCAGGTGTTGCTGTTTCTCGGAACAATTTTCGAGACAGGCTCCCATCTTATGGTATTTGATAACACGCCTCTGACTAATCAAGAGGGAGTTTGATGAGGACTGTAAATTTTGCGAGGGTGTTTTGTGCGCTCACAAGCACTTTTAGATCAAAAATCCCTGTTGTGGAAATCAATTATACATCATTAATTATCTTGTTAATTGCCTAGTTTTTGCTCCCATGGAAGAGGCCGGTTCACACCAAGGACGATAGCTATAAGGCTAAAAAGTCCACACCACAACTGTAACGATAACTGTTGGAATGATGAACGATACAAACATTGGCAGCCAATCAGAATCCATGCTGCTTTAAAGAGCTTGAGCATTTAAAGCGACAGACGACAAAACTGCAGCGTGTGCTTAAAATTAACAAAACGATATCGGACGCTAATATAGTTAGCGATATCTTTATCTCGTTATCGCTCTTGGTGGGAACGGGCCTTAAATCTTTGCCCAGAATGAATGTGAGCATACTTATTGGTTGGTATCCAGTCTGCCTAAAACATGCTAGCAACATGCTAATTCATGTTAGCAGCGCGTGTTAAAACATGCTAGCAACATGCTAATTCATGTAAGTCCATATTAAAACATTTTTGCAACGTTAAATCAGTGATAGCAACATGTTAATTCATGCAAACCAATGATAAAAAACATGTTAACAACATGTTAGTTCAATGTTAACATGTTAATTAATTCTAGAAGCGTGTTAAAACATGTTAATTCATGTTAACAAATATAAATCATGCTAGCAACTTGTTAAATCATGTTAACAACATGTTAATTAATATAAGCCCATGTTAAAACATGCTAGCAATGTTAAATCAATGTTAGCAACATGTTAATTCATGCTTGCAACATAATTCATGTTGGCAGCGTGTGTCAAAACGTGATAGCAACATGTTAAATAATGCTAGCAACTTGTTATTTCATATTAAAAGTGTGTTAAAGAATGCTAGCAACATGCTAATTCATTCTAGATGCGTGTTAAAACATGCTGGTAACATGTCACATCATGCTAATTTATTCTAGAAGCGTGTTAAAACATGTTAGCAAAGTTACATCATGCTAGCAACATGCTAATTCATTCTAGAAGCGTTTTGAAAAATGCTAGCAACATGTTACATCATGCTAATTCATTCTAGAAACGTGTTAAAACATGTTAGCAAAATGTTACATCATGCTAATTCATTCTAGAAATGTGTTTAAACATGCTGTTAACGTCACATCATGCTAATTTATTCTAGAAGCATGTTAAAACATGTTAACAAAGTTACATCATGCTAGCAACATGCTAATTCATTCTAGAAGCGTTTTGAAACATGCTAGCAAAACATGTTACATCATGCTAATTCATTCTAGAAGCATGTTAAAACATGTTAGCAAAGTTACATCATGCTAGCAACATGCTAATTCATTCTAGAAGCGTTTTGAAACATGCTAGCAACATGTTACAAAATGCTAATTCATTCTAGAAACGTGTTAAAACATGTTTGCAAAATGTTACATCATGCTAGCAACATGCTAATTCATTCTAGAAGCGTTTTGAAACATGCTAGCAAAACATGTTACATCATGCTAATTCATTCTAGAAGCGTGTTAAAACATGTTAGCAACATGATACATCATGCTAGCAAAATGCTAATTCATTCTAGAAGCGTTCCGAAACATGCTAGCAACATGTTACATCATGCTAGCAAAATGCTAATTCATTCTAGAAGCTTTCTGAAACATGCTAGCCACATGTTATATCATGCTAGTAACATGCTAATTCATGCCAACAAATGTTAATTTATGTTTAGGATTTATAAGATAATGGCTATTGGATATCTGAAAAAAGCAGACAAGGATTTGATGTCCTGCTCCAACTTCATGTTTCTTTAATGCGGGGTCTTAAATGTCCCCTGTGAGGTGGCAGAGGTGGAGGTAAACATGAGGAAAGGGCTCTGAAATATCAGCTTTCCTCTCACAGCCAACGATCAATGAACTGTCTGTTCAAATCTGTCCGCTTTCCGAAGGGAGATCTGCTTCTTTTGCTGACCAATCTGTATGCCCACAAAGGTTTAAGGCAAATAACCAGATTTGAATGCAGGGGTTACCAGCATTTTCAGCCAATCAGCTGCTGAGCTGGGATGCTGTATGGAAATGCATCAGTGATGATCTGATGTAGTGGAGCTGGTTGCATTGCATCTCTTTGAAATGCTGTGAACAGGTTTCTCTCGCGTTATAAGCAACTAAACGAGTCGTAATTAAGAACTTGCCATACAACATTTATCAGTCTATCCCCTGGTTTCACAAACTAGACTTAAGTCTAATAATCATAGACTTGCACTGGCATATCTTAAAATATGTAATTGCCATTGTTTTGTCTTTAGAAGTAATGTTTTATAAAGGCTATATGAATGTCCTAATTAACCTAATCCTGGTTTAATCTAAACCCTGTTTGTGAAACCGGATTAGAATACTTTCTAACCTCGTCATCAAATATTGTTTGCAAATGACAAATCAAATTACACAACATCATTGCCCTTTATAGTTCATTCTTTTACTCAGAAATGAGTGAAATGAAGGCTCGTAATGCGAGGGACATCTGTGTTTGAATTACAGATGTTAGATTATTGTGTGTGGATTAAAGGAATAATTCACCCAACATTTATAATCATTTATTCACCATTATGTCAATTCAAACCCATGACTTAAAATTTTGGAGATGTTTAGAAGAATGTTTACCGACAGTGGTCAGGACAAAATAACATCATCATAGTGCGATATATTTAAAGGTGCAGAGTGTGAATTTTAGCGGCATCTAGTGGTGAGGTCGTGAATTGCAACCGCTCACGCCTCCCTTTCGAAGCACATAGAGAAGCTACGGTGGCCGACACAGGACAAAGATGTCATCGTCTGAGACAGCAGCGACTAGCTAGCGCTCTTTTGAGAAGTTTGTCCGTTTAGGGCCACCGTAGAAACATGGTGGTGCGAAATAGTGACTTCACTGTAAGGGAACCCGCGGTGTGTGTAGATAGAAACGGCTCAAGGTAATAAAAACATAACGGTTCATTATGTAAGATCTTTATACTCCACTGAAAACATAGTTATGTGTATTATATTGCATTTCTGTCAATAGATCCTCATAAATACTACACACTGCACCTTTCGGTTCTTAGCTTAACCCATGACATTTGACATCTTTGAAGTGAAATAAAAAATAAATAAATTCATGCAGGTTTAGAACAAACTGAGAGTGAGTAAATGATGACAGAATCAAATTTTTTGGGTGAATTATCCCTTTAAAGTTGGTGAATCTTGCACTACTGACCCAATCAGTACTCAACATGAAGCGACATGGATATACATGTTCTGTTTTACACATAACCAAGATTTATACCACAGATGTGTTCAGAATAAACTTGTATCAGGATGTGCATTATTGTCTTGTGGTAGAGCTGAATTGACGCTGAAATGGCCAAATCCAAGAAGCATCAGATGTCGCAACATCCAAAAAGACGTCAACTCTTTGCATTTTCTCATATTTTAGGGCTGAAATGGATATGCTGAGATATTATCCTGCAATTAAATAAACATTGGGCGTGTTGGCAGGTGCTTTATGGCTGAACATGTGTCCAGACGTGATCGCTCGAGTGTCCTTGTATTCTCAGTCTTTTCTCTGGCATACTAAGCCTTTAGGTTTTAATTATATGTTTTTTTTGCTTCTCTACCTGTTTTGTTTGTCTCACAGGTATATCCCGCCCCCGATCGGACAGTGCTCCGCCCACACCTGTCAATAGGCTCAGTATGCCGCCGCCCTCGACGACGACCAACACCACACCCCCTCACAACCGCAGGCACCGCCCCACCGCTGTTGCTAAGACAACCAGCAAAGCCTCAACGGTATGACCATCTAGTAACGACTTCAGATTTTTTAAGTCAACATTTATGTGACTGCTATTGTGTGTGTATTTTTTATATTTTATGTAAAGCAATTTGAATTACCAGTGTGTATGACATGTTTTGTATAAATAAATGTACCTTAAAAATACATTTTTCATAGCATCATGTCGACCATTATGAGCAAAATTGTAATAACGTGAGGAATATTCCACAAGAAAAAAACACTTTCATGCAGGTCATCAATGTTTTCATTAGGAGACGGTTTGTATCTTCGATATGAATCGCACACGTGCCCTTTCTCTCAGAATTAGTTTTTATAAGGTGAACGTTGCTGGAGAGACTTTTGCGTTTAGTGCTAAATCATAAAATATGCACCATCAGACCTCAAACATGCAATTTAATAATGTTCTTTAAAGGTTGTTATTTAGGCACCAATTCATCAAGCATGTAAAATCACATCCCGCAAACTTCACCACATCTCTTCATGTAATGTTAACCACTGATCTTTAATTTATAAATCCTTTAACTCCATAAACCCTCCAGATTGGCATACAAATTGACACTATTTGATGTTGCAGTTCCTAATATAGTTAGAGGTTTTAGGAAGTTAAAGAACAGCGCTGTGTTGTTTCCTCAGTTGCTAATTTGCATAATTTGGTTAGAAACAAAACACCCTGCTGAAGTTACCGATTGACCTAAAATGGAAGACGTGATGTTATTAGTGCAAACGATTGAGTGCGTTTTATGGCCTTGTTTAGTTCTCTCTGTTGTTTGTGTATCTGGGTGGGTGTCATTCAGTGCTAGTTACTAACCTTTGTGTGTGTGTGTGTGTGTGTGTGTGTGTGTGTGTGTGTGTGTGTGTGTGTGTGTGTGCGTGTGCGTGTGCGTGTGCGTGTGCGTGTGCGTAGCGTGTGCGTGCGCAGCGCAAAGCGTGTGCGTAGCGTGTGCAGTGTGCGTGTGCGCAGCGCGGCGCGCAGATGGCGAAATGAAGCGCATTAGTTTAAATGGCATTTACTTAAATGCACAATAAGCTGTTTAAACCATGCATTCTCACGATAAATTTTGAGCATCCCGATGGTACAATCAGACATATCTTGTGGAGCGCTCTAAGAGTGTGCATTTATTTGTCACTTTAACCCTAAAAGACAGAGACTTGCAATGGATCATTCAAAGGCTCCGTAGTGACCGTGGATGCATCAGCAAAATCTGCAGCATTGATCCGTAAACTGTTGATCATTAGTCAAACACTTTAAAACAACCAACTCTAACAACTTCATAAAGTTCTGTTTGCGTTCACAGTAAAAACACCACATTTTTGCTGGCGTTTTTCTTAAAATTCTATTAATGTAATACATTCTCAGACTAAATAAATGTAAAATTGGGACTTCAAATGAGCTAGATGGACACTTCAGATTCTCCTGTTTAAAAGGACATATGGCACCTGATGCTTACTGCTAGAATGTGTGAGAAAAACAAAGAAAATTAAGGGCAAGTCAGGCGTCCCCAAAAATGTTCTAGGTCTTTAAGGGTTAACTGCTGGAAACAGAGCGTAAAAGTGGACATCAAAGATTTCTTATGCTGTTGCGCCCTCTATAGGCCATGATCAGGGACTAGTCAAGGTCAAGCTTAAAGTGTCATGGCAGAGCACCTTCATCCTTCCCTCTGGACTTTTTTTTTTATTATTAATTTTAAAAAATTGAGTGTTAATCGGAGAGGTCCAAGACCCCAGGACTTTTGTCGCACTTGAACCATGAATACAAACCCTTTCCTCGCGGGTCAATTTGTCCCCCTTAGGAATTTATGGAATGCTTCAGTACACATAGAAAAACCTAAAAATGCTAAAACTTAACTTTACTTTATTCAATTATTATTTTATAATGTCTACATACATACACCTGTATCTGAATGCATTCTGAAGAAAATTTGAGTTTAGGACCCAGCGGAACAGCTCATCTGTGGCAAGAGTCATAAAATATCATGTTATAATATTTATTTTCCACAAGAGGTCAGCAAAGACACCAAATGTGAGATATTCTGAGCTGAATTAAAGAGTTATGCAGGAAATTGTGAATTTAATTGGAAAGAATGTCCTTAAATTATGATTTATTTATTATTTGTTGGTCAAGTATAGTAATTTAAGGTAAATAAAATGACAAAAAATCTCCCAAATTTTTTTATCGAAATGATCTTTCTGGCAAAACAAAAAATTAAGTATAATTTTAGGGCTTTGTGTCATTTTGACCCGCAAGGGAAGGATGAGGGTCGATTCGTTTGTGCAACTCCATCTAGTCACATTTTTATTTATATAGCACTTAATACAAAACAGGTTTTTTTAAAGCAGCTTCAAAGTAAAAAAAACAGGAAAATTACCGTGTTAATTATCAAACAAACTCAATTTCAGCTGTAAAACAGCTCTACAGAAGATAAGATGTCATTATTCAGCTCAATCCAGCTAGTAATGTCAGAATAGTGTCTAAAGTCCTAAAGTAAAATAACACAAGCCCTGCCCTACATTTCTCTAGTTTATTATCCTCAGAAATACTTCACTTGTGCAGTTAAAATGGATTGTATTTCATGTTGGCTTTTCAAAACATCTGTAATTTACTCTCCGCTCCACAGACTGGCCAGACCAAAGTGTCGCACCAGCCGTCTTCCACATCCCCTCTCTCCAGCCCAAACCAGACGAGCTCCGAGCCGCGACCTCTACCGGCTCCGACCCGGCCGAAGGTCAACAGCGTGCTGAACCTGTTTGGCCAGTGGCTGTTTGACGCTGCGCTGGTCCACTGTAAACTCCACTCCGGCCTGAGCAGAGACAGCAGCATGACCGGTAAGACCGGAATACCTGTGGTCAATCAATACTGCGGTCACCCGTTTTCCTTTGCTTTCATTTCTCTACTTATTTTACCTGTTGAGGGTGTTTTTATTTCTTTTTCTTTTACAAAATATTCCTACCTGCAAGATTGTACCACATTCAGTGTTCGTCTCCAGTGTTACACTAGCGTAGAGTCTGAGAAACAGTCGTTTAGATGTTTGAGATGTTTGATGTTCTGGATTTTATAACTGTTTGTACGTGAACATAATTCGCCAACCATACACACATAGAGACCTATAAATGTATTTAAAATACAATGAAAGGGATAGTTCACTCAAAAATTTAAATTAGCCCATGATTTACTCAGCCTCAAATCATCCTAGGTGTGCATGACATTCCTCTTTCAGACGAACACAATCTGAGTTTTATTAAAAATGTCCTGGCTCTTCCCGGCCTTTATTATCCCCCTGGAGCCGTGTGGAGCAGTTATATGATGAATAGATGCACTTTTATGATGGATAGATGCAGTTATATGATGGATGGATAGATGCACTTTTATGATGGATGGATGCACTTTTATGATGATAAATGCACTTTTATGATGGATGGATGCACTTTTATGATGATAGATGCACTTTTATGATGGATGGATGCACTTTTATGATGATAGATGCACTTTTATGATAGATAGATGCACTTTTATGATGGATGGATGCAGTTATATGATGATAGATGCATTTTTATGATGGATGGATGGATGGATGCACTTTTATGATGGATGAATGCACTTTTATAATGGATAGATGCACTTTTATGATGGATAGTGGCAGTTATATGATGGATAGATGCACTTTTATGATGGATAGATGCAGTTATATGATGGTTAGATGCACTTTTATGATGGATATATGCAGTTATATGATGGTTAGATGCACCTTTATGATGATAGATGCACTTTTATGATGGATAGATGCAGTTATATGATGGTTAGATGCACCTTTATGAAGATAGATGCATTTTTATGATGGTAGATGCAGTTTTATGATGGATGGATGGATGGATGGATGCACTTTTATGATGGATAGATGCACTTTTATGATGGATAGATGCACTTTTATGATGGATAAATGCACTTTTATGATGGATGGATGCACTTTTATAATGATAGATGCACTTTTATGATGGATGGATGCACTTTTATAATGATAGATGCACTCTTATGATGGATAAATGCACTTTTATGATGGATAAATGCACTTTTATGATGGATAGATGCACTTTTATGATGAATAGATTAACTTTTATGGACTTCATAAACGACCCAACAATTCACTGCCATTATAAAGCTTGGGAGAGCCAGGACATTTTTAAAACAACTCAGATTGTGTTTGTCTGAAAGAAGAATATCATGTACATCTAGGATGACTTGAGGGAGAGTAAATCATGGGCTAATTTTTGGGTGAACTGTCCCTTTAAATCACAGCAAATTGTATTTCTGTAGCGCAAACAGTACATCATGAGACTAGAAATGGGTTCGATTTCTAGGAATGCATGAACTGATCAAATGTGTTCCTTAATGCAGTGTAAGGGTGTGTTCACTCTCGGTAGGTTTGCTTTAGGTAAAATGAGTTGGTGCTCTGGTGCGGTTTGACTGAAATATGAATGCAACAAAGACTTCTAAACTAACAAAAAAACAGGATATGATGTGACATCATTTAGTCAGCAGAACAAGTGCAAAAAACACTTCAAAGATTGTTAACAGGTGTGACGTAGCCAAATTAACTGGAAATGCTACATTTGGATTATGATAAACAAGGTCAGAAATTAACGACAATTTTTTAATCTTTATCACATATGATATATCGGTTAAAGCTGCAGTCCTTAAAGGAACACTGCGCTGTTTTTAGAAATAGGGCTTAATTAACTTATTTCCTACATTTAGATATGTGGGCAAATGCATTTTTGTCTCAGTGCATGCATTGTTTTAGTTTGCTAGCTTAGCTTAGCATAATGAATGGATACCTTTGTTGCCAGCTAGCATGTCCCGAGTAAAAGTGATCCAAAAAAAAAACAATAAATCCCCAAACTTCCGTCAACATACCGGCGTGAATAGTAGCTGGCTATTTTTCATACAGTACAATGGCGATGAATATGGCTGATTTTGTGAGAGACGAAGAGGGTTATGTGGGTTAGTTGTGGGATTTCATGTGTTGCGTGATATCTCTGCAGTAGCAGTGCTTCGCCTGTGCTTCCCCATAATTTAGTCCCGAGTCAATATCTGCCCTAGGAAATCGCCTAGTCTTAATCTGCATCGCTATTTGTACTCGTTGTGAATACGCAGGCCACAAGAAGTAATTAGGTGTTTTTTTTTTTTTTTTGATCACTTTTACTCGGGACATGCTAGCTGGCAACATAGGATTCCATTCATTATGCTAAGCTAAGCTAGCGGCGACCCTGCCAAACTAAAACAATGCATGCACTGAGACAAAAATGCATTTGCCCACATATCTAAATATAGGAAAGATGTTGAATAAGCCCTATTTCTAAAAACGGTGGAGTGTTCCTTTAACTTTTTTATATTCAGACTATTTTAGTCCGTGACTCGCCAAAGTAGTTCCACAGGCCGCAGGCAGTTCTGTTGATAAACCGCTGGAGCAGCAAAAGTCAAGGACCGCAGCTTTAAGCAATGTCACATGAGTAGACGGACTCTGAGTATTGGCACGACTGCAAATGTGATACTGATCTTGTAGACTGAAGTTGATAGACTCAACATTTTAGTCTATTTTTGCTCCTTTTAGTTTTAAACAAACCCACACCAGAACTTTTGCGCATCTCAAAGCAGCGGCGATTCTTCAAATGAATCTGGGTTTTGAACAATTGAATGAATGACTTACAGACTTGTTTTCATATTTAGGGACCAATTACATATTGTAATCGTTGCCGTTCTTATACAACAGACGTGAATTCGCGTCATGGGAGGGGCTTGTGCCAGCCGGCGTCTCGTTGTGAAATGGCTGTCATGGATTGTTTTAACATACGTTGAATAAGCTACATTTTTCGGCTTAAGCTAGCTTGTAGTCTCAATAGGCTATGTATAGCTCAAATTGTGTAAAGAGCATTTTTTACAGCTTACCAGACTGTCCGACCTCCTCACTCATTTTCTTACAAGCAAGATTTCTCTAAACTATGAATATATATCGTACAGCGCCGGGTATCCACATATGATTTTATCCTCATTGTTGTCACTTCTAGATCAAGCTCCTGATTGGTTAAAAGGGCATGAATATCCGCCGAAGAATCGCGTGTTTCGCGTGTCAAATGCTCAATTTGCGGTGCGTCATTCGCGTTCCACTTTCGAAGTCGGTAGCCCATAGAACCGCTTGTGGGAAAGTTATGAAATTTGGCACACAGATAGAGGGCAATCTGAAATCTCACCATAGCAAATTTGGAGTCTCTCAAGCTCTCTAGCGCCACCAACTGTCCAAAGTTGCACTCACGTTTGTGCTTTGCTCAAGACGATTCGAATGCATCCCATGACATCATTTTCGGTAGTGCCAATTTTACAGTCACATTTTCAAACCCCTCCTATTTGCATTAAAATTGAGCCGGATCATCTTCAGACAATGCTAACAAAAAATTATGGAATTTAAGTCAATTAATTGAATTTGAAAAATGCGCGAACAAATTTTATGTAGCACTTGCAAAAATAGACCTAAAGCTTTATCTCCGCAAAGCTTTAAAGTATTCAGACCAAACTTGGTACATGTCATCACAAGCATGACCTGAGGCTACATGCTGTGTTTTGGTGCAGCGCCACCTACTGGTCCAGAGATAAAAAAAAATGTATTTTGCTTATAACTTCTGAACAGTTTGCCCAAAAATCGTAAAAGTGGTCTCGTTGGATTCAGGACGGCATGCTTAGTTGATGATATATTCATATCGGCCATCTTTTTGATCTTATGATGCTAATTTCATTTGATTGGCATCAGTCTGATTGTTCTAAATGAATTTGTCTAAATTAAATTAACTTTTTTAATTTAAGAAATTGACCAAAGATAATGCATACATTTAATAAGATTGGAAATAATTGCTGTTATAATGGTAAAAAATGCCCCTGGAAATGAATTTGAATGGGCAAGTATCGCACTGTAATGGGAAAGTTAATGTCTGTTTTTGATCAGAAAGAGCTAATTTTTTTTCAAAGAAAAATGTTAGCAATAGATCCCTGCTATCATACTTCAGTACGGGCATCCGAGTTGTGTCTTGCAATGAGCACATTTAGCACACAGCATTGTTTCGGATGTTGCGTCCAAAAAAAATATACGTCATAAACGCCGTTTTTCTATCTTTAGTTAAAATTGACTGTAAGAGCCAAGCGAACCAGGACTAAATATATCCAAAAGAACCAAGAGGTCCGAACTACAAGTGTGAACACACCCTAAATCTGAATGGAAAAACATGCATTATCCATTGATAAATCTTTGGAGAGGTGCAGATTAATTGACGCCATTGAAATTGGTTAGCATACATGTTAAGTTAAATTGATTTAGCCATTGCAGCAGTGGCTTATGGGACTGAATAGTTCAACTGAAGGAATCAATGACTAACAAACAGGCATTTAATTTGATGAGAATGTGGGATCTAGTGTTTCATGTAGTGATTTGATTGACGTTATTCTGTGATAGCGTTGCGTACATCTTTTCTTTACTTGCATTGTTTTTGTTCAGTTTTCACTTGTGCATGATGGGTAATTGAAGCTCTTTTTAATGGTCTCCCTGTGTCTGTAAAACCACAACAACAGAACAATAGTTTACTGAAGTCTACTACTGCTGTTCTTTGATTTGTTTCCATTTTATCTCTGTTATCTTGCAGCAACATTTTTCCAAATTCTTCTTTCTTATAAATCTTGTAAGTAGGAACACAAGCTTTACCAGTTGCAGTTATTTGGTTCATTTCAGTTTGTTTACTTCAATCTTTTTCTTTCGTTTACACTGTCACTCGTTCATTGTTGCAGTACTTGTTTTCTTGGGGCAAGAGACTTGCGCATAAGCTGCTTGAGTTAAAGGTCCGGGAGTGTTTTGACTGCTGCCCAAATCTCATTGGCTCAACTGCAACAAATATTCAGGATCCTAAGGTGGGACATCGGTTTACGAGTGTCACGTGGCCGCCGAGACCCGAGACTGTTTGTTGCGCTTGATCCTTCTCCTTGATTCAACTTACCCCGCCATCATTAAAAACTACTTCCTATCCATACCATCTCCTGAAGGACCTGTACTAACTGATCTTCTCCAAAGAAACACACCAACCAATGTTATTTTGAGTTTTTGCCCAGCATTTATTTGACAGCTTTTGTTTTACGTTAGCGTTTGATTCATTTCTTTCAGTTTTCATTTGTTCCTTTTATGTTTTGTATGGATATTTCTGCATGTCGTGGTTGTTGGTGCAATTTGTTTCAGCCATATTGTGCCTTAATGTCTTAATTTAGGATGCTGGACTATACAAATTGGCCTTTAATCAACGTTTGTCTGACATGAAACCCAACTGACATGCTCTGATAACAGGGATACTGACCAGGAGATGTAGAAGAGCGTGTTGTGTCTCAAACACCATTGCACATTATGGCTCTACAATGCGATTTTGTGTGATCCGAACAAGACCACGTCCCCTAAATAGATAGAAACGTGCTGGTGTCGTAAAAAGCCCATTAGATTAGCGCTCGCTTCCTACTGCAAATGAAATTATGCCTGTCAAACAAATGTAATAAACTCTTGTTGAAGGATAAATCGTTTATAATGTGAGTATTTATAGCTAGAAATTATGAGTAATATTAACATTTGAACACAGTGACTTTCACTGGACCCCTTTCACTCAGTATTTAAACCTATACATTACCGGTCAGAAGTTTGGAATTAATAATTGGAATATTTTTTGTGCATCAAATCACTATTTCTGAAGTAATGATGATGAAAATTCAGCTTTGATCACATGAATAAATGACATTTGACAAAATATGAACACAAAACATTTTAAATTGTAATTTATTATAAAATATGATGCTGAAAATGCAGCTTTGATCATATGAATAAATTACATTTGAAAAAATATGAACACAAAACATTTTAAATTGTAATTTATTATAAAATATGATGATGAAAATGCAGCTTTGATCATATGAATAAATTACATTTGACAAAATATGAACACAAAACATTTTAAATTGTAATATTTATGTAATTTATATTTTTAAAATGTAACTCTTATTGTAATATTTTTTTAATATATTTATGTAATATATATAACTTTTTTGTATATATAAAAACTGAAATAAATTACATTTTACAAAATATTCACATAGAAAACATTTTAAATTGTAATAGTTTTTTTAATTTATTATAAAATATGATGCTGAAATTTCAGCTTTGATCACATGAATAAATTACATTTGACAAAATATGAACACAAAACATTTTAAATTGTAATATTTTTGTAATTTATTATAAAATATGATGCTGAAAATTCAGCTTTGATCATATGAATAAATTACATTTGACAAAATATGAACACAAAACATTTTAAATTGTAATTTATTATAAAATATGATGCTGAAATTTCAGCTTTGATCACATGAATAAATTGCATTTGACAAAATATGAACACAAAACATTTTAAATTGTAAAACTTTTGTAATATTGTTTTGTAATATATATTTTTTAAATGTATTCCTTATTTTACATTGTAACATTTTTGTAAATATCTTTTTATTTATATATATATAATATAATTTTTTTAATATAAAAACTGAAATAAATAAAAAAATGACAAAATATTTGCATAGAAAACATTTTAAATTGTAATGTTTTATGTAAAAATATATATATTTATAGTTTAAAAAAATTTCTTTTGAAAACTTTGACCAGTAGTGTAAAATTTCTTTTTATTTTTTTATTATTATTTTATGATATTGACAATTTCATTTGCATTATGAAGTTGCATTGTCTGTATATGTCCACATATTTTGCCCGTGTAATAATAATAATCACGCAATTTGTCAAATTATTGACAGTGCATCAAAAGATCAAGATAGAATAGTTTAAATTGTTTAACGCCGTTGTTTGGACCACTTTACAGCTCATAGTTTTAGTTTGATGCTTCTTATAAAGTTTAAGATGAATATATATGTTAATTATTGTATTTTTTTTTAAATCCCACAAAATATCCAGCATTGAAACCATGTTTGACTTGACTTAATTTCTGATCAAATAAATATCAAAGCAGCTTTACAGAAACTCCCTTAGAGTCGCAAATGAGTGGCCGTATTTATTCCTCTCCCTGTAAGATCTCTTTGTCGGTAATCCCTGTCATGGCCTCCTGCGATACGCATGTGAAAGTGTCACTTAGTGTGTTTGTGTCTCTCCCTGTCCGTCTCTCTCTCTCTCTCTCAGCCCTGGCGACTCAAGCTGGAGTTGAACTGAGACGTAAAGGCTCTCAGATGTCCACAGACACCATGGTGTCCAACCCCATGTTTGACGCCAACGAGTTTCCTGATAATTACGAGTCCGGTCGAGCCGAAGCGTGTGGGACGCTGTGCAGGATCTTCTGCAGTAAGAAGACTGGAGAGGAGATACTTCCTGTGTACCTGTCCAGGTAATCGCTAGTTGTTCTCAAGGAATCGAATTTCGTTTTGGCGTGTCCTATAATAGGTTTACATGCATCAAACTTTAATTTCATCTAGGGCTGGGCGATATATCGAATATTAGCGATACTATCGCAATAATTTTGACGACGGTGTAAAATTTGAAAATATCGTGAATATCGAATATTTCAAATTCAACATGCAAACTTTCCCAAATAACATTACCAGATAACGCAGAGGTCTGCTTCCACCATTCACTAAACATCGGAAGCAGAAGAGTTAAATATATACGCCCAGCGTATGAAAAAGAAAGCAACAGAAACATGCGCGCATGAGAGAAATAATAGCGCAGCGCGGGGCGTGCTCGTGCTGCGGACTCTGACCGAGCGCGCAGCGCGCCTTTCAGACAACATGCGATCGGGATTCAGTTCCTTCATGGATTATTGGGTTTCAGTGGTCAAACAGATGTAAAAATGCACGTGCTGGCAAGTATTCAGGTAAACACAGTAATGTATGTCTTTAGTGAACGTACCACTAATCTATATAATTTATACACAGAGTTGAGTGAGAAATCGTGTGTTACAATGAATTTGGTCCGTGGAGCTCTTAAAGGGCCGGACCTCATATTCTGTGTGATTTAATGTTACTGAAACAACAACGAAAATTAGAAAACCACCCCATGCTTGGCTAAACAACTTTAATATAGTTATTAAGAATCAGTGTAGCCTATGGTTAATTTATCTAATTAAGACTGAGCAGTTTATATATATATATATATATATATATATATATATATATATATATATATATATATATATATATATATAAGCTGCTCAGTCTTAATTATATAAATTAACCATACTACACTGATTCTACACTGATATATATATATATATATATATATATATATATATATATATATATATATATATATATATATATATATATATATATATATATATATATTTGATTTTGATTTATTTCTTGACTTGCAGCTGTTAAATAGACCCACTGTAGGTGAAAATAAAGCACTGTTTTACTTGTTTTACTTATGTTTTGGTTTTGTTTTTTTAAAGATCAAATTAAAAATCTATATTGTAATTATAAAAGTACATTTAAAAAAATATTAAATTACTCGTATCATGATTTAAGATTTTGGTCATCCCAACCCGTTACCAGTAAACGTAAACATTTTGTATTTAATTTGGTCCTATCTAAATAGTTTTTGTTTTTTTAATGGGGGCAAAAGAAAATATTTTTTTAAATTTAAAAGCAATTGCAAACATATCGAGATATATATCGAATATCGTCAAAATTTTGAAAATATCGATATATATATATATTTTTGGATATCGCCCAGCCCTAATTTTATCTAATATTCACTGCAGCATTAGCGTCTGAAATCCATGTGAGTAGGCACTACATTTGAATTTTAACTTCGTTTGCGACCGTTAATAAAGTATGTTCTATATAGTATGAATGAGTGTAGTATGAACGTACTACATCCGCCATGTTGTTGTTATCATGTGACCTATAAGCTAGAGGTCTACACGAGCCCGAACCCGAAGACACCCGTAATGTGCTACACGTAACCGACCCGGAACCGTTTGTTATTTCAGATCCGAGAAATGCCAAAAATGTAGTACCCGGAACCGAGCTGGATCCGTCTATTATTTGAAAGCTGGAACCGAACCCAGCGGGAAGACACAGACCAGACTGGACCCGATTGTCTCATATTACACAATAAACTGCTCAGTCAATAAACAAGTTGCAAAAAAATATAACTTTTTGTCTCAGCCTACCTAACGTCATAGCCGTCGTCTCCCTTCCTTGTACCTGTTTGTGATGCTTTCATGCACCAGAATTTTTTCTCTGCCGGTGCTAAGGGGGGGCTAGACCAATATGTGGGGGAAATAATCAATATTCATGACGTCAGAATTACTTCATAAAGGTTTTTTTTTAATAAAAGCAGCTATGGTACACACCACATGCATCAGTGTAGTTTAAAATGATATTTAGCCAAAGAATAGGCATATTCAAAAAAAAATTTTTTTTTAATGAAATGAACATCACAATCTTAGTGATTATGTAATGGATTAAATGTAGCCTTTTAATGGATTTAAGCGTTTTTTTTCACATGGCTGACATATCCAATTGTTTTTCAGTGGGAGCGGCACATTTTTAGAAAGCCATGATTGCAACGAAGCGCTGAGCCTCTATTTCACGCTCAGCGTTCGGCGTTTTTACCGGTCACCGAGAGATGAAGAATGTTCAACTTTTAATAAAACACAGCACTCATCACTGACTTTGTTTACATGGACAGCAGTAATCTAATTACTGACCTTATTCTGAATAGGACAATATTCTGATTAAGGTGTTTACATGAGTTGCTTTTAAAATATTTAGTTCATGTTCCCGTTTTACATGTTATAGAACATCGATTAATGGCACAAGTTAGGCTATTACGTCCCCATGCCACAGAAAAAAACAAGCTTTCAATCAAACAAGATTCGTTTTCTTACCCCATTGTCAGATAATTTTGCTTGTTTTAAGCAAAAACTCACTTAATTTTGCATCTTGATTTAAGAATTTTTTGATATTTTTAGATATACTAGAAACAAGACAAAAATACTAAGTTAGAAGAGCATTTTTGCAGTGCAATGCCGTTTAGATGAATAGCACACCTGTTAAAAAAAAACACACAACAATTTTAAAGAGAAAGCGACTGATCGGATCATATCAATGTGGATACGTTTGCACCACCTGCGATTCATACCACTTTATACAATATAGCATAGCCTATTGCTTTAAAGCCACAAATATAATAACTATCTATAGGCCTACTGTAATTAAGACATGTATTCAAGAAATGTGGGGGGGCTAAACCAGGCTATTCAAAATTCTGACGGTGCTGTAGCCACCCTTAGCCCCGGTGTAGCGCAGTCACTGGACGCTTTACAATCCTTGCTAAGAAAAAGGTTCTATCCGTGTTATTCCTCTCTTGTTATTCCAAGCATGCTTAGTCCACTATGTCACGGGTGACGGATGACAAATGTGAATTTACCAGATTTGCATTTCGCATAATAACTTTGACTGTTTGCCCTTTTGAACTATAATAGCGATTGCTCGTTCGGTGCCATGGCCTCTGACGTTTGCATTATTTATTTGCTGTAATCTCTATGAGCCGAGTCTGACCACCAAAACTTTAAGATTAAAAAATACGGTTCATTCATATTATTATTAAAGTCATTACAGTCACTGCGGAAGCTCGGGTTGCCATAGAAACCGGAAATATGAGCAATTTTTTTAATGCAATTTGAGCGTGATTTAAAACATTTATGTGGCAGTTCACCTGAGATTTTGTTGCTGATTTGAAATATATGATTTAAATATGAGTACATTATTACCGTGCGCTTGCATTAAATCTGAGAGCGAGCAGCTTTTTCTAAGCCTTATTTCCCGGCTCACTTTTGCTTATCCTAATTTTATCATTTTTAAGTTACACAAAACACACAAGCCGTGCTGACTGACTCTGATCACGGCCGGGTGTTCTCCGAGTCCGATCGACTCGGGTGTTACACACAATGTTAAACAGACCCGTGTAAACCTCTACTACAAGCCTCATCATCATTCATAAATCCTCTCCCGTGGCCTCATGGGACAGTAAAGTCTCCATCGTATTCGCACTTCAGAATCTCGGAGTATTAGGTCATCCGGGTACTTTTCCCCTACTGTTTTTCAAATACTATATAGTAGAGAAGTATTCGATGTCAGTCTTTCTTAAACCCCTCCTTTCCCAGAGCCTGCTCTGCTATGATTGGTCAGATGACCCAGTCTATTGTGATTGGTTGACCGCTGACAGCAGTGTTTGAGGGCGGGGCAAAGTAGACATTGTTCGCAGCAGCCAATGAATACCATGGGCTGGCATTATGCAAATTTACTACAAACCAATGTAGATTGGATTTACTGACGACTCGTTTCAGGCCATTCAGAAACGCTTAAATAACAATAACTCCATTTATCTACCTATTACAATAACTATTACACACGACATGAAAGGTAATATCTGATCAATCCTTACAGGGGCACGTTAACTAACATGAATCGACTTCCCTTCTGTATCTGATGGTTCTGCCAGGTTCTACATGGTCCTGATCCAGGGTCTTCAGATATCAGACTTCATTTGTCGGCCAGTTCTAGCCAGCATAATCCTGAACTCTTCGGCTCTCTTCTGCTCCGATCTCAAAGGGATCAATGTCGTGGTTCCATACTTCATATCTGCACTGGAGACCATCTTACCGGATCGGTGAGCAATGTTTTCTGATGTCTGTGAAACTGGATCTTGTCTACATTCTTGGGGTGGGTGATATTGACAAAAAGTGACATCTCAGTATTTTCTGGGGTTTTGTCGATAATGATAATTAGTGTTTTGCTGACTGTGTTTTTATGCTTGTACCTTTGCCTGTTGTGCACTGCTGACTGCCAAAGCATTCATATTTTGTGTGTTGTTTGGGTTTACAGCAGTGTCAGAAATTAACTTTCACTACAGGGGATATTTCTTTCTAACCTTATGAGATGTATGCCTCATATTTTATGTCCAATTCTAACATTAAATCTATAAATTGGAATAGTATCCAATCCAATTAAATCAACAGAAGTGGCACAGAAGCTGCATCTACACTCACCTAAAGGATTATTAGGAACACATACTAATACTGTGTTTGACCCCTTTCTCCTTAATTCTACGTGGCATTGATTCAACAAGGTGCTGAAAGCATTCTTTAGAAATGTTGGCCCATATTGATAGGATAGCATCTTGCAGTTGATGGAGATTTGTGGGATGCACATCCAGGGCACGAAGCTCCCGTTCCACCACATCCCAAAGATGCTCTATTGGGTTGAGATCTGGTGACTGTGGGGGCCATTTTAGTTCAGTGAACTCATTGTCATGTTCAAGAAACCAGTTTGAAATGATTGGAGCTTTGTGACATGGTGCATTATCCTGCTGGAAGTAGCCATCAGAGGATGGGCACATGGTGGTCATAAAGGGATGGACATGGTCAGAAACAATGCTCAGGTAGGCCTTGGCATTTAAACCATGCCCAATTGGCACTAAGGGGCCTAAAGTGTGCCAAGAAAACATCCCCACACCATTACACCACCACCACCAGCCTGCACAGTGGGAACAAGGCATGATGGATCCATGTTCTCATTCTGTTTACGCCAAATTCTGACTCTACCATCTGAATGTCTCAACAGAAATCGAGACTCATCAGACCAGGCAACATTTTTCCAGTCTTCAACTGTCCAATTTTGGTGAGCTCGTTTTTGTAGCTCAAATTGTAGCCTCTTTTTCCTATTTGTAGTGGAGATGAGTGGTACCCGGTGGGGTCTTCTGCTGTTGTAGCCCATCCGCCTCAAGGTTGTGCGTGTTGTGGCTTCACAAATGCTTTGCTGCATACCTCGGTTGTAACGAGTGGTTATTTCAGTCAAAGTTGCTCTTCTATCAGCTTGAATCAGTCGGCCCATTCTCCTCTGACCTCTAGCATCAACAAGGCATTTTCACCCGCAGGACTGCCGATACTGGATGTTTTTCCTTTTCACACCATTCTTTGTAAACCCTAGAAATGGTTGTGTGTGAAAATCCCAGTAACTGAGCAGATTGTGAAATACTCAGACCGGCCCGTCTGGCACCAACAACCATGCCACGCTCAAAATTGCTTAAATCCCCTTTCTTTCCCATTCTGACATTCAGTTTGGAGTTCAGGAGATTGTCTTGACCAGGACCACACCCCTAAATGCATTGAAGCAACTGCCATGTGATTGGTTGATTAGATAATTGCATTAATGAGAAATTGAACAGGTGTTCCTAATAATCCTTTAGGTGAGTTTAAAGCAGCATTTACATGTATTTACACTGCAATTACAATTGCATGAATAATGCTATCAGATTAATGTTTTTTGGTCACACTTTTGTTTAAGGTCCAATTCACACTATTAACTAACTATTAGCCATGAGTTTTTCCTCAGTAAACTCCTAATTACTGCTTATTAATAGTTAGTAAGGTAGTTGTTTAGATTAAGGGATGTAGAATATGGTCGTGCAGAATTAGACATTAATATGTGCTTTATAAGTACTAATAAACAGCCAATATCCTAGTATTTGTGCATGCTAATAAGCAACTAGTTAATAGTAAGAATTGGACCCTAAACTAAAGTTTTACCATTTCTTTTTTGATTCTTTGTTTGGAACGAAACAGACCAAAAACAGACAGTGTTGACAATAATGTTTCTATAATGTAACTCACAATATTCATTAAACTGTTGTACAAAACCAGTGTCACATTTGCAAGCTGATAATCAGGGATAATAGCACTCTTGCTCGTGATATATTGATAGACATTAGGGGTTGCACAGACTAGTTGACTTCAACTCTTTAACCGCCAGCGTTTTAATAAAAAGTTGCCAGCCACCGCCAGGGTTTTTGACCATTTTCACCAAAATGTAGTAGCCCATAGAATATTTTGTTTTATGAACATCTGAGCATGCGATATATCAAAAGAAAGAGCTGACCCTCTTCTTTTAAACAAAAAAACTGTTTTATTCTAGCTTCATGCATTCCTTTTTAAGTTTAATAAAAAAGCAACATTTTGAGCAAAAAGCTGAGAAAATCAGGTTTTTGTGAAAGACTGTCTCCAGATCAGATTCAGAGCGACGATCACACACAGATGGAGGAGATCGAGTCTATCAACACCTCTAATGCTTCACAGTCCTGTAGCTCGCCCTGGGTCCACATCTCATGCAGTAACATTAGATAGTTTTGATTTATTTGATGTTTAATGTTGATGATCACGGTATTTTTCATATGTATCTGCTCACATACGATCGCTTGTTTTACTGCGTCTTCCTCACGTGTGTCAGGAAATTCAGTACTCTTTCGATAGATGCGTAATAGCGCCCCCTATCGTCTAACAGTGGAAACACAGAAAATTTGGCGGGGTAAGAGTTAATTCTCTGCCATGAAACTTTATGATTGATGTCGACTAGTCTCTGATCATGGCCTATATATATTTTGTCCTCATTGTTGTCGCTACTAGAACAAGCTCCTGATTGGTTAATGCGTCATTCGCACCGCAGAATGACTTAAAAAAAACCTTAAGTCGCTCAACCCCTAATAGACTTACAAGATAAGGACTCGTACAGATATGTATGATATAATTCTTGCCCTCAAATATACTTGATTTTTGAGTGACATACTCAATAAACATAAACTTCCAGATTGAGAAAACAACAGCTATTATCATAGACAATACGTATCACACACCCCTACTACACGCTCGATTGTTAATGCATATATAATGTTCTGTTCATTTTTCTCCATCAGGGAGTTGTCCAAGTTTAAGTCGTATGTGAATCCTACCGAGCTGAGAAGAGCTTCCATCCACATCCTGTTATCAATGCTTCCTCTCCCTCACCACTTTGGCAACGTCAAATCGGAGGTAAAAAGGGTTTATTATCTAGTAATCTTCCTGGGGTCTCTGTAACTAAATTTCCACATTGAATTGCCTGTGGTTTTCTAATTACATTTGCAGATCCTGTTGGAAGGGAAATTCAGCAATGATGACAACTCACTCCATGACAAGGCGGTCACCTTCCTGTCCCTGAAGCTGCGATTGGTCAATATTTTGATTGGCGCCCTGCAAACAGAGACAGACTCAATCAATACACAGATGATACTAGGTACGGCTGCCTGTTCAATGTGTCCGTTGACTGTTTTGTCAAGGGAAATACCGTATATACCAGAATATAAGACGAGGTTTTTGTCCTAAAAATAGGCTGAAAAATGTGGGTTCGTCTTATGTTCACGATATAGACCAAATCACGGGGGAAAGGGAGAAAGCAGAGGGAAAGAGTAGCCAACACGATAGGCTACGTAATGAGCGAGAGTTTACATGCACAGCATGCTGACAACGCAAGTTTACATGACTTTATTAATAAACCGGGTTATTTCCTTGTAGTGACGTCAACAATAATAATGTCCGTATCTGACTCGGAGTATCCCAGATGTTACGTCAGTTGTGATGTAAAGCGTGTAAGCGGGAGATTTACGGCTCATATTACCCCTCATGCAGTCACAGATGCAGCGTTTTCACTGAACCTCTTAATGCGTTTATGCCGCGCAAAATCGGGATAAGAGGCAAAAAACTCCCTGTCCCGACCGGTTTATGCTTAAGCCATTTATGACCTTACTCCGATAAAAGAAAACGGGTCACCGCGTTTACATGAGCATGTTCATTGTCTGATTATTAGGCATAAAGAACATGTAAACGCACTCGTTGTTATGAATGAAATAATCAGTAAAGGCCCGTTTGCTCTGCTGTTCTTATTGCAATCCCACAGTTTGGTTTGCTTCAAGACTTTAATGTCAGATGTGTTTGATTAAAAGCAGATGGTTATTTTACATGTTCACTGTACCACAATTACATACATACATAATTATTGTATTTTTGTGAAAAGGTCACTCATTTCTGAACTCATTGACAGAGTGCACTTTATTTTGTGACAAATTAATCCAAGTATTTAATGAATGGTGTTAAAAAAAAAAAATTCCAATGAATTATCAGTAGAATTTTCAAATAAAATAATTTTCTGTTGAAAACCAGATTTTTCCCTAATCTATTTTTCCCCCCAAAATAAGTCTGGAAAATGGGGGGGTCGTCTTATATTCGGGTATATACGGTACTATAAAACAAACTATATGTATTGATTAACCAAGAAACATATTAGCGTTAAGCCTTTTTGTTGTTGTTGCTTTAATCAATAATAACTTCATGTGTGTCTCTTTACAGCGGCGATGCTGAATATCGTCCAGGATTCGGCTCTGTTGGAGTCTGTCGGTGCCCAAGCTGAAGTGGTACGAGTTGTGCTTCCTCTTTGTTATTTATGAGATCAGAGAGAGAGCTTGAGCTGGATCTCAAGTGTCTGCAAGAGCAATCACATTTCACCAGTTAAAAATGGCATGGATGAAGTGCTGGTGTGTTGTGTTTTGTAGGGCAGTGTGGATGGAAGCCATTCTCTGGCTAAGAGCCACAGTCGCAATAACAGTGGCATCAGCAATGCTAGCGCGGGAAGCTCCGAGGCCACAACTCCAGACAGCGAGCGTCCCGCCCAGGCCCTGCTGAGGGACTACGGTAAGGGACGCTATGCAGAAACCACCGCCACATCTGAGCTGCATTTGAGCTTTCGACTGTTTGACCAATTGCTTTCGTTCCTCTTAAAGGGGTCATAGCACACACAGTTTCTGCCTAACTCATGTTCATCTTATAGAGTAGTGTTGATCCTTCATATCTCCCAAGAGTCTTTAGTTTTATCAGATTTATAAGAGATGATACACTGTACCAATTCTTTCTGAAAACAGCCGAGCTCGTGGAGGCGTGCAGTGGGCGGAGCTAAAGACACACAATCACGCACACACACACACACATCATGGCATTATCCCTGGATAACTCATGATTCACTATACGTTTGTGTTGTTTACGTTATGTGTTGTAAACACACATTTGACCGGAATCTTTCCCTTTCATATATGCAAATCCAGCGTCGAACTGGGCCTTGTTTATAAAACGTTTGTCACCGATATGCCGGGAACACACTTACACGGACTGTATACTGTGCATACACTTTCAATGGAGGGACAGAAAGCTCTCAGACTAAATCTAAAATATCTCAAACTCTGTTCCGGAGATGAACAGAGGTCTTACGCAGTGTTGGGGAAAGTTACTTTGAAAAGTAATGCATTACAAGTTACTTAGTTACTTTTTAAGAAAAGTAATGCGTTACGTTACTTTTGTGTTACTTTTTCTCACTTGGACTGGGCTTGTTTTTTTGTTTTGTTTTTATAACAAAAAGGTTCTGTTTCTGTGCAAATTTAAAGACCTCTTCATACCAAAATTGAATTGAATTAAATTAATAAGCTTTAGGCTGAGGTAAAAATACAAATTCACACGCTCTGCTTTGCTGCCATTCTGGATCTTGGAAAAAAAGCTAGTAATTTTTGCACATGGTTTAACTGAATCATTAAAGGTCAGCAGCAAATTGGTCAATAAAGGTAGATTAAATGCATCAAAATATTTGTTTTATTTATTATTTAATTATTGGAGGTTTGCATATTTTGCATTTGACAGATTTTATTGTTTTTGAGGAATATTATGCAAGTGAGATGAATAAATGCTCAAATTTAGTCTAGAACTGCAATAACTATCATGTTCACACACAACGCCTCTGCACTTACTCTCAATTTCATGGGGACAGGAGCTGTAAGTCAAATAAATGTGAAAAAGTAACTTGCGTTACTTTTTTTGAAAAAGTAACTGAGATATTTTGTTGTAAATTTGAAAAGTAATGCGTTACTTTACTAGTTACTTGAAAAAGTAATCTTATTACGTAACTCAAGTTACTTGTAATGCGTTACCCCCAACACTGGTCTTACGGGTGTGGAACAACATTAGGGTGAGGCATTAATGACAGAATTTGCATTTTTGGGTGAACTAACCCTTTAAGCCGTTCAAAAACGCTGATTCTTCCAAAGAGAGATGTAATGAAACGGCTGTTGAAATCATTTACACTTTAAAACGGCTGTTGAAATTATTTAAAGACTGAGCTGACCAGCAATGCATCGGTGCTAAGAGATTTCGCATGCCTTGGACATGGCAACCTTTTTCAAGAAGTCGTCTCGGCCTGAAGGACAGACGCAGGTAATCACACGCCTCAGTCGATCTCTTTCACATCCACTGTCTGTTTAGTGCAAATCTACGGAGCCTCTGCACACATCACCATTGAACACATTATCATTAATCAGTCCCTCCGGAAAAATGCAGCTTTTTTTTGTGATTGTTGCAGGGAAAAATCCTTGATTATGCGGCATTTTTTCTTAAAAAATGCGATGGAATATGCAGGATATTTATGCGATGATATTGCGGGAACTTGAAAAAGTGATTGCCCAACACCCTGTTCTCACTCGGCTACTCCCTTAATGTAAAGAGTCATGTCTTTTCACTTCCTATGATAAGCAACACTACATCACAGAAAGGGCTGGGGATATTTCAGACCTTAATAAACACATGGCACATGACATTGATGAGTTCTGTAGCTTTAAAAAATGAATATGCTGCAACTTCTGTAAAAATGAATAAATAAATAAGTGCTTTCTTGTTTTACAGAGGTTGCTATACAAAAATGAAGTGCAATCTCTTACTGTAACTTTACATACTACTAATATACCTACAACTGTAAGGTTCATACTAGCCTAGTATGATTAACCCACTGGTGACAAAACAGTTCAATATTACAACTGTTGCATCAACTCCTGAATGAAACTCCAACAGTCCACTGTGAAAATGAAAACGGGGCTGAATCCGAAATCACCCCCCAAACCCTCAATCATTACATTACATTACATTACACTACATTAATCCACAAATACAGTTCATTAAAGGCGTGAATGAAAACGAGTCTGTGAAGTCGGACAGCCGTTGTGTGTACATTGGTTGTACACTCTATTGCAGTGCATTGTGGGATTGAATGAGTGCACTCAATAACATCCACTATGGTTTCGGACACCACTACAAATGGCTGTCCCCTCAAATAATGCCCTATTTGAGGGTGTGGGGGTGATTTTGTATTCAGCCTATAACTGCGTAGCTCACTGGCGGGGTTTGCAGATTGATGTTCACCTCGCATCATTACGTTACTTCATAGTGTTCCCATCACAACAGGCGGAAATGGCTGCTCTTGTGTGAAGTAAACGCAACATTTTTCAACTTTCTGCTAAGATGTATGTGACTTTTGCAATGAAAATGCGGGGATTATGAAATCATGCAAGGTTGCATATTTTGCGGCAATTTGTGCGGTGAAAGTGTGCCGTATTTGAAAAAATACGGCCCCCCGTATAAATATGCAGACTTTGGCTGATTATGCATTAAATCAGGCGATCGCATAATTGCGTTTTTCTGGAGGGACTGATTAATAGCGTATTTAATATTCAGTACACATGCACGAAGTGTAAAACGAGAAGGGCATAGTTTAACCAAAAAAGAACCCAAATTTCGCGGTTGTTGCGTTGCTCTGCGGTTGACGCGCGGGGCGCATGTGCATCAAACAGACTGAACGCAGTCGAGAGGGAGACAATCAATATTGAGTGCAAAAACACTGATTTAGCTGAAATATCTGCTTTTGGACGCTAAATTTAGGTTTAAAAGTCAACATGTAATTCACATATTTTATGAGAGTAGTAACTGTAAAGGGAGAACAGCGTGCAATTGAATATAAATGTAAGACGTTTCTACAGGATAAAGCATTGACCGTAACAGTGTGTGTGTCCATAGAGAATGTGTGTGTGTTCCTGCAGAACATTCCTCTTATCTGGTAACACTGAGCTTGTGTTTTTCGTGTTTTTGTTTTTCTTTAATATCATTTTAATGTAGGGATTTAAACTGTCCTTTTGCATAGTAGCTTTATTTGCACATATATAGCACAGATATACCCTTAGGAAAATAACCATGGTTTTATTATAGTACAAAACAGTTATTATAGTGTTTTTTGTGGCGTATTGATTACCATTTGTACAACCACACAAATACCATATAGAAAACTGTGGATTGAAGCAAAACTATGGTTAATTTGTGGTTACTATTGAATAACTACAATAACAGTTTTATTTATTTATTTATTTTGTATTATTCGTTGTAAAACCATGGTTAATTTTTGTAAGGTATATTCACTGTATGTTTTCATAGCACAGCTGACATGTTTGTTTGAAGGACAGCATTGGGCAGGATGTGGAACAGTGTGTTTTGTCAGTAAAAACGGCTTTTTAATCCGATTAATCAAAAAAACATGACCATTATCAAAATAATCGTTAGTTAAACGATTAAACTCAGCCAGGCCCCGCCCCTTTATTCTCTGTATGAGTTAATTAAAGGTGCACTGTTACACTTTTTCAGTAAAATATCCAAACCCCACTAGGCCAGTGTTTTTTTTGTTTTTTTTTTCAATTGAGTACTTATAATATCCCAAATGTTTCCAACTATTTGTAAATCGTAAGAAATTGCTATTTTAACCAATGAACCGGGACGTGTGAGGGCGTGGCCTGTCAGTGACATCATATCTGCGTTACCCTCGGTTACCGGTGTTATTCTGCAGAAGCGCTTTACTCACTGCAGTGTGAACACGATTCAAGTGTCACAGCAGCCGCCGAGCTAACACACAGAGTAACGTCATAACATCATTCAACACACTCAGATGTGTGTGATATGATGAACAGAGCTGCGTTACCTCATACTCATGTCTCTCACTAGCAATCGCTCCAGCGGCCTCGCTCAGCTCCTCAACACTCGCCTCGTTCTGCTTTATATTACAGTAACGTTAATAATCAAATCCATGATTACTGCCCGAGTCCTATCCCGATTCTTCCCCACCGGCTGTGAGGTGAAGACCACATGTCTTAAGATTCTGAGCTCAAACTCGGCCTCGTCAAACTACACCTTTGTTTAGAATAGGCGACCTCTAGCGGACTGAAAAGTTACATAGTGCACCTTTAAATGAGGAATATTGTGCCGTGTTCGTTCCCGGAAAAAAACTCAAGGAGTTCAGAAACAGAGATACTGATATAGAGAAGAACTCAGAGCTTTCTCATGCTCAAACAACAACATTACACACTAAAGACAGATAAACATGGATAAAAGGTCCTCTTTAAAGCATTCAGGAAGTGCATCCCAGGAATGTGACGTAATGCATGTTTGTAGCATGTTGATGGTGCAGCAGACGTCTCTTCAAACCCAAAGCTGTCGAACATCTTTAACCAGTTTTGTTTTTGCATAATGAATGCTTTTTATTTATTTTCAAAGCATGACGTCAAGCGAAGCCTAACGCGGCTTGATGATCATCATTGTAACTAGCGAGCGATAACTTGTTCTTGTGCTTGTCTGTGTTCATGTGTATGGTTTATCATTGCCGTCACATGTCTCTGTGCCTGGCTTGCGTTGTGTGCGCGCGTGTGTTACTAACCCGCTGTCTGTGGCGTGCTGTGTGTTATATCCCAGCTCTCCACACAGACACGGCGGCCGGGCTGCTGATCCGTAGCATCCACCTGCTCACCCAGAGACTGAACTCCCAGTGGAGACTCGACATGAGCATCTCACTGGCCGCCCTAGAGCTGCTGGCCGGCCTCGCCAAGGTACGCTGACACATTCATCTTTATATTTATATAGTGGTCATTTGGTCATTTTGTCCAAAACATTTGATGATGTGATGGGTTTTTTTTTACGTCATCAGAATGGTATGAAACTTGGTAAAGGTTTTGGCACTTGCTGTGTGAACACACAAAAAAAATGATGAATAGTCACACTTGTATTGTTCACAGTCATTGGAAACCCTAGTGGAAGCATTTGGTACTGCAACCAAACAAAATCTGACTGAAAGCTCATTTTTTGAGAAGTCAACCTCAAATTTGGATCACAGCTTTTTTAGATTTAGCTTTGATTTTCTCACAGTTTTAGAGTAATGTGTGTTTTGGAAAATACATATTTCATATAAAAATTCTAAATGGTATTTTTGTGCTATTTTCGTTATAAAAATAAATGTAAAATTTTATAAAAAAAATTCTTAGTTTCAGCAATAATCTGTCAAGTGTCGTCTTTAAAAAGAGACCAATCTTCAATCTGTGATTCAAAGCATTCAAGATTTATGACCGTTTAAGTTGGAAATAAAAATTTTCCATGCTCAAAAAGGGAATAAATGAACTATAACTATGGCATAAATATAATTTAGTACTATAAAATCCCCTTTAAAATACAAAATGTTAAATAAAACATTATCAAACTAAAATATAGTAAAAAACATTCAGGGCTGGAGCTGGACTGGGGCTCAAATTCAGCCCTGGCAAACCCAGCCCATGAGTTCCTCGTGAATGTTTTTGCTGGAATTTGGGGCCTTAAAGGAACACTCCACCGTTTTTAGAAATAGGACTTATTCAACATCTTTCCGACATTTAGATATGTGGCCAAATGCATTATTGTCTCAGTGTATGCGTTGTTTTAGTTTGGCAGGGTCACCACTAGCTTAGCTTAGCATAATGAATGGAATCCTATGTTGCCAGCTAGCATGTCCCGAGTAAAAGTGATCCAAAACAACCCCACCTAATGACTTCTTGTGGCCTGCGTATTCACAACGAGTACAAATAGTGATGCAGATTAAGACTAGGCGATTTCCTAGGCAGATATTGACTCGGGACTAAATTATGGGAAGCACAGAAGCACTGCATTTGGGCACAGAGATGTCACGCAACACATGAAATGTAAGTTGTGGGATTTCATGTGTTGCGCGATATCTCTACGCCCAAGTAGCAGTGCTTCGCCTGAAGTAATTAGATGGGTTTTTTTTTTTTGGGATCACTTTTACACAGGACATGCTAGCTGGCAACATAGGATTCCATGCATTATGCTAAGCTAAGCTAGCGGCGACCCTGCCAAACTAAAACAATGCATACACTGAGACAATAATGCATTTGCCCACATATCTAAATGTAGGAAAGAAGTTGAATAAGCCCTATTTCTAAAACGGTGGAGTGTTCATTTAAATTGGAGTAAATAAATAAAACTAGGACAGGGACAGATATTGACAGATATTATCGAATTTACTGCGAATGCAGATAACAAACTAAATATTGCACTTTTGTCAATCTATTAAAAAGTTCATAAAACATTTAAAGAGAAAAAAGCTTTGTCCTTAATTCATGGGATCCAGGCTTTAAAGCTGTTTTGTTGGATTATCCTATACCCTAACCCAATGATATTTTAACTGAGTTTAACTGTAGGCCAGTTTCATTTAACCGTAAGATCATGGTAGTCACAGGTAAAACCATGCTCTTCATTACCATGTTTTTTTTTAAAGCCTAATAAATGTTGAAATTGGTAGCTTTCTTTTATACTGTAATGTAATGTCATTAATGTTTCATATAAACATCAGTGATACTGGCCTTCATTCATAAAAAGCCGTCATATGCCTTCTTTAAATTGTTTCTACAATTAATTTGGAGAGTAACTGAAATTAATACAATATTAAAATATTTAATAACTCACAATTAATATTAAAATGCGATTAATTAGTAAAAAAATTATCGATTCCCAGTGCTAAATAAACGTAGCACTGATAATAATCATAAATGGAGTAATGATTCTTTGCATCTCAGGAATTATTGCAGTATTCCACAATATTTATTCATATTTATTTTTAGTGCATTTAAATCAAATAAATGCAGTCTTGGTGAGCAGAAGAGACTTCTTTCAAAAACATTTAAAAGAACGTAATTATTCCAAACTTTTGAACCATTTGTGTGCAAGAAGAGTAAAATGCATGTTTGTTTCCGGACAGGTGAAGGTGAGTGTGGAGTCGTCTGATCGTAAGCGCGCGGTCAGCTCTGTGTGCAGTTACATCGTGTATCAGTGCAGCCGTCCCGCTCCGCTGCACTCCAGAGACCTGCACTCCATGATCGTCGCTGCCTTCCACTGCCTGTGCGTCTGGCTCACCGAACACCCCGACATGCTCAATGAGAAGGTACGGCCAACCTCAAGCTTCGACTGTAACGCGGTCAGAAACACGGAAACTTGAGCACCAGCCATTACCGTATATACACGAATATAATAGACTGAAAAATGTGGGTTCGTCTTATATTCGCGATATAGACCAAATCACGGGGGAAAGGGAGAAAGCAGAGGGAAACAGTAGCCAACATGATAGGCTACGTAATGAGCGAGAGTTTACATGCACAGCATGCTGACAACGCAAGTTTACATGACTTTATTAATAAACCGGGTTATTTCCTTGTAGTGACGTCAACAATAATAATGTCCGTATCTGACTCGGAGTATCCCAGATGTTACGTCAGTTGTGATGTAAAGCGTGTCAGCGGGAGATTTACGGCTCATATTACCCCTCATGCAGTCACAGATGCAGCGTTTTCACTGAACCTCTTAATGCGTTTATGCCGCGCAAAATCGGGATAAGAGGCAAAAAACTCCCTGTCCCGACCGGTTTAGCTTAAGCCATTTATGACCGTACTCCGGAAAAAGAAAACGGGTCACCGCGTTTACACGAGCATGTTCATTGTCTGATTATTAGGCATAAAGAACATGTAAACGCACTCGTTGTTATGAATGAAATAATCAGTAAAGGCCCGTTTGCTCTGCTGTTCTTATTGCAATCCCACAGTTTGGTTTGCTTCAAGACTTTAATGTCAGATGTGTTTGATTAAAAGCAGATGGTTATTTTACATGTTCACTGTACCACAATTACATACATACATAATTATTGTATTTTTGTGAAAAGGTCACTCATTTCTGAACTCATAGACAGAGTGCACTTTATTTTGTGACAAATTAATCCAAGTATTTAATGAATGTTAAAATGTTTTAGTTTTTTTCCAATGAATTATCAGTAGAATTTTCAAATAAAATTATTTTCTGTTGAAAACCAGATTTTTCCCCAAAAATAAGACTGGAAAATTGGGGGGTCGTCTTATATTCGGTTATATACGGTATTACTGAAGCCAAAACAAAGCAGTCAAACACGCCACTTCTCTCTTAAACTTCCTGTTTGTGACTACTGTCAAATATCAATGACATTCAAGAAACATGTGATGAATTTGTAACATTTTGGTGGTTCCACATCCACTTCTTGTTTTACTTTGTTTTGATGTCTCTAATTTAAACTTCTGTAAAACGATCGATTTGGTAAGTTTGATTCAGTTCCACGAATCACTGTCTCTTCAATTATTCATTTACATTATCTGCAAAACAAAAAGGAATTTTACAGATTTAAAATGTTGGTGTTAACATGAATGTAAATGTGTAGGTGAATATTGATAAATAAATATAGGTAAATATTGCTTTTCATTACGCTATATACAGAAGCTTTTAAAAGTTTGGGGTCTGTAAGATTTATTTTAAACAGCTGTTTTCTATGTGAACGTATAGTAAAGTCTATATTAGGGGCGTCGAAATTAATCGTTTCTTTGATGAGTCGTGATGCAGACGAGGACGATTCGGTATCGGTTCAGTAATAGACCATAACCGGTTATAATGTACTGATTCTTTTCTGGCGTAATTTGTCACGCACGTGTATTGTCGCTGTAGCACACGATGGCAGAGGGAGGCGAGACGCGAGTGAGAGTTATTAAAGGTGTCATGAACTGGCTTTTTTAATTTTTTATACTGTTCAACTAATGACGTTTGTGTGGTTTTTACATTCAGACACATAATGAATCAGTAATAGGCTATTTTCTACACTGGTTTTGAGGCTTTCTCCTGAACGCTGGATTTCGATGGGCGTGCCGCACTGAAGACTTGGAAGTAAACGCCCATGGCTAGGATTGGATAAGATTTGCATATTTAATGAGCTTCAGCTCCCCTGTCAGTTCAGTTCACATGAGGGAGGGATCGCTTTGAAAGCGGCGACCGGAATGATTCTCTCGATCACAGGGCTCGTAAACGTCTTTATCAAACAAACACAATGATTTGTTTCTCATCCACCCAAGATTGACTGGAATATTATTTCTGTATTACATGGCCCGCCCGATTGGTCGATAAGCCCAAACCAAGATCAAGAAAGGAATATTATTTCACTATTTGAGATTCATCGGCCTGCCGATGGGCTTACGTTTTAGTAGCCCGTCTGGAAAACACAAAGCCCTGAGACTACTATTACATATAAAAAAGACATTTACTCACATAAGTTTGTTGCACCATTGCTGTCAAATCCAATATAGAAGGCACACCACTCTGCAAATCCAGCCCCTGAGACTTGTTTACAAACGATTCCCCAGTGAAATGAAGCGGACACACATACATGTCTTCCCCACGTGAGCTGGAACTTCATAAAAAAATAAATGAAGTATCACACATTCCTAATATTAGTATCCGAAGGAAGCTTATGCAGCGACTGAGTTCCTCCACAATATCTTGCTGTCTTCTTCGACTTGTTTATTGCTGGTGGGCGAGGCTACTGAATTACACGTGCTTATTATTCTGTTGAGGCGGTATTTCTTCGCACAATGACATCAGTATGAAGCACAAGATCGTTTTCTGGGCCTGGTGTCTATAAAAGCTTTTCTTTGACTAACAAGGAAGTTTTTAGCTCTGAAACTTACAGGACATTCTTATATTACCATGACCTTATATTACCATGTGATGGGCACATTTCAGCTTGTATGAACATCCTGGTAATGTAAGCACGACCTGGAGAACACACACGCGCTTTGTTTTGATAAATCAGATAGCTTTGATTTACACAATTTCATTTACACTTGGGCACATGAATGTGTCTTCGCAAAAACAGATTTAAATCGGTTAAATTCCCGCACTTTGTGCAGATTTCACGTCACCGAAAACAACAGATATGAGCTGCATTTTAAAATCAAAGACTGCAATATGAGCGAGTGCGGCCACAGCACTGGTCAGATCATTCAGTTTCTTTACTCTTAATGAAGATGATTGTGTGTTGAGCACCTGTGACTTTTAGCATGACATTTAGCCTAAAACACTCTCATGTTTTTTTTTTTTACATATGTGGTTTCAACAACCAGAAGCATTTAGACTTCAGTTTTGACTGTGTGACCTCTTAAAGTGGCTTTTAGTATTTACTTTTGTGTATTTGTTTTAAATGCTCCTGTTGTCTTCTGTGTCCAGACTTGAGTTTTGTTTCATCCATTTAAGAAGCGTGTTTTCTTTGAGCCAGTCAAATTAAAGGTTCAGGTCATATATCTGACTGCTTGTATTTATTAGCAAAATTGTATACATGAGGATGCAGTGCATCGAATTGAACCAAATTGATGACATGATAACCGTAATCAAACCGAACCGTGAGACCAGTGTAGGTTCACACCCCTAGTGTATATATTACTGTACGTTCACACCAGACGCGACTTGCAAATCACACTATTCGCACGTAGTTGGACGCCTGAACAATTTGAGTTTACTCGCGCGTAACATTCACTTCACAACAGACGTGAATTTGCGTCATGGGAGGGGCTTCTGCCAGGCGGCTCGCCTCATTGTGAAATGGCTGACATGGATTGTTTTAAAATTCAGTGAATAAGCTAAATTTTTCGGCTTTAAAGGGGTACTTCAGCGCTGGAAAGATGAATCTGTATTTAAACTGGGTCATTAATGTAGTAGAAATGTGAAATTATTTTTGAATTTGGTGCCTTCTAGACTGAGAAAACATGGGGATGAAAGACAACAATTCCCAGAATGCACTTCGCTGCCCTCCTACTCTAGGCACGGCTAGTTGGCTACAGGATTACTTGATTACTGGATCACTTGCCCACCGCGTTCATTTTCATAAAATCAGTTCAGTTAGAGACACTACAATTAAAAACTGAACGTGTCTGTTTGATATAATGTGAGTGAGCCGATTGAGTGTCACGGCACAAACGTAGCAGGAGTCGGATCTCATTCATCACATGAGCGGAGGTAATCGCGGTCACATTCACACGCGTGATCAGTCTGGCGTGTGTTCAGTTCATGTCTTTGGAAGCATAACTTTCATAGGAAGTTCATGTGAAGAGTTAAAACACTCACTTTGCTCTCCACCGCTCCGTTTACATGAATCTCCGCAGCTCCCGAGCCGAGTGCTGTGAGTGTGATGTTGAAAACATGTGGGAATAGCGCCTCCTATCATTTTGCGTCATCGGAGGAATTTTTCCAGAAATAAAATACATAATTCTCTCGTCTCAGGGGGATATGAGGGGGGAAAGTACGATAATTTGAATATACTCCCGGGTTTCTACTGATACAAAGCTTAATGCTAATCACTGAAGTCACCCTTTAACTTGCTTGTAGTCTCAATAGGGTGAATTCAGGGTGATTGGGACACTTTTTCCAAGTCATCTCAATGGTAAAAAGTGTCCCAATAATCCTATATTCAACAAAGGTCCTATTTTTCAACTTGCGCGAATCGCACTGCAGAATGTCTATTCACGTCTTTGCATTGACTTAACATGTTAAACACACTCAAATAGATCTAATATGATAATCAGAGCTGCGTTACCTCATACTCATGACTGGAAAAGCAGAACTAGACCGGGGACTGTGGCATAATAAAAGTCCCGCTGCTCTTGGGGCATGTGTTGCTTTCATCTCATTAACTCCCCGGCCAAACACAGAATTTTCCGTGTTTCCACTGTTAGACACTAGGGGACGCTAATATGCATCTCCTGAATGAGTACTGAATCTCCAAACACACGTGAGGAAGACGCAGTAAAACAAGCGATCGTATGTAAGCAGATGCGTATGTAAAATAACGTGATCATCAACATTAAACATCAAATAAATCAAAACTATCTAATGTTACTGCATGAGATGTGGACCCAGGGCGAGCTACAGGACTGTGAAGCATTAGAGGTGTTGATGGACTCGATCTCCTCCATCTGTGTGTGATCGTCGCTCTGAATCTGATCTGATTTTCTCAGCTTTTTGCTCAAAATGTCGCTTTTTTTATGAAACTTACCCACGGCTCCTCAACACTCGGTCCTGCTCTGCTTAGGCGACCTCTAGCGGACTGAAAAGTTACATAGTGCACCTTTAAATGTTTTTTTTGGCCACTTGTGTGTTTTTTTTAGCTGTGAGTGTTTCGTTTAATGAGTTCCTTCTTTCATACTCTTGTGTTGTGGTTAAGGATTGTCTGATCGAGGTGTTGGAAATCGTCGAGCTCGGCATCTCAGGTAGTAAGTCCAAAACCGGCGAACAGGAAGTGAAGTACAAAGGAGACAAAGAGCACAACCCGGCGTCTATGAGGGTCAAAGATGCTGCAGAGGCCACATTATCATGGTGAGCGTCTTTCATAAACACCCATTGAGCTCTCTCCTACGATATGTGCGTCTGTCTTGATTTGTGTTGCTGTGTGTTCTAGTATAATGCAGGTGTTGGGAGCGTTCCCGTCTCCCAGCGGGCCCGCCTCGCCCTGCAGTCTGCTGAACGAGGACACGCTGATCAAATATTCCCGACTCACCTCCACGTCTCACAGTAACTTCAGATACTTCGTCCTGGATAACTCTGTTATTCTCGCCATGCTGGAGCAGCCGCTGGGAAACGAGCAGAGTGAGAAAAACACCCTTTACATTTCATTCCTCCTGTACATTACGGCTGATTTAATGTGTGTGTGTGTGCACGTGTCTGCAGACCCCTGTCCGTCGGTCACCATGTTAATCAGAGGCATGTCTGGTCGACACGCATGGACAATGCAGCTCTTCCATCAGCCTCGAGGGGCAAGAGCCAATCAGAAGGTAAGATGCAACATCAGCCAACCAATCAGGATCCGGCTTTCAGTAGCCAATCAGAAACGATAGAGTGCAACTGTCGGGTTCCAGAAGCAGTGTTATGATTATACTCTCTTTCCTACAGCAAGTGTTTGTTCCTGAAAGCCGACCCACGCCCAAAAACGATGTAGGGATTCGGTTTAACGTCAAGCACAGACCGTTCCCAGAAGAAGTGGATAAGATTCCGTTTGTGAAAGCCGACCTGAGCATCCCGGATCTCCATGATATTGTGGATAAGGAGGTATAAAAGCCTTTCTGTTATGTGTTAGCATTGCACACTTTACATTATATGTGGGAACCGCACAAGCTAGTAGACTAGGCATACATCGATATTCACTTTGCACATCACAATCATTGCTGAACCTTTCAGCAACTTTTCTCTATTTACAGGTGTGACGAGCTTATGATAGGTGGACACTTATCATTAGGGTTTGGTATTGAAACCCAGTATGCGACCGGATCTGAACGCAGATTTTGCGCGTGACCCTGGAGCACAAATCCAGTCATAATCTCACGGGTATATCTGTGCCAATAGCCAATAATAGACTGTATGGGTCAAAATTATTTGACCCCATTTTTCTTTTATGCCAAAAATCATAAGGGTATTAAGATCATGTTTCATGAAGATATTTAGTAAATTTCCTCCTGTAAATATATCATAAATGTATTAGTAGTAGTAATATGCATTGCTAAGGACTTCATTTGGACAACTTTAAAGTAGATTTTCTCAATATTTAGATTTTTTTTTTTTTTGCACCCTCAGATTCCAGATTTTCAAATAGTTGCATCTCAGCCAAATATTATCAACCATACATCAATGAGACGCTTATTTATTCAGCTTACAGGTGATATATAACTCTCAATTTAAAACAATTGACCCTTATGACTGATTTTGTGGTCCAGGGTCACATTTGTGTTTTGTATTTATTAATATTTATATATTTAAGTATACTTTAAACTTTTAATAAATTGTTAAATTTAATTGTAATTGTTTTTCCAATATAAAGCCATTATTTAATGTCGTCCATCATTGTTTTGCACCGTTTAGGCACCGGTACCGTTTTAAAAGTATCGATTTGGCACCGGTAACGTAAAAAGCCCAAACGATACCCAACCCTACTTACTAGGGGTGGGACGAGATCTTGATCATATTGTCACGAGCTGGTCATGATGGTGTGTGAGGGTGAAGTAAGGAAAGAATATACAATTTACATTACGCCTCCACTCTAGTTTTGCTTTTTGGACCCACTTTATATTAGGTGTCCTTAACTACTATGTACTAACATTTAAATTAATAATTTGATACATTGCACTTATTGTGTACATACATGTTTTTACATTGTACTTACATTTAAAAAAATACCTGCATGTAATTACATCTGTAATTAATTTCTGTAGTTACATTTGTAATTACACAGTTGACACTTCCCATACACCAAACCCTACCCTTAAACTAACCCATACCATCACACCTGTCCCTAACCCTACCCTTAAACTAACCCATCCCACCACACCTGTCCCTAACCCTACCCTTAAACTAACCCATACACCACACCTGTCCCTAACCCTACCCTTAAACTAACCCATACACCACACCTGTCCCTAACCCTACCCTTAAACTTACCCATCCCACCACACCTGTCCCTAACCCTACCCTTAAACTTACCCATCCCACCACACCTGTCCCTAACCCTACCCTTAAACTAACCCATCCCACCACACCTGTCCCTAACCCTACCCTTAAACTTACCCATCCCACCACACCTGTCCCTAACCCTACCCTTAAACTTACCCATCCCACCACACCTGTCCCTAACCCTACCCTTAAACTCACCCATCCCACCACACCTGTCCCTAACCCTACCCTTAAACTAACCCATCCCACCACACCTGTCCCTAACCCTACCCTTAAACTTACCCATCCCACCACACCTGTCCCTAACCCTACCCTTAAACTTACCCATCCCACCACACCTGTCCCTAACCCTACCCTTAAACTAACCCATCCCACCACACCTGTCCCTAACCCTACCCTTAAACTTACCCATCCCACCACACCTGTCCCTAACCCTACCCTTAAACTAACCCATCCCACCACACCTGTCCCTAACCCTACCCTTAAACTCACCCATCCCACCACACCTGTCCCTAACCCTACCCTTAAACTCACCCATCCCACCACACCTGTCCCTAACCCTACCCTTAAACTCACCCATCCCACCACACCTGTCCCTAACCCTAACCTTAAACTTACCCATCCCACCACACCTGTCCCTAACCCTACCCTTAAACTAACCCATCCCACCACACCTGTCCCTAACCCTACCCTTAAACTTACCCATCCCACCACACCTGTCCCTAACCCTACCCTTAAACTAACCCATCCCACCACACCTGTCCCTAACCCTACCCCTTAAACTTACCCATCCCACCACACCTGTCCCTAACCCTACCCTTAAACTTACCCATCCCACCACACCTGTCCCTAACCCTACCCTTAAACTTACCCTCCCACCACACCTGTCCCTAACCCTACCCTTAAACTTACCCATCCCACCACACCTGTCCCTAACCCTACCCTTAAACTGACCCATCCCACCACACCTGTCCCTAACTCTCTTAAACTAACCCATCCCACCACACCTGTCCCTAACCCTACCCTTAAACTCACCCATCCCACCACACCTGTCCCTAACCCTACCCTTAAACTCACCCATCCCACCACACCTGTCCCTAACCCTACCCTTAAACTAACCCATCCCACCACACCTGTCCCTAACCCTACCCGTATCCCACCTCAATATCAGCAAAGGTGTTTTGCAACACAATAGGAACACAGTAATACATTGTACTTATTTTTTTATGTAAGTACATAGTAGTTAAGGCCACCTAATATAAACCGGGGCCTGCTTTTTATAGAAATAAAAACTATTTAATTCAGGTGGATAATCATAACAGTCGCTTTAATTCCGTAAGCTCATCTAGAGCAAGCTGTTCGAGTCTTGCGCAGCACTGATCACGTGATGAGAAGACGAGCGCGTGTTATGAGTGTGTGTTACATGTTAGTGGACAAGACCGTCGCAGAGGATTTGTTGCGCAGCAGATGCGGCAGACTTATATTTTAAAATGCACGTTCAGCAGCACCCCCGCTCCTATTCACAAAGTACACACGATCGCGAAAGTGAAAGTAAACGGGAATGCGCATTCAAACGTGGCAACTAGCATGATAATTTGCAGAGGAGTGAAAAACCTGTACAGTATATCCATCGTGCGCTGTCGACTTGATGCGTGAATTCATCTCCCAATATTAAAGCTATCTGGTTGTAACCATCTCTTAGCTCTGTATCTATTTGCACTTTGAATATTGAGCACTGATTATGGGTATTGTTTGCACTTAATATCTATGATCAGTTTGTGGGAAGGAGTTCAGTTAGAAGGTCAAAATAAGCTCATTTGCAGTTCTAAGGTCTGAAGAGACAATCATACAGGAGAGAAGTTTGTGTAAAACCTTTACAGTAATTGTTGTCTTTTACTGCATATGATAATTCATACTCAGAAAGTAGAACTGAAATGACATTCATTACAAGATGATGAGTTAAAACATTTCAAATGCACCTGCAAACAAATTTTCTGGTCATGTATTTCATCATTGAGGATTTCTTAAAAATACTATGTAAAAATCTTGTCTCGTGAACCCAATCTTGTGTCTGTTCTCGTGAGATAAGTGTCTCGATACGCCCCTACTACTTGCCATAGTGAATCAGAATCTGACAAAAACACATTTTATTGATTTGGCCATATCTGAATGGCTGTTTGAAACATTTAAATCTTGTTTGGCGTCCTTTCTTCCTCCGTGATCAGTGGGTTTGGCTGCATGGAAAAATGCATTCTTAAAATCGAAATCATTTGTAATATACTGGTGTGTTATCAGAGTACATGCCATATTCTTCTTTATTGTGTGTGTGTGTGTGTTTCAGTTGGAGCAGCAGCAGTGGTGTGTGGTGGTGTGTGGTGTGTGGTGTGTGGTGTGTGGTGTGTGGTGTGTGGTGGACTTGTGGAGGAATAAACCCTTCCCAGACCCACTGACAGACTGTAAACCGCCACCTCCTGCTCAAGAGTTTCAGACCGCCCGCCGGTAAGGTATGAGCAGTTCAAACTAACTCTTAACATCGCTGGACGACATCAAATGTTTCAGTGTACATCCAAACACCATCTTCGGTTGTAAAAATACAGGAAGTGACTCAAATATACACACAAGTCACTTGATCCACGCACATGTTGAAGTCACATGACTATTTGAAGTCACATGTCTACCATGTTGTCCATGTAGTTTGCTTGTCAGAGTTGATGTATTCCCCGCCGCTAGCCAGAATGTTCTCAGTATTATTTTTTTTACTGTGTATATGACAGGGAAATAAAACATTGACCTAAATCTAGGTGTGTGTGTGTGTGTGTGTGTGTGTGTGTGTGTGTGTGTGTGTGTGTGTGTGTGTGTGTGTGTGTGTGTGTGTGTGTGTGGTGTGTGTGTGTGTGTGTGGTGTGTGGTGTGTGGTGTGTGTGTGTGTGTGTGTGTGTGGTGTGTGTGTGTGTGTGTGTGGACTGGTAATCCCTACGTTATGGGGACAAAATGTCCCCACAAAGATGGCAATATCCAAAATCCTTGTCCTTGTGGGGACATTTTTTGGTCCCCATGAGGAAAACATCTTATAAATCACACTAAGTGATGTTTTTTGAAAAAGTAAAAATGCAGCATGTCTCCTGTGATGGGTAGGTTTAGGGGCAGGGGCAGTGTGTGTGTGTGTGTGTGATGGGTAGGTTTAGGGGCAGGGGCAGTGTGTGTGTCTGTGTGATGGGTAGGTTTAGGGGCAGGGGCAGTGTAGGGGGATAGAAAATATGGTTTGTACAGTATAAAATGCATTACGCCTATGGAATGTCCCCATAAAACATGGAAACACAACATGTGTGTGTGTGTGTGTTGTTCTCAGGAGCCTGGAAACAGTCGACTGCCTCCTCACCTCATCGCTCTGGACTCATCTGTGTCGGGCTTTGTCGATGACATCGGATACCTGGACCTGTTACCGTCCCGCCCGTGTGACACCGTGTTTATCTTCTACATGAAAGCCGGACAGAAGAGCAGCCAAGAGGTGAAACCTCATAAGTGCCCTGCTGTGAAACTGCCCCGCTAATAATAGCTAGAATACAGTCACAGATGTGCATTCATCAGTTTTGTACAGTTAATAGAATATTAATATGTGTAGATCCTGAGGAACGTGGAGTCTTCGGCAAACGTGCAGCCACACTTCCTAGAGCTCCTGTTATCTCTGGGATGGCCGGTGGAGGTCGGGCAGCATCCGGGATGGACGGGCAGTGTGTTTACCAGCTGGACCATCAACACATCCAACGGTGCTGAAACACCAGGTACACACACACGCATCTTCATGTTTTACTGTCTTCTCGTAATCAGACTATAACAGGGTTTCTACGGGTCTTAAAAAAGTCTTAATTTGTCCTTAAAAATGTCTTAAATTGGATCAGAAAGTCTTAAATTCAATATCATGGCATTAAATTAGGGCCCTATGATCTCTGTGATGTATTAAACGTGGACAGAATTGCAGAATCCATTCATAATAATGGAATTTACTGTATAATGCAGTAGGACTGGGCGATAAAACGATAACGATATGTATCGCGATAGACACGATATCACAAAAAAATGAGTTCGATTAAAACGTTCAATAATTTTTTTCTTTCTTCGTCGGAAGACACCAGAGGCTGCAAAACAAGTTTGGTTGCATGAACAAAGGCACTCTCTGGTAACCTAGCAACGTAGGGAGTGACACGCTAACAGCCAATCATGTAACAGTATCAAGTTTGGGGATCAACCCGAGAATGAGTGCTGCAGGAAACAGGAAAACAAGTCGGGTCACCAGTATGTGTGTGTGTGTGTGTGTGTGTGTGTGTGTGTGTGTGTGTGTGTGTGATCCTGTTTAACCACCTTAAGCCTGGTTTATACTTTCGTGTGTGTGTGTGTGTGTGTGTGTGTGTGTGTGTGTGTAGTGTGTGTGTGTGTGTGTGTGTGTGTGTGTGTGTGTGCATGTGAAACGTTACTCTGCATTAGTGCCTTATGACAAAGCATCTAAACGGTACAAAGAAATAACAGAGGCACTGCACCTTAAAGGGATAGTTCACCCAAAAATGAAAATTGTCATATGTACTCACCCTCAAGTTGTTCCAAACCTGTATGAGTTTCTTTATTGTGCTGAACACAAAAGAAGATATTTTGAAGAATGTTTGTAACCAAGCAGATAGAGCAACCATTGACTTCCATAGTAGGGAAAAAATGTTTGCTCTATCTGCTTGGTTACAAACATTCTTCAAAATATTTTCTTTTGTGTTCAGCACAATAAAGAAACAATTTTTCACTTAAATAAATTTTCTAAATTTTAGTTCAATATTTATTGAATATTTTGAGGAGATCTTTTGGTACTTAATACTACTTGTTAAAATGTGTGTGTGTGTGTGTGTGTGTGTGTGTGTGTGTGTGTGTGTGTGTGTGTGTGTGTGTGTGTGTGTGTGTGTGTGTGTGTGTGTGTGTGTGTGTGTGTGTGTGTGTGTGTGTGTGTGTGTGTGTGTGTGTGTGTGTGTGTGTGTGTGTGTGTGTGTGTGTGTGTGTGTGTGTGTGTGTGTGTGTGTGTGTGTGTGTGTGTGTGTGTGTGTGTGTGTGTGTGTGTGTGTGTGTGTGTGTGTGTGTGTGTGTGTGAGAAAAGTACTGCAGTTTTGCATTTTAATAAATAATTAGATATGATCGAACACTAGATTTCTTTAAATATGACCTTTTAAAACGTTAATAAACTTGCATCCTAATATTTTTAATGATATTTATATAAGCACACACAAGTGAATATTAATGAATGTGAGCACATCATTTGACCCAAGAAATGTTTAAAATAGTGCTAAGATGAACACATTTTACCTTATATGTACAGTAGGCTATATATATGAATTGATTCTAAATCAACATCGAAATTTATATTTTAAATAAATAAGAATTCAACACTTTACATACATCTGTTATTTTGTCTTAGTTATGTTTAGTTAGTAAAGCGTTTAGTTTCTTCAAGGAAGGTATAAGGTGGAAGGTATTCAGTTTATAATTAATTCAACGATAGTATCGGATCGGTATCGGGTATCGACAGATACATAAAGCCCAGGCATCGCATCGGTATCGGGACTGAAAAAGTCGGATCGGTGCACCCCTACTTTGAAGCGTCACTAACTCATTGTGTTCTTAGACGTTTGCATTTAGAGAACAGATTGATGTGTTCCCTTCAGTTTATCCCTTACATTTGCTTTATTTGGTCTTAAAAAGGTCTTTAATTGACCTTCATAACCTGCAGAAACCCTGTTTAAAGATAAAACACTGAATGGCGGTGTTGGATGGCAGTGATGCTCATGATGTGGAATAATCATCATGTGTTTTTGCAGATGATTCGGTGAGTCTGGGCGAGACTGGCGGTGGCGTGTTTAACGGAGAGAAGCGGGTGCTTTACTATGCAGACGCTCTGACAGAAATTGCATTTGTCGTCCCGTCTCTCAGCGACTCATCCGGTAATCTTCCCTGCATGCTCTGTTTCTACACCACACTGTTTCTGTGTTCAAGCACTTTTTTGTTTGACTGTGTTTGCGGCTGAACACACACACGTGCATCTGAGGCAAAAAGCGTCACATGCTGCGGAGGACTATTAATGCTGTATTGATTTCTGTGTTTAATGAATTAAAGGAACACTCCACTTTTTTTTAAAATAGGCTCATTTACCAAGTCCCCTAGAGTTAAATAGTTGAGTGTTACCGTTTTTTAATCCATTCAGCCGATCTTTGTATCTGGCGGTAGCACTTTTAGCATAGCTTAGCATACATCATTGATTCTAATCAGTCCATTAGCATCTCATTCAAAAAATGACCAAAGACACTTTCAATATTTTTCCCATTTAAAACTTGACTCTTCTACAGTTACATCGTGTGCTAAGACCAACTGAAAAGTGGAGTGTCTTTAATATTATCATTTAATATGCCAAATGTTAATTCTCCTAAATGTAGCGAGTCATCCGAGCACTTCCCGGCCCCGACAGACTCAGACTCTCAGATGGAGCTGTTGCCCAGTTTGTAATGAAACAGCCCAACCTCACGCTGGAGCTCTTCCCAACCAACTTTCAATGTGACTGGCACTAAGTTCTTGTAGTTGCAGAGAAAGTTTCAGGCTTGCCGACAAATTGTGTTGTGGATTTCCCTGTGTGATTAGCCATGGTTCTGTGTGTTGTAAAGGGCTGTGATAGTAAGGCGAAGGTGTACTACCACCATGTTTCACAAAATACCAACGCAGCCATGGGTACAGCCGTGAAGATCCGAGACTATTATGCAGGAATGAGAAAGTAGTTCCTAGCCATATAGGTGTAGAAAATCACAACTTTTCATTTTCAGTTGGTCTTACCACACGATGTAACTGTAGAAGAGTCAAGTTTTAAATGGGAAAAATATTGAAAGTGTCTTTGGTCATTTTTTGAATGAGATGCTAATGGACTGATTAGAATCAATGATGTATGCTAAGCTATGCTAAAAGTGCTACCGCCAGATACAAAGATCGGCTGAATGGATTCAAAAACGGTAAAACTCAACTATTTAACATAAGGGACTTGAAAAAAGAGCCTATTTTCAAAAAAAGTGGAGTGTTCCTTTAATATTGATTTATTTAACATGCCAAATGTTAATTTCTCTCCGAATGTAGCGGAGTCATCCGAGCACAGCTTCCCGACGGCAGACTCGGACTCTCAGATGGAGCTGTTGCCCAGTTTAATGAAACAGCCCAACCTCACGCTGGAGCTCTTCCCCAACCACTCCGACAACATGGGACCCGCGCAACGGGTAACTTCTCCGCTCATTCTCAGACCTGAGTCTTTAAATCTCTTCAGTAATGAGGCACTTATTGGTTTAACCTGGCCAGTTTATCAGTCTGCCAGGAGCAATGACGCACACGAGACAGGGGTAGCAAACTTCATCCGTCTTTGTGTTCTCATTCACTTCCATTCTCACACACACTATGTCATACGACTCACTTTAAAGTACAAGGAGGGGTGAAAGTTGGTTGAGGTGATGTCTGTAGGGGGAGTGGGAGAAATTCAATTTAATTCACTTTTATTTGTATAGCGATTTTCACTTTACAACACAAATAGGGTAACTTATACTTTTAGAGTATATTTAAAGATTTACTACATTGCAAATCTGCTATTGTCAAATTGCTAATAATTAATAAATAAAAAAGTAAATAAGTTAATATGTTGGCATCTAATATTTGCATCTAAGTTATACTATTAGCAATCTTTCTATTATTAAAAATGTACAATCTACAGACTACAGATGCTGTCTTAATGTACATTAGACAAGTTATAATTGAATATTATAATATATCCAAAATCCTAATTGTTTTATTATTTTAAAGATGTGGTGTTTCTCCATTGTCAGTACAGCAATCACAACATGTAAATAGGAAAATGTTGGTGTTATTTTGTCTCTTATTAAGCAGTAGGCTAGATGGAGCCGTTTAACTCCAGTCTTTGTGCTAAGCTAGGCTAGCGGTGGGTGCGTCAGACAGAGTTACGGCACGCACGGAGATGAGAATGGTATGTATTGACTTATTAACACGACGGGGAATAAGATAAAGTCCCAAAAAGTCAGTGTGTTACTTTAAACTGATATTACGCTTCAAATAAAGATTGCATCTATCACATGGTTATGCCAGGAAGGTGGCGAGCAGTGACTGTTCAAATGTATTTATTAGAGCTTTGAAAAACTCTGGACGAAACAAGTCTTTATTCATTTAATTTCAAGATTTTTTACATAATTAATCCATTTAAAATAATAGATATGTTTCAAAAAGACCAATTTATAACATTTTAGACATTTATAAATAGATACATTTATAACATAAAATAGAAGATTTTGTCTGAACCTCAGTCATAAATAAACCTTAAAAGAATATAATATATTTGGCATCTTAAGTTATACTATTAGCAATCTTTCTAATATTAAAATGTACAATCTTACAGACTAGGATGCTGTCTTAATGTACATTAACAAGGCTTTGGGACAATTATAATATATTAAAATCCAGGATTCTGAATTGTTTTATTATTTTAAAGATGTGGTGTTTCTCCAGTCAGTACTGCAATCCACTTTCTAGGCCTTCTTTTTGGTATGTTCTGCAGTGGAATGTCTCCCATCTTTGTCACCTTTTTCACCCCTGATGAGTTTGCATCCCTGCGTTTAGATGAAAATGTAAATATGGGATGCCCGCTTTCCTCTTGATAACAAATGAGAAAACGCCAAGCATTTCAATAAAGCATAAAAAAAACATTTGATCATAGGAACATGGATATGTTTGCATGAGCTCTACGGCACTCCAGTAAAGTAACGTTTATTTATATATCCCTTTTTACAATAGATGGCTTAAAATCAAGCAGCTTTACCGTATTAAACATGCAAAACAGTGTCAGTGTCTCGTTTCATCAGAAGCAGCTCTCCAGTGTGTTCATGTTTTCACATGTGGACGTCTGACCTCGTCCGACTGAACAGGATTAATGAAGCGTAAAAGATTTTCATGTAAAAGAAGGCGGAGCCTCGGCCCACACCTACCTATTACATAATCACCATGGACCAATGGTAGTACAAAGGTGTTTAGCAGCCAAAGTGAACTTTTCCAGGAAAAACAAACTTCGTTTTTGGCCTGATTTTGTTCGAAATTTTGTCACATCAGTTCATTCTTCCATTTCGCTTGAAGTATATCAGGGAGTTTATATGTGTGTGTTTTCATTTGTTCATCGTAGATGTGTCACACCTTCATTTCTGTGTAGCTGATTTCTCTTTTTTGACAAATGATGTAAGAGTGAGCAACTTGTGTAGTCTCATCCATTCATGGCCGTTTACTCCTGGGATTAGATGTGTTTTTAGCCAAATGGATTACAAGTGGATGACGACAAATACAGGTCTAAAATGTTTTGAGCTTGTCCACTTTCGTCCACTTCCAGAGGTAGTTGTAAACAGCCTCAAAAGACCCCTACTCTCCGCCTACTGACCTAATGTTTGAACATTATGTAGCCAGATAAACTTTATCACTAAGGACTAAACAATCGAACTGCACTGTTCTCCACCCACGGTTCGGCACGCACTTGCACCGCAGTTCATCTCAAATCTGATGACGCATCTATAATAGGGTTTGTAACTTTAAAATAATGCATAAAACAGACCGTTCCGCTAATGTATGTTTCTGTCGATGGATACACGTGTTCGCTCCTCAGTGATACCTTACTATAGCTTGGGGGAAACGGTCTCTCTTTGTAAACTTTGTTCAGTGTATGCGAGTGCTGCCGTATGTTCGAATATGACCAGTCGTTTTCGCCGTCATCACCCGGGTGTAGTGCGCGGCGCAGGTGAGACCTGAACAGCACACAGATCCGGACCAAACAAGGTCGGTGTGAAAATGCCCATAGTCTGTATATGCCTTAAGTGAACTTTATACAGTCGAGAAAGCCGACGCATATCCGTGCATCAGGTCTTAAAGGGGCAGTAGCCTTTACTGCGGTCTGTTTAACGTCAAACAACAAAAGACAAGGACATCTCTCACTGCTCTTGATTGAATAGCTTTTGTAAGTTTAATAAGGAATTCATCTTTAATCTGTTTTACATTTGATCAATATCTGTACCTGAAAACTTAATGTGGTAACACTTTACAATAAGGTTGTATTAGTTAACATTAGTTAACGCATTAGTTAACATAAACTAACCATGAACAACACCTCTGTTCAGCATTAGTTAATCTTTGTTAATGTTAGTTAATAAAAATACAGCTGTTCATGTTAGTTCACAGTGCATTAACTAATGCTAACAAGATTTGAAATTAACATTAACATTAACAAAGATAAATAAATGCTTTATAAGTGCAGTTCATCATTAGTTCATGTTAACTAATGCATTAACTAATACAACCTTACTGTAAAGTGTTACCCTTAATGTTAGACCTACCTGAAGAACCTGAAAAGCACTGTTTATTTTATTAGTATATTTACTCAATTGTATTAATTTGTGCTGCTGCTTGTATTTAAATGATTTGTTCTTATTTTCTTGATTTTTTTATTTATTTATTTGACAGTAGTCCTTTTTTAGAGCAACCATACCGAAACCGTGAACCTAAAGCCGTGATACAAACCGAACCGTGAGCAATCTGAACCGCTAACCCACTACTAAAGACCCAAGTTTGGTTTTGGTTTGAAGTTCTCTCACCATTCACACACTCAATCATCACACACTCTCTGGGTTCGTCTGGTCTTGCACTGTGTTTTTCTGTCGTCTCCGGGCGTGTTCATATGTAAATTGCATGAGTTTAGATCAAAAAATCTGAAAAGGCCCATGCATTTACCTACTCATAGACCCTCCCCTCGAAGAAATCAGGACAGAAGTGGTTAAAAGTGGACAAAAGAGACACCAGGTGTAAACGGGAATGTGTCTCCCTCGTCTACTTGTTATCCGATCGACCAAAACACATCTAAACAGGTTTAAACTGATTTTTTTGGGGGTGGCAAAAGGGGTGGTTTTGCCCAGTGCGCCATACAACCTAGAACATCCTTACTGAATAAGTGTTAATTTATTCATTCTTACTTACCTCAAACTTTTGAATGGTAGTGTATCACGGTTTCCACAAAAATATGAAGCAGCACAACTGTTTTCAACATTGATAATAATCATAAATGTGTGTTGAGCATCAAATCCTCATATGAGAATGATTAGTGAAGGGTCATGTGACACTGAAGACTGGAGTAATGATGATAAATTCAGCTTTGATCACAGGAATAAATCACACTGCACTATATATTCACATAGAGAACAGGTATTTTAATTGGTAATAATATTTCACAATATTACTGTTTTTACTGTATTTTAGATCAATTAAATGCAGCCTTGGTGAGCATAAGAGACTTCTTTCAAACACAAAAACAAATCGTAATTATTCCAAAGTTTGGAGCGGTAGTGTATAATGTTTATTTCTTATGGTCAGTCTCCCACAGTGAAAAGCAAGAAGTTGCCGCCCGGCAGGACGATACCGCCATTAGGACCGGACACCAAAGTGTTGGTCGTGTGGGTCGAGCGATACGATGACATTGGTAAAAAAACCTTTATATTCATTACAATTACTTGATTTACATTTAAGGAAATCATGATGTGTATATACACCGATCAATCATAAAATTATGGAGTGAATAACACTTATCTCTTCATCACCTGTTAGTGGGTGGGATATATTAGGCAGCAAGTGAACATTTTGTCCTCAAAGTTGATGTGTTAGAAGCAGGAAAAATGGGCAAGCGTAAGGATTTGAGCGAGTTTGACAAGGGCCAGATTGTGATGGCTAGACGACTGGGTCAGAGCATCTCCAAAACTGCAGCTCTTGTGGGGTGTTCCCGGTCTGCAGTGGTCAGGATCTATCAAAAGTGCTCCAAGGAAGGAACAGTGGAGAACCGGCCACAGGGTCATGGGCGGCCCAGGCTCATTGATGCACGTGTGGAGCGAAGGCTGGCCCGTGTGGTCCGATCAAACAGACGAGCTACTGGAGCTCAAACTGCTCAAGAAGTTAATGCTGGTTCTGATAGAAAGGGGTCAGAATACACAGAGCATCGCAGTTTGTTATGGGCGGCATAGCCGCTGACCAGTCAGGGTGCCCATGCTGACCCCTGACCCGCCCGAAAGCACCAACAGTGGCGCGTGAGCATCAGAGCTGGACCACGGAGCAATGGAAGAAGGTGGCCTGGTCTGATGATCACGTGTTCTTTACATCACGTGGATGGCCGGGTGTGTGTGCGTGGCTAACCTGGGGAACACATGGCCCCAGGATGCACTATGGGAAGAAGGCGAGCCGGCGGAGGTGATGCTTTGGGCAATGTTCTGCTGGGAAACCTTGGGTCCTGCCATCCATGTGGATGTTCCTTTGACACGTCCCACCTACCTAAGCATTGTTGCAGACCATGTACAGCCTTTCATGGAAATGGTATAATATGTATAATGCCCTCCCACAAAGCACAAATGCTTCAGGAATGGTTTGAGGAGCACAACAACGAGTTTGAGGTGTTGACTTGGCCTCCAAATTCCCCAGATCTCAATCTAATCGAGCATCTGTGGGATGTGCTGAACAAACAAGTCCGATCCATTACTTACAGGTCTTAAAGGATCTGCTGCTAACATATTGGTGCCAGATACCACAGCACACCTTCAGGGGTCTAGTGGAGTCCATGCCTCGACGGGTCAGCAAAAGAGGGACCAACACAATATTAGGAAGGTGGTCATAATGTTGTGTGATCGGTGTATGTAAAATATATGTTATAAACACACAAGGCACAGAGGATGTGTGTGGGTCTGTCTATGAGAAATTAATAAAATGTTACACTGTTAAAAAAAATATATATTCAAAGTAAACCTACTTTATTTTTGTCCTATTCTGGCAGAAAACTTCCCTGTGTCGGACTTACTGGCAGAGACGAGCACCGGGGTGGAGACGGCCATCAATAGCAGCGCTTCCAGGTAATAATCAATGAGTAAGACTGATTTCAGTCCCTGACATGACCTCATTCACCCTCACATGTTCTCTCTCAGGTCCAGCTCTTCAGAGAAGGACGTCCCCATAGTTTTCATCCATCCGCTGAAAACCGGTCTGTTTCGGATCAAGCTACATGGTGCTATGGGCAAATTCAACATGGTCATTCCTTTAGTGGACAACATGGTGGTTAGCAGGAGATCACTGGGTATGTGAGTGAGTGTGTGAGTGAGTGAGTGAGTGAGGAGTGAGTGGTGAGTGAGTGAGTGAGTGGTGAGTGAGTGGTGGTGAGTGAGTGAGTGAGTGGTGAGTGAGTGAGTGGTGAGTGAGTGGTGAGTGAGTGAGTGAGTGAGTGAGTGAGTGAGTGAGTGAGTGAGTGAGTGAGTGAGTGAGTGAGTGAGTGAGTGAGTGAGTGAGAGAGAGTGTGTGAATGGGTGAGTGAGTGGGTGGGTGGGTGGGTGGGTGGGTGGGTGGGTGAGGAGTGAGGAGTGAGTGGTGAGTGAGTGAGTGAGAGAGTGAGAGTGAGAGTGAGAGTGAGAGTGAGAGTGAGAGTGAGAGTGAGAGTGAGAGGAGAGTGAGAGTGAGAGTGAGAGTGTGAGTGTGAGTGTGAGTGTGTGAGAGTGTGTGAGAGAGAGAGTGTGAGAGAGAAAATTGAAGTCTGGAATCATGAAGTTCTCATTCTCTCGCCCTCTCCAGGATTCCTGGTGCGACAGACTGTAATAAACGCGTGCCGGAGGAAACGTCTGGAAAGTGACTCTTACAGCCCACCACACGTGCGGCGGAAACAGAAGATCGCAGAAATCGTCAACCGCTATCGCAACAAACAGCTAGAGCCCGAGTTTTACACCTCGCTGTTCCTGGAGGTCGGTGAGACGAGCCTCAACCCATAAACAAACTCACAAACGAAGGTGGAATTTAATCTGCTCTGGAGTTGATTGGTCAAATACTTGCTCAACTTCATCTCTACACGATCAGTGCCCACCTGACAGGATGATTATTGCTCCGTATCTTAAAACTGACCCTTTATTTCTCCTGTGAATCCCACAAAAACCTGCCAAAGTTTCATTTCAGCCCAAAATAAATTATATATATGCAAAATATATGTATTTTGCATAACGAAAAAAGCCTGTTTTAGAGGGGTTTTTTGTTGTTAATGACATTTTTTATTACGATTTTTGGGACATTATTTTCATAACATTTTAAGCTTATTTTCCCCCAAATTCACTTTACATGTATTTTTTGTTTATAATTAATTAATTTAATAAATAGTAATTATAAACATTGATTTTCATTATTCTCTAATGTGATTCTCATTACCGTAATACCATAACAATACTGTAGTACAATTATTTTATATCATTTAAATTGAAAAGCAGTGCAACAAATACCACCATGATTTATAAATACTTTAAATAATAATGTAAATAATACATCACAGTAATGACATTTTTGCATTGCATTTAAAATCTTAAAAACAGGTCTCTTCAAACGAGATGTACTTTATTTTGGAGTGAAATCTGACTGGTTGAGCGGTTTCCTGAGATTCGCCCCGATACTGTACTTCACACTGAATGACGTTTTATTTGATGATGTTTATTATTTGAAGGACTGCACCAGTCAGAACGTCCTCATGTGAAGCCGTTTCCTCGAGAAGCACTATTGAAATGAACACTAATCTCCAGCAGCCAATGATGTGATGCCAGTAGCTTCCTTCCTGCACACGTCGCCTTCATCTTCGGATCGCTCTTCATCATGTAGCTCAGCGCGCTCACCTTTCTTTCTGAAAACCGTTTCAGTCTGCAGACCATGTGTAGAAGCTTGTTTCCGCCACGGAATAAAAAATATAAAAGGTAATTTGCGACTTTTCTCTCATAAAAAAGTTTATCTCACAATTATGACTTTATAATGTGCAAGCGTGAGTTTATTTTTCGCAATTACATTTTTATACCTTGCAATTGTGAAAGAAAAGTCTGAATTACAAGATATGCTTTTTTCTCACAATTTCAAGTTTATACTCATAATTTTGACTCATTGCATTTGCAAGAAAAGTCAGAATTGCGATATTTAAGAAAAGGTAACTGACAATTTACTTTTTTGTCGTAATTGTGAGTTATAAAGTCAGAATTGTAAGATATATAAACTTGCAATTGTAAGAAGTCAGAATTACGAGATATAAAAGAGTCAACTGACAATTCCAAACTGACAATGACTTTTTTCTCGCAATTTCGAGTTTACATCTTACGATTCTACGATTGCTACTTTTTTCTCGGAATTGTGAGTTTTAAAGTTTTCTCTCGCAATTATGATTTTAAATCTCTCAATTCTGAGAGTAAAGTCCGAATTGTAGGATATACTTTTTTCTCGTTGTTGTAAGTTATAAAAACTTGTAATTGCGAGAAAAGTCAGAATTACGAGATTTTTTAAAAAGTCATCTGAAGATTCTGAGTTTATATTTTACAGTTCGGACTTAATAACTCACAATAGCGAGAAAAGGTTCAGAATTGTGAGATATAAACACGCAATTGTGAGGGAAATTCAATTCTAACTTTCCCCGCAATTTTTTATTTATTTTTTTGCATCTTACAATTCAGACTTTATAAGTTGCATTTATAATTGCGTGTTTATACGTTATTTCAAACGTTTTTCTCGTAATTGAAAAGTCAGAATTGGGAGATATTAAAAAGGTCAGCTGACAATTCTGACTTTTTTTCTCACAATTAGTTTATATCTTACAGTTGACTTGCGCAAGTACGAGAAAAAAGTCAGCTGACCTTTTTCAAATAACACAATTCTGCCTTTTCTCGTAATTGTTAGAAAAAAGTCAGAATTGGTGTATATATATATATATATATATATATATATATATATAAATTAAGAGAAAAAATGTTTAATTGCGCAAAATTTTTTCGCGAAAAGTTAGAATTGAAAGATAAGCTTTATTTCCTCACAATTTTGAATTTATATCTGACAAATCGAACTTTATAACTCGCAATTGTGCGTTTTTATCTCACATTTCTGAACTTTTACTTGTAGTTGCGAGAAAAAAAGTCGGAATTGTCAGCGACTTTTTTATTATCTTGTAATTCTGACTTTTTCCCACAATTGCAGTCAGACTTGGGGGATATTAAAAAGTCAGCAACCAATTCTGACTTTTTTTCTCGCAATTGCACGAAAAAGTTTAGAACTGTAAGATATAAACTCAATTCTGACTTTTCGCTCAAAATTTTTTGCTCAAATACATTTTTTTTTCCAGAATTGCAAGATATACTTTTTTTTCCCCTTACAATTCCGAGTTTACATCTTACAATTCAGACTTTATAACTTGTTTTTATAATTGCGCGTTTCTCTAAATTGAAACTTTTTTCTCGTAATTGCAAGAAAAGTCAAAATTTACAAGATATAACTTGTAGTTGCGTCAGAATTAGGAGATATTGAAGAGTCAGCTGACCATTCTGACTTTTTTTTTTCTCGCAATTATGAGTTTATATCTTACAGTTCGGACTTAATAAACAAGATATAAACTCACAATTGCAAGAAAAAAAGTTTGAGATAAAAAGTCGCAAATACTACTTTTCTAGAGTTCAGTGGCGCTTCAATAGGAATGACTAAGAAACAGATATTCGTCTCGTGGGACGGTAACATTGCGTTTTGATGCCGTGAATTGCCAAAAGCAAACAAACTACTGAGTGTGTAGTGATTTTCAGCGGACAGCTCCTTATTGGCTATTGATGAGACTTCACTTTGACCCATAATGCATTTCAGTCGAAAGACATTATAAGGGCTTATCATTTATTTATTAATTTCTTTTACCGAGTGTTTTTCTCACATTTTTTCCCGTTCGCCAGGTTTCATTTATTCAGTGTTTTCATCACCCATTTGACGTTGAGCTTAGCCGTTAGATATCGTTTCATATTCCCGAAAGCACTTTTAGATATGACACACATTCCCACGTCCCATCCTCATTCAGGTCGGCCTGTATTTATGTTTCTGTTTTCATTATAAAAATGCCTTTATATGCGGTGATCAGCGCTCGTGTCATAGACCGAGGCATTGCCCAAACAACACCAGTTTTGATCTCCGGTTATTCATAATGTCAGTTCTGGAAGAGAATCACACGTCCCGTTTTTGTGCTCAGAAGCTCCCTATTAAAGTTTCTTTTTGTAAGAACAAACCGTAAGACCTGCGTCCAGCGCACAGGACGGCTGCTCGAAGGCGTCGCTCTTTCCGTGTGTAAATATTGACGGCATGAACTTTGTATAAAGTTTGACTTTCTATGTAAATATGCGGGTGTGAAGTTCTGCTCACTCATCTTATACTATTGATTAGGGACGGCACAACGGATGAACGCTTGTTTGTATTTATGCCATCATCATATACATGTCCAAAAGAAACATTGGATATTGAATGTAACACATGTAAGGAAATAAAGATTTTAATTAAATTCTTATCATATAATGACTGTGAATGCTTTGCTGTGAGTGTGTGTCATTTATCTCTTTTTGCTTAGACAGAAGCTGGGTAATGCTGTTGTCTCAGTTCTTCTATAGCGATAAACCAACAATCGTCAGCATGAATGGAGCTTGAAATGAAGTCGGTCTTCTGTTGTTATTCAGCTGAAGGTCAGTGAACGGACCCGCGGAGAATGTTTCATTTGTAGTGTATGCATTACTGCGACACTGATAAATGTGTCCAGCTGAACCTGTTAACTGCCCTCTTCAGCACAGCACAATATTCCTCATTTAAATAATTCATACGCAGAATAAAGGTAGAAGTGTAGAGAAAAGAGCTCGAAAATTACGATTATGTATCACGCAAATCTGAGTAAAAAGTGAGAATTGCAAGATGTATTTTTTTCTCGCAATTTAGGATTTTATATTTCACAATTCTGAGAAAAAGTGAGAATTGCAACTTTTTTTCCTTTGCTATTTCGAGTTTAAATCTCTCAATTTGGATCTCTCGTAATTGCGAGATATAAAGTCCGAATTGTACGATATTTAAACTTGCGATTGTGAAAAGTCAGAATTACGAGATATTAAAACACTTTCTCGCAAATACGATTTTATATCTGGCGATTCTGAGAAAAAAAGATAGAATTGAAAGATACTTTTTTTCTCACAATTGAAGGTTATATCTCTCAATTTTGGCTTTTTCTCGCAAATAAGATTATTTCTTGGAATTACGATTATATATCGCGCAATTCTGAGAAAAAATCTGAATTGCAAGATTCAACTTTTTTTCTCAAGTTTATATCTCACATTTCTGACTTTTTTTCTCGTAAGTGCGAGTTATAATTGCGTTAGGCCCACATACGAGCATTGTGCTGAAGAAACACTGTGTAAGGCCCGCCCATTCATCCCAATGAAGGCTTACGATTGGTGTGTGAAGGTTTCTTGCGTGTTCGGTAGGGGTGTGCGATATATATCATCTGCGATAATACCGTAATTGTTCTTTTAACGATGTGCGATCCGACATTATCGAGTATATCCCTCACACAGAGAGTGCACGCATACCCCACGTGATGTAGTTGATTAGACAATGCTGGTCTATATTTATATTTTGATTAGACAATTCACTGCGTGCTATATTTATATCATATAATATAATGTGATATTGATTTTATACAAGTTTACTAAACAAGAAGTTAATATTAAGTGACTTACAGTTTAGACTTCCATATTGCCTGTTTTTGCTTTATTTCGCCACCGAAAAATAGTTCAAAACAAACACACAGCACTGTATCTGCGTCTCTGAGAGACACACAGCGGTGTTTTCATACTGAACGAATCAGCTTTTTGAACGAATCAATTGAATCAATGATTCAATGACTACGACAGATTAAGAGAGTCAAATGCTTCGTTCCTGAATGAATCAGCGGTTTGAATGAATCGGTTGAATCTCAATGACTCTCTCATTCAACGTGACTTGCTGCCACCTACTGTTACCTAATTTGTTAGTTCATTAGTTGGTTAATTAGTTCAGTTAGTTTGTTCATTAGTTTCATTCATTCATTATTTGTTTAATTCAGTAGTTAATTTGTTAGTTAGTTCAGTTAGTTCATTAGTTGGTTAGTTCAATAGTTAATTTGTTAGTTAGTTGTTAGTTCATTAGTTGGTTAGTTAGTTTAGTTAGTTAGTTTGTTCATTAGTTTGCTAATTTGTGAGTTAGTTCATTATGCCGTTAATTATTTAGTTAGTTAATTAGTTAGTTAGGTCCATTCGTTAGGTAGTTCTGTAGTTAGTTTGTTCATTTGTTTCATTCGTTCATTAGTTGGTTAGTTCATTATTTAGTTAGTTGGCTAGTTCAGTAGTTAATTTGTTAGTTAGTTCATTAGTTTGTTAGTTCAGTAGTTAATTTGTTAGTTTGTTCATTAGTTTGTTAGTTCAGTAGTTAATTTGTTAGTTAGTTCAGTTAGTTCATTAGTTTGTTAGTTCAGTAGTTAATTTGTTAGTTAGTTCAGTTAGTTAATTGGTTTGTTCGTTAGTTTACGAGTTAGTTCATTATGCCATTAGTTAGTTAGTTTGTTCTTTAGTTAGTTTGTTAATTCATTATTTAATTAGTTGGTTAGTTCATTAGTTAGTTCAGTTTGTTCATTAGTTAGTTAGTTAGTTAGTTAGTTAGTTAGTTAGTTAGTTAGTTAGGTCCATTCGTTAATTAGTTTAGTAGTTTGTTCTTTAGTTTGTTAGTTCATTATTTCATTAGTTAGTTCAGTTTGTTCATTCATTCGTTAGTTCAGTAGTTAGTTAGTTAGTTAGTTAGTTAGTTAGTTAGTTAGTTAGTTAGTTAGTTAGGTCCATTCGTTAGGTAGTTTAGTAGTTTGTTCATTCATTATTTCATTAGTTGGTTAGTTCATTAGTTAGTTCAGTTTGTTCATTTGTTAGTTAGTTTGTTAGTTAGTTAGTTAGTTAGTTAGTTAGTTAGTTAGGTCCATTCGTTAGGTAGTTTAGTAGTTTGTTTGTTCTTTAGTTTGTTAGTTCATTATTTCATTAGTTAGTTCAGTTTGTTCATTCATTAGTTAGTTCAGTTTGTTCATTCATTAGTTAGTTCAGTTTGTTCATTCATTAGTTAGTTCAGTAGTTAGTTTGTTCATTCATTATTTCATTAGTTGGTTAGTTCATTAGTTAGTTCAGTTTGTTCATTCCTTCATTAGTTAGTTAGTTAGTTAGGTCCATTTGTTAGGTAGTTCAGTAGTTCGTTTTTTAGTTAGTTCTTTAGTTACCTTTTTTTACCATTGTTCACCACAAAATGAAGATTCTGTCATCATTTTCTTAATCTTTTCAAACCCATTGACTTGTTGTATTTGCATGGACAAACTACAGATCCAGTGTTTGTATATTTGCATAATTTTGTGGTGACAATATCACATTTGACATAATATTCAAATGTATGCACACTGTAAAAAATATGATTAAGTCATGACGTTTTTACATTACCGTAACTCATCAAAATACGTTTTTTTATTAACAAGTTATACAAGATTGAACTCATTTTAAGTCAGTTTAACATCACTTAAATTTGCATAAACATGCATTGGAAAAACATTCCAATGCATGTTTATGCAAATTATACACATCTTGCTATTTTAAACGTTTGCATGGGTTGAGTCACAATATGTTCTTGTTTTTGTGTATTTTAAAACAACACGTATTGCGTTTGAATACATGTATTTTTGATTAAAGGTTTGCTTTAGGCTTAGATTTGACTGTAGGTTTAACTGGTCAACATTTGAATCCCTCTTTTAGGTGAAAGTTCACCCCCAGACTCCCTCTCATCCCACTCAAACCGCATCGGAGCCCGTTGACTTTTATCTTTATTCTTTTGTGTTCAGCAGAAGAAAGAAGTCGTGTTTTTTCAGATCTCAACAAAGCCATCTCTGTCAATATACAGTGTGTGTTTCATGTCCATCAGCAGTGTCAGTTCATGATTAATATTATACTGTATGTTTTCCACTATCATCATCATAAGCACTGTTACAGGATGATCCTGAAAAACATGCACCACCTGATCGGGCTCATTGTTAGCCGAGATGTTGTCATGGCAACACAAATCAGAAGAGATGGAAAGCGCCGTCTCCACCCGACAAACACTTCTGATAATTGAGGCTGGCCAGAAAACAGATGTTTGTAGTATTTGTTGTCCATTTTTAGGCTTTCGCTCATTGGGAGAAGGTGAAATAACCCATCGATTCCTCTGCATCAGGCCTTGATCAATAATACATCCACACATCAATATTTCCATATTCCCCAGAGTTCACATCCACGGATCTGCATCAATACAGCAACAGACCAGAGGTCAAGATGTGTTTACACTGCAGAGAACAACCAGATGACTGGGATTTTCACCAAAACTATGGCTGCTCCACAGGCCTCATCCGCCTTATTTGCATATTCCATGGGCGGGGATTATTTAAATGAGTAACACTGTAACTTCAATAAAATAAAAAAATTAAAATAAATATATATATATATATACAGCCTCTAGTGTGTGTGTGTGTGTGTGTGTTAAAATTGTGTGTGTGCTAGTTATTTCATTAGTCAGTTAGTTAGTTAGTTTGTTAGTTAATTTATTAGTTATTTAATTTATTAGTTTGTTAGTTTCGTTCAGTAGTTAATAAGTTAATTCATTCGTTAATTTGTTAGTGTTTGTTATTCAGTCAGTTATTTCATTAGTTAGCGTGTGTTAATTTATTAATTAGTTTGTTAGTTCAGTAGTCAGTTAATTGATTAATTCATTAGTTAGTTAGTCGGTTAGTTTGAGTTAATTTGTTAGTTAGTGTTTGTTTGTTTTTTAGTTAGTTAATTTAATAGTTTGTTAGTACAGTAGTTAGTTAGTTAATTAATTAGTCAGTTTGTTAGTTAATTTGTTTTTGTTTGTTTGTTTTGTTCAGTAAGTCAGTTAATTAGTTAATTCATTCAGTTTGTGTTTGTTTGTTTTTAGTTAGTCAGTCAGTCAGTCAGTCAATTCATTAGTTACTTAGTGTTTGTTTGTTTTGTTAGTTAGTTTATTAGTTAGTAATAGTATTAGTTTGTTTGTTAATTTATTAATTTGTTTGTTTCGTTCAGTAGTTAGTTAATTCATTTGTTTGTTAGTTAGTCAGTTAATTTGTTAGTTAGTGTTTGTTTGTTTTTTAGTTAGTTAATTTAATAGATCGTTGGTTCAGTAGTTAGTCAGTTAATTAGTTAGTTATTGTATTAGCTTGTTTGTTAATGTATTAATTAGTTTGTTAGTTAATTAGTTAGTCAGTTAATTAGTTAATACATTTGTTAGTTAGTTAGTTAGTTATTTCATAAGTTAGTCAGTTACTTAGTTATTTCATTAGTTAGTTTGTCAGCCAGTCAGTCAGTCATTTCATTAGTTAATTAAATAGTTAATTTGTTAGTTAGTTAGTTTAGTTAGTTAGTTTGTTTGTTCGCTAGTTCGTAAGTTAGTTCTTTCATTAGTTTATTTGTTAGTTTGTTCGTCTGTTCGTAAGTAAGTAATGTCCAGCCTAGGAAAATTGACATCTTCACAACTTTATTCTAATATTATTATAAAGGTGTTAAAGATTCTGTAATCATTTTGAGTAGTTTTAGAGTCAATTGTTTTATTTATGATGACATAATGAAACATGACAAGTTGGTCTGGCTGTCATGCAAAGAAATTATGAACACATGCAAAAACTATGAGAAGTATTAATGTTAAAGGTTTACTGTGTTTATCTGAATTTCTGTTTGTTTTGCATAGTGTGAGTTTTGGTGAACTGAACCCAATTAGGGTCAATTTGACCCAGAATATAATGATTGTACCCAGAATATGAACATACACCAAGGGTTAAAAAGCTTCCCTTCCTCTGAAAGCATCAGAAGATCCGGTCTGAATATCTCTCTCTTTACTGCGGTGTATGTTTGTCTTGTTTTCCTGTAAAAATCATCCAAATTAAGTGAGTATATGCTTAAAACATCTGTCATTGGGGTCATACACTCAATTGTAAGGGACAACAAGGTTCTTTTTCTTACTTAAAGCAGAAACTCACTTCATAAAGCACCCTTCATATCTTCAGTAAACGCGTCTGGATTGAAGAATGTGCTGGAGGAGCGTCATGTGTTGCTGTGAGGGTCGTCTTTGGCAGGTGTGTTGTGTGTTGTGGGGACATTTGACACAAAAACAAATCATCCATAATTTCTGCCTGGATATTATCTGGTACTTTTACAGACATTTCCTTTAACCCTAAAACACAATGAAATGCATAATTCAAAATACGGGCCTCGTAATGTAATAACTGCACATAAAGTAATAAGTATTACATTATTATTGCAATAAAATGATCAAAATGTAATGAAATATTGAGCTCATAATGTACTAATGTCTGTTCAGCTGCTAGTTATCCCGTTCCCATCTGCTATTTCAGTTCCTCTCGTTCACTCAGTCTTTGTCTAGTCACTGTTGTGTAAGGTTGTGTTTCCGTTGTTTGATTGTGATCATCTGAGTCTGTTCCTGGGTCAGCAACTGTGACATGACTAGACCTCAAAGAATGGATCTGAAGACATGCTAGATCGCCAACAAGATGGACGACCTTTGGAGACGTATGTGGAGGAGTTTGGTGAGCTCCATGCATGTTCCTGGGAGGGTCTGGATGATGAAGTGTATCGCTATGTAACCCAGATTGACTTTCTTGCATGTCCTTAATGGTTCTGCTTTTGCTGTTAATGAGGACAAGTACTATCATCCAGTCTCTCGCCGAGAACATGTGGACACTCCGGCTCACCCTTAGCCAGCAGGATCCACATGCCTCTCCAAGGTTTCCGAACCAGTGACTTCTCCTGTCCACATCCAGAGTCCAGCGAGAGCTCCAGCCCGGGACCAGAGATGGTTGTGCCTCTCTGGCTTCCTGAACTTCCTGCGCCTCCATGGCTCCCTGACCGGCCATCTCTTCCCTGGTCCCCTGAGCTTCCGGCACAACCCTGGAGGTTTCCCAACCAGCCAGCATCTTTTTGGCGTGAGGTCGTGCATTCCGGGAGGAGGGAGTAATGTCACATGTCTGTCTGCTTGTTTGGTCTTCCTGTTGATTCTGTCACATGTTCCTTTATCTTAGTTTCCCGCCACTGTTTCCTAGGTTACCCTGGTTAGTTTAGTTCTGTTGAGCTGTGTTTAGTTAATTATGGTGTTCCTTCCTCTGGTTCGCTCAGTCTTTGTCTAGTCACTGTTGTGTAAGATTGTCTGTCTGTTCCTGTGAAGTTAAGACTGAAGTTTATGTTCATCCTGGGTCGCCAACCGCGACAAAACTCATCAATAACATTTTAAAGAATCTACTGGAATACATATTAATACTAATATTTTAATTTTTTAAAAGCTATTGCAATTATGACAATATGGTGAGTTTATAATGTAATACATTTCTCATAATGTAAAAACGTAATGCTTATTACATTGAGCTGCTACATGGGTAAAACACACAAAAAATCTATATGGAAAATTCATCATATATTAGGCGCATATAATTATTAAATAAATAAAAATATTGTAAAACAGCCAAATCTGGTCAGTTTCGTGTGTAGGCTGGTTTGAGACCCGCTTGAATGAGTTAAGAAAACCATCATAGGTACAGAATTTATCTGTCAAATTCAGGTTCAGAACAAAAACAAACAATCATTTATGGCTATAAGGCTGAAAGATGCTTGCCACTGACACTCAAACAGGTCTAATTCAATATCAACACCAATACAAGTTCCCGTGTGTGTGTGTGTGTGTGTGTGTGTGTGTGTGTGTGTGTGTGTGTGTGTGTGTGTGTGTGGTGTGTGTGTGTGTGGACTGGTAATCCCTACGGTATGGGCACAAAGATGGCAATATCCAAATTTTTGTCCTTGTGGTGACATTTTTGGTCCCCATGAGGAGAACATCTTATAAATCACACTAAGTGATGTTTTTGAAAAAGTAAAATGCAGCATGTCTCCTGTGATGGGTAGGTTTAGGGGCAGGGGCAGTGTGTGTGTGTGTGTGTGTGTGTGTGTGTGTGTGTGTGTGTGTGTGTGTGTGTGTGTGTGTGTGTGTGTGTGTGTGTGTGTGTGTGTGTGTGTGTGTGTGTGTGAGAGAGAGAGAGAGAGAGAGAGAGAGAGAGAGTGTGTGTGTGAGAGAGAGAGAGTGTGTGTGTGTGTGAGAGAGAGAGAGAGAGAGAGAGAGTGTGTGTGTGTGTGAGAGAGAGAGAGAGAGAGAGAGAGAGAGAGAGAGAGAGAGAGAGAGAGAGAGAGAGAGAGAGAGAGAGAGAGAGAGAGAGAGAGAGAGAGAGAGAGACTGCAGATCGTCTTCGCATCGCTATTGGCTTCTTGTTCCTCAGCGCCGCCGCGCACCTCTCACGCGCAGTGATGCTCGCACCTGGCGAAGGGCGGAATACCCGCAGCATCAGCACCAGCAGCAGCAGCGCATCTCCATGACGACAGCGCTTCCAGCATGGTGCAGAAATCCCGCAACGGCGGCGTGTATGCCGCCCCGCAGGCCGAGAAGAAGCTGAAGGTGGGCTTCGTGGGGCTGGAGGCGGGCGCGACGGAGTCGAGCCGAGACGGCGCGCTGCTGATCGCGGGCGCAGAGGCGACGAAGCGCGGCAGCATCTTGAGCAAACAGCGCTCCAGCATCTCCGGGAAGAGGCCGCCGAAGCGCAACGCGTTCTACCGACGCCTGCAGAATTTCCTCTACAATGTGCTGGAGAGACCGCGCGGATGGGCGTTCATCTACCACGCTTACGTGTGAGTATCTGCAGCTTTACGTGTTCTTCTGCTGCTGGCCATCAAAACAAAGAGCATCTGAAGCCTCTGGCTCATCATCCTCTCCTCACGCGCTTTGCGAGATGTTTACAGGGAGGCGGGATTGCTCCAGCTCGATCGAGCAGACAGGAACAGTGCCATATCTACCCAAAAACCCTTTCATGCTTTGTTCAGTGTTGAGGCTGAGTGTTCCTTGTGGAAAAGCTTCATGTTTAATATGTTTGGCAGGACTGTTCTAGTAATAGATGATGATGTTACTTTCTTCCGGTTGTGAATAGTTGGATTTGGAAACCTGAAATCCTGAAATCATTCATTGTGTTAGAGTCCTTCAGGCTCCAGGGAACTGGGATCTGCTGCACTTTTGATGTGCATTTCATGCATTTTACACATGTTTACTCAAATAAACCGGTGCATTTTCCTTCTGGTTGCTTATTATATTATTAGATGATTCCGTTACACTTTATTTTAAGCTGTCATTGTTACAGTGTAATTATATATTTAAGTACTGAGTAATAATAATGAACTACATGTGCTTACTATAGGGTTATGGTAGGATTAGGGTTTGGTTTAGTTGCATGTAATTATGCATGATTTACTGTTATTACTATGGTATGTATATGTAATGTGTAACAAGGACACTGTCAAATAAAGTGTTAAAGCTTTTTAATGGCATTAATAGTTCAGTTTAGAGCCTTTAGAGTTAAATTATTTGTTCATTCGAATAGTTGGATTAAGAATCACATCTTCCCAAAAAAACCCTTGGATTCTGGGATGAATCGCTGTTTGGCTCTTGTTCTTCATGGGAAAAGGCTGTTACATGTCAAATAACTGTCATCTGCTGCACTTTTGTTGTGCATTAATGCATTTTACAGATGTTTACTCATATAAATGGATGTATTTCCTTCTGGTTTGCTATTCTATTATTATAAGATTCTTTAAGTTTAGAGCCATATCTGCCGGAAGTAGCCTTGTGTGGATCGTTGCATTGAGCCGTGGTGTTCTTTCAGATGTGACTTTTCTCCTGATAGTGTAATATCTCACTCTTAGAAGCTTTGAGTATTCAAATCATTGGATTTAGAATCACATCTGGACAAAAAACCCTTTTTTCCCTTTTTGAATCGCTGTGTTTGGCTCTTGTTCTTCATGGGAAAGGGCTGTTACATGACATAACTGTCATCTGCTGCACTTTTGATGTGCATTAATGCATTTTACAGATGTTTGCATGTAGAAATTGGGGCATTTTTCTTCTGCTTGCTTATTAGATGTTTCCGAAGGTTCTGAATGGTTCAGTTTAGAGTTATCTCTCTATATCATTGCATTGAGCCGTGGTGTTCTTTCAGATGTGACTTTTCTCCTGAAAGTGTAATATCTCACTCTTAGGAGCTTTGAGTATTCCAATCATTGGATTTAGAATCACATCTGGACAAAAAACACTTTTATTCTGAAATTAATCGCTCTGTTTGGCTCGGTTCGAACTGTTATCTGCTGCACTTTTGATGTGCATTTCATGCATTTTACTGATGTTTACTCATATAAATTGGTGTATTTCCTTCTGGTTGCTTATTATATTATTAGAAGATTCCTTAAAGCTTTTTAATGGTATTAATAGTTCAGTTTAGAGCCATATCTGCCCAAAGAAGCCTTGTGTGGATCGTTGCATTGAGGCGCGGTGTCCTTTCAGATGTGACAGTGGTTTAGACGCATCTACTGCAAAAACACAAGAGCATTTCAAAAACACCTTTTTAACTTCAAAAAGGTGTTTTAGAAACATCCGTGTGTTTTTGCAGCAGATGCGTCTAAACCACTGTATTTTTGTGTCTTTAGAAGGATGTTTATGAATATAAAACACATTGACAGGAAACTGCAGATAAATATCTCACTTCCTGTTGGGTTCTCAGATTGTTTGCAGGTATTGGGCTGTTACATGTGTGTGCTGAATTTCATACCTGCACGTTAAACGTAGTGCAAACAGCGCTTAATTGAAATTTTATAGGCGGCGCTATTGAGCCATTTTGCCACACCTAATTCTGAAACCCATATCTGACTCATTTTTTACACTCGCGTGTGCAAAGTTTCATGAGTTTCCGAGCATGTTTAGGTTTGCAAAAATGCGATTAATTTCGGAGAAGAAGAATAGACTGAGCAATTACAATAGTGTCCTCACGCCACCGGTGCTCGGGCCCTAATCATTTTTTACTTTGTAGGCAGACAGATAACACATATCTGCCTGAAGTAGCCTTGTGTGGATCGTTGCATTGAGCCGTGGTGTTCTTTCAGATGTGACTTTTCTCCTGATAGTGTAATATCTCACTCTTAGAAGCTTTGAGTATTCAAATCATTGGATTTAGAATCACATCTGCACAAAAAACCCTTTTTTCCCTTTTTGAATCGCTGTGTTTGGCTCTTGTTCTTCATGGGAAAGGGCTGTTACATGACATAACTGTCATCTGCTGCACTTTTGATGTGCATTAATGCATTCAATGCATGTTTACTTGTTTTAGCAATTTAATATTTCCTTGTGGTTGCTTATAAGAAGCATTTTTTATTGGTTTTAAAAGTTTGGTTTAGTAGAGAACCCAGAGTTTCTGCACTGGGCTCATGTCGTCTGTGTTGCATCTCATGCAGTTACAGATGTTTGATGGGATTGTTCAGCAACAGAATATGCTTCTCTATTACTTTATCACTCTGAAAGCTTGCTATTAATAGTTATTTACCCGGAGAATCAGTGTTGAGGTTGAAGGTTCTTGTTACAAGCCAAAGAAACCCAATCTGATGCCGTTTAGAGGCACATCTTATGCTATTTAGTTTCAACTTTTCCTTGTCTAAGCTTGGCCAGAGCTCGTTTGAACCTTGATTTTCAATTAAAATCCTGCTGAATGTTGCAGCGTCGTTCCTCACTCTCTCTGTAACCTGGATTATAAACTGAAAGGCTGAGTAACAAACGCCTGCGATCACCAAAACATGCTGTAAAAACACACTTGCACTGTTTAATCAACAGCGATCACATCTGATCAGTATCTATGCATCATATTACCCTCACAGTCAAGCGTTTTGGCAGGGCTGTATCTGTGTATAACAGTGTGCAGTTTGATAAAATGCAGTTGCAAAGTTTAGATGATTTACAGCATGTTTCAGTGATATCAGCTGCTCACTAGCGACCCTGTATCTTCACAGCGTCCGGCCGCGTCTAATCTCACTCCATTAGGCGTGAGTCAGCGGCTCATTGAAGGCAATGTGAGGCGCTGGTTTCAGCACCACAGCACGTGGACAGCTCACATCAAACACAAACGCATTCGCTTAAACTCAATTTACACCTTCAGTCCCCGTGTAAAGGCCTGAATGTGTGGGGTGTTCCCGGTCTGCAGTGGTCAGGATCTATCAAAAGTGCTCCAAGGAAGGAACAGTGGAGAACCGGCCACAGGGTCATGGGCGGCTCAGGCTCATTGATGCACGTGTGGAGCGAAGGCTGGCCCGTGTGGTCCGATCAAACAGACGAGCTACTGGAGCTCAAACTGCTCAAGAAGTTAATGCTGGTTCTGATAGAAAGGGGTCAGAATACACAGAGCATTGCAGTTTGTTGCGTATGGGGCGGCATAGCCGCTGACCAGTCAGGGTGCCCATGCTGACCCCTGACCCCGCCGAAAGCACCAACATGTGAGCATCAGAACTGGACCACGGAGCAATGGAAGAAGGTGGCCTGGTCTGAGGAATCACGTGTTCTTTTATTTCTTATATATAATGCAGTAAATGGTTAAACATTTCTTTGTCTTACATGGACCTGTTGATATAAAAACTGCTTTGTTATTAGATTGTTTTAACTTTTGAGCCAAACCTCAAAATTGTCGTATGGTGTGACTGTCTCAAGCATGGTTCAATAAATTTCAACTTTTATGCATTAAAAAGAAAAGCATACAATTGTTAATAAACACCTGTACTAATATTATAACTATTCAGGTCTAATATAATGAGACTTTCTACATTGTTCTTTGGCATCTTTATATTATCTTTTTGTTTTCCCAGCTTTATGGCAAGCCGTCAAAAATCGTTGAAATGTTCCCTGAATTATTACTCGTAATTACAATTACAGAGCCATACAATTCAATCTTACAAGTATCAATTCCAATTAGAGAGCTCTAGTCATATGTCTCCATTGACTTCTATTCATTTTTAATTACAGAGCTCTCTAATTCAGTCCTTTAATAATCACAGAGCTTTGTTGTTGAATTAGAGAGCTCTGCAATTGCATTTTTAATAGAAATAATTGAATTGTAGAGCTCTCTAATTGTATACTAGTACAAATGCAATTACGGCAAGAGCCGGGAACATTTTAAGCAAAAACGGCTTGCCATACAGCGTTAGATTTATCTCCATTTCCCCATATTCCTCAACTTCCTTCCTATCGGATGTAGTAATTTCTCTTTATCTGATTTACTCATTATCATAATTATGTTTAAATGAACAGTGGGCCAATTAGTCAATGTTGTCATGAACCCTAGATAACGGTCAAATTAGCAGTTGTGTGGGTGTAGATACAGGATTAGTTCCTCTAAAGCTTTCTCTCTGTGCCATAGTCGTCTTAGGTACTAAGGCACTGTTTGTGTGTGACGCTGCTTTGGGAGAGTGTGTATGAAAAATGCTTTAGTAAAATGAGTGTCAGGTAAAAATGGACAAACCTAGCAATTGGGTTGTTTTTTAACCCAGTTAATAGGTTGTTTTAGCCCAGCGGTTGGGTTAAATGTTTGCTTAAGATTAATTGCTCAGTTGCTGGGTTTGTCCATTTTCTACCCAACTTGGGTTGTTTTTAACCCAGCATTTTTTAGAGTGTGTTAAAAAGGTGTTTTTGAAACTCTCTTGTGTTTTTGCAGCAGATGCGTCTAAACTACTGTGTGTTTTTGTGGCTTTAGAAGGTTGTGTATGAGTATAAAACACGTTGACAGGAAACTGCAGAGTAACACGCTCAAGTCAGCAAAAACTGCTAATCATAGCAGACAGTTTGGAAACCGGAGAGGAGGAGTTAAATAAATCGACTCGAAACTGTCTCTGTCATGATGTTTCAGAGGTGCGGATAACAACCGTGATGTCTAGATGTGTGTGTTTTACAAAGCAAATGCTACTGAAGCTTTCATACACTCTTACAAAATCTGTAAAATTGATGGTAAAAAACAGTTGCCAGACCGTAAAATAATATGGTAGTAAAATTTCAAATTTTACTTGTTGACAACTTAAATTTACAGTAAAAAACAGAACAGAAATAATGTTGATGTGTTTATAGGCAACTGAAAAAAGCACAAACGTCAGAGCATGTCAAAACTTCTAAAGGGCCCCAAAACAGCTCAGACAAATGACTTTTTTACCTTTATAAAATACCTTACAATCACAGGAGGTAAAGAGAAAGGCAAATGAAGAATCAAAGTTCATCGCAAGCAGATTCTAATATTGGGGAGACCGGGTATTGTTGTAACACTACCAGTTCCACGAATCACAGATAAGATAGGAGTCATGTGGAAGTTTCAGTTTCCTCTGGCTTCCTTTACAATCCCACGTCGAGGTTTTCCAGTCTGTGTTGCTGTCTCTCTTGAAGCTTCAATTCTTAGTAAAAAAAAATAACAAGATAATATTTAGTTTAGTTCTTCTACCGTTGTAGATAATGTTGAATGAGTTAAATCAGGTCAAAGTGTAGTTTTTCTAGTAAAAAAATGGTGTATCAACCTCCTGCTAATTTCAAAGCATCATGCTAATACAGCTAGCTAAACAATGGGTGACAGTGGCGGGGTAGGTTGCAACACGTGTTTTGAAACAACCATCCACTTACATACAACTACGAACATTTTTGTGATTTTAATCATTCTACAGAATGCCTATGTGTATGTTAATTTGATCTTGCTCTCTCTTACACACATACACACATACACACACACACACACACACACACAGCCATATGAATGTGCACAGACATGAACAAACAAACGCACACGTGTGCAATGCATGCACAAACACACAATGTGCACAGCACACACACACTCCCCATATTCAAACATATTTTATTGTTGCAGCCATTTATTTCAAATAAAACTGTTGTTGTGGCATATCACTTGGAGTACCCTTAGTTCAGACATACATTTTTGATGCTTTTGACACACATTTTTGAGTTTTCGAGCGTTTTAAGGTCTGCAAAAATGCAATTAATTTCGGAGAAGAAGAAAAGACTGAGCAATTACGGTGAGAGGACCCTAATCATTTTGTACTTTGTTCCAGGCAGACAGAGAACATATTTAGCATGCAGTTTTATGCTGACTTCATTTAATGACGGATGTAAAGTCGAGTGTTAAGATTAACCTCCGTGTTGCTGATGTGATGAATATGATGTCATGTGACGACATTGAGCTGTAAACCTGTGCCTTTTGAGCGCTGCTGTATTTCTGCAGCCGGCGTCAGCAGTTTCCTGATTAATACCCATCATTATAGAGCCAGGTATGCTGTGTATGTGTGTGTGTGTGTGTGTGTGTGTGTGTGTGTGTGACCTCTCAGCTCAGGTGTGAATCAGGCACCACCATTTAAGTTTGCTGTGAAAAAAGCAGCATAGTTTCAGGCCGACAGAGACGTGTCCGGGCAATCTGCCCTGCGGCCCGACACCGATCCAAACACATTTATATGGAGCTGCTCGTGTGTGTGTGTGTGTGTGTGTGTGTGTGTGTGTGTGTGTGTGTGTGTGATGACGGAGACGGGGCACAGCTCATAAACACCAGCTGAAGGCTTCTTCATGCATTGATCCGTTACCAAAGATTTAGCTCAAGCTTTTAGCGTTGATGTGTACGTGTTAGACTATATCTCAGGTCTTCTGATGTTATGTAATTGATTTGTGTACAAAAGATAAGCTCTCTTGTTTTCCCGCTTTCACACTTTATTTTCTGCTATTTGTGGCATAACCTTGTATAATTGTTGTACATTAGGTTTGTAGTAGAGGCTTGAAATCAATATGATCTGGTAATGTAGCCGACCAAAAGAAATATAATATAAATATATCATTATTATTGAATTATTAAATATTATTGCATGTTGTGAAGCGGAGAGGACTGTGTCTGTCAGGGTTGTAAAAAAGCCCAGTTTTTTTGGGTCACAGTACAAACGTCCTATTAGAGGGAAAATCAAGGACTGGATGTGGCCTTTTGCGTTGTGCTGAGTGAAATGATGCTCTTGCTGTTTTGTGGGTTGAATTGCGGCGTCTAAAGCTGCTATTTCAGTCACACAACAGCCTGAGATGATGATGTTGGCAGCAACCATGAAGTCCACATGAAACTCAGTTTACTTTCAATATGAAGGTTTGAGGTGTTTGACCAGCTGTAATAAAATGTGTGTGTGTGTGTGTGTGTGTGTGTGTGTGTGTGTGTGTGTGTGTGTGTGTGTGTGTGTGTGTGTGTGTGTGTGTGGACTGGTAATCCCTACAGTATGGGGACAAAATGTCCCCACAAAGATGGCAATATCCAAAATCCTTGTCCTTGTGGGGACATTTTTTGGTCATCTTATAAATCACACTAAGTGATGTTTTTTGAAAATGTAAAAATGCAGCATGTCTCCTGTGATGGGTAGGTTTAGGGGCAGGGGCAGTGTGTGTGTGTGTGTGTGTGTGTGTGTGTGTGTGTGTGTGTGTGATGGGTAGGTTTAGGGGCAGGGGCAGTGTAGGGGATAGAAAATCGGTTTGTACAGTATAAAATGCATTACGCCTATGGAATGTCCCCATAAAACATGGAAACACAACGTGTGTGTGTGTGTGTGTGTGTGTGTGTGTGTGTGTGTGTGTGTGTGTGTGTGTGTGTGTATGTGTGTGTGTGTGTGTGTGTGTGTGTGTGTGTGTGTGTATGTGTGTGTGTGTGTGTGTGTGTGTGTGTGTGTGTGTGTGTGTGTGTGTGTGTGTGTGTGTGTGTGTGTGTGTGTGTGTGTGTGTGTGTGTGTGTGTGTGTGTGTGTGTGTGTGTGTGTGTGTGTGTGTGTGTGTGTGTGTGTGTGTGTGTGTGTGTGTGTGTGTGTGTGTGTGTGTGTGTGTGTGTGTGTGTGTGTGTGTGTGTGTGTGTGTGTGTGTGTGTGTGTGTGTGTGTGTGTGTGTGTGTCATGTGGACTGTGTAATCGGTAATCCCACGGTATGGGGACAAAATGTCCCCACAAAGATAACAATATCAAATTTTTGTCCTTGTGGGGACATTTCTTGTCCCCATGAGGAAAACATCTTATAAATCACACTAAGTGATGTTTTTGAAAATGTAAAATGCAGAATGTCTCCTGTGATGGGTAGGTTTAGGGGCAGGGGCAGTGTGTGTGTGTGTGTGTGTGTGTGTGTGTGTGTGTGTGTGTGTGTGTGTGTGTGTGTGTGTGTGTGTGTGTGTGTGTGTGATGGGTAGGTTTAGGGGCAGGGGCAGTGTGTGTGTGTGTGTGTGTGTGTGTGTGTGTGTGTGTGTGTGTGTGTGTGTGTGTGTGTGTGTGTGTGTGTGTGTGTGTGTGTGTGTGTGTGTGTTGATATTTAGCCGTCTGTGCTGGTTATTGGCTTTGGTCCATTCAAATGACCAAAGCAGCTGCAACCGGCAGGAAGTTTAATGACCAAAATAAAGTTACAAACCTCCCTTAGCGATTCCTTCACACTGTGGGAATATTATGCGAGTGTTTAAATGTGAGCCTGTGTTTGTAACAGATTGCCTCCATCGTCATCATTTAATTTACACACAGATTATCTAAATGAAGAGATGTGAATGTTTGTGCTGGTGTGTATCACAGAGACTTGACGAGGCGCGACTCTTTTGACTTGAGCCAGTAAGAAACCACCTAGAACACCCTAGCAACCGCATAGCAGCAGCCTGGCAACTTTTTGTTCTTGCATCTATCTTATACTCAAACACACACTCATAATATACATACGTATATACACTATATATTGCCAAAAGTTTTGGGACACCTGCCTTTAATGACATCCTATTCTTAATCCGTAGGGTTTAATATAGAGTTGGCCCACCCTTTCCACAAGGTTTAGGAGTGTGTTTATGGGAATTTTGTGAGGTCAGGCACTGATGTTGGATGAGAAGGCCTGGCTCGCAGTCTCTGCTCTAATTCATCCCTAAGGTGTTCTATCGGGATGAGGTCAGGACTCTGTGCAGGCCAGTCCAGTTCCTCCACACCAAACTCGCTCATCCATGTCTTTATGGAGCGACGCTTTGTGCACTGGAGCGCAGTCATGTTGGGACAGGAAGGGGCCGTCCCTAAACTGTTCCCATAAATATGGGAGCATGAAATTGTCCAAAATGTCTTGGTGAAG
>CM040921.1:1555000-1620000 GCA_023029165.1 Gobiocypris rarus | reverse complement strand
GCCTGACCCAGGATCTGTGTAACACAAAACTACCCAAACACTGGGTTGTTACGTCTGACCCAGGATCTGTGTAACACAAAAACTACCCAAACACTGGGTTGTTACGCCTGACCCAGGATCTGTGTAACACAAAAACTACCCAAACACGGGTTGTCACGCCTGACCCGGGATCTGTGTAACACAAAACTACCCAAACACTGGGTTGTTACGCCTGACCCAGGATCTGTGTAACACAAAAACTACCCAAACACTGGGTTGTTACGTCTGACCCGGGATCTATGTAACACAAAAACTACCCAAACACTGGGTTGTCACGCCTGACCCAGGATCTGAGTAACACAAAACTACCCAAACACTGGGTTGTTACGCCTGACCCAGGATCTGTGTATCACAAAACTACCCAAACACTGGGTTGTCACGCCTGACCCGGGATCTGTGTAACACAAAAACTACCCAAACACTGGGTTGTCACGTCCTGACCCGGGATCTGTGTAACACAAAAACTACCCAAACACTGGGTTGTCACGCCTGACCCGGGATCTGTGTAACACAAAACTACCCAAACACTGGGTTGTCACGTGACCCAGGATCTGAGTAACACAAAACTACCCAAACACTGGGTTGTTACGCCTGACCCAGGATCTGTGTATCACAAAACTACCCAAACACTGGGTTGTTACGCCTGACCCGGGATCTGTGTAACACAAAAACTACCCAAACACTGGGTTGTCACGCCTGACCCGGGATCTGTGTAACACAAAACTACCCAAACACTGGGTTGTCACGCCTGACCCGGGATCTGAGTAACACAAAACTACCCAAACACTGGGTTGTCACGCCTGACCCAGGATCTGTGTAACACAAAAACTACCCAAACACTGGGTTGTCACGTCTGACCCAGGATCTGTGTAACACAAAACTACCCAAACACTGGGTTGTTACATCTGACCCTGGATCTGTGTAACACAAAAACTACCCAAACACTGGGTTGTTACGTGACCCTGGATCTGTGTAACACAAAACTACCCAAACACTGGGTTGTCACGCCTGACCCAGGATCTGTGTAACACAAAACTACCCAAACACTGGGTTGTTACATCTGACCCTGGATCTGTGTAACACAAAAACTACCCAAACACTGGGTTGTTACGTCTGACCCTGGATCTGTGTAACACAAAACTACCCAAACACTGGGTTGTCACGCCTGACCCAGGATCTGTGTAACACAAAACTACCCAAACACTGGGTTGTCACGCCTGACCCAGGATCTGTGTAACACAAAAACTGCCCAAACACTGGGTTGTTACGTCTGACCCAGGATCTGTGTAACACAAAAACTACCCAAACACTGGGTTGTCACGCCTGACCCGGGATCTGTGTAACACAAAAACTACCCAAACACTGGGTTGTCACGTCTGACCCAGGATCTGTGTAACACAAAACTACCCAAACACTGGGTTGTCACGCCTGACCCGGGATCTGTGTAACACAAAAACTACCCAAACACTGGGTTGTCAGCCTGACCCAGGATCTGTGTAACACAAAACTACCCAAACACTGGGTTGTCACGCCTGACCCGGGATCTGTGTAACACAAAACTACCCAAACACTGGGTTGTCACGCCTGACCCAGGATCTGAGTAACACAAAACTGCCCAAACACTGGGTTGTCACGCCTGACCCAGGATCTGTGTAACACAAAACTGCCCAAACACTGGGTTGTCACGCCTGACCCAGGATCTGTGTAACACAAAACTACCCAAACACTGGGTTGTCACGTCTGACCCAGGATCTGTGTAACACAAAAACTGCCCAAACACTGGGTTGTTACGCCTGACCCAGGATCTGTGTAACACAAAACTACCCAAACACTGGGTTGTCACGCCTGACCCGGGATCTGTGTAACACAAAACTACCCAAACACTGGGTTGTCACGCCTGACCCAGGATCTGTGTAACACAAAACTACCCAAACACTGGGTTGTCACGTCTGACCCGGGATCTGTGTAACACAAAACTACCCAAACACTGGGTTGTCACGCCTGACCCTGGATCTGAGTAACACAAAACTACCCAAACACTGGGTTGTCACGCCTGACCCGGGATCTGTGTAACACAAAAACTACCCAAACACTGGGTTGTCACGTCTGACCCAGGATCTGTGTAACACAAAACTACCCAAACACTGGGTTGTTACATCTGACCCAGGATCTGTGTAACACAAAACTACCCAAACACTGGGTTGTTACATCTGACCCAGGATCTGTGTAACACAAAACTACCCAAACACTGGGTTGTTACATCTGACCCAGGATCTGTGTAACACAAAAACTACCCAAACACTGGGTTGTCACGCCTGACCCGGGATCTGTGTAACACAAAAACTACCCAAACACTGGGTTGTTACGCCTGACCCAGGATCTGTGTAACACAAAACTACCCAAACACTGGGTTGTTACATCTGACCCAGGATCTGTGTAACACAAAACTACCCAAACACTGGGTTGTTACATCTGACCCAGGATCTGTGTAACACAAAACTACCCAAACACTGGGTTGTTACATCTGACCCAGGATCTGTGTAACACAAAAACTACCCAAACACTGGGTTGTTACATCTGACCCAGGATCTGTGTAACACAAAAACTACCCAAACACTGGGTTGTTACATCTGACCCGGGATCTGTGTAACACAAAAACTACCCAAACACTGGGTTGTTACGTCTGACCCAGGATCTGTGTAACACAAAACTACCCAAACACTGGGTTGTTACATCTGACCCAGGATCTGTGTAACACAAAACTACCCAAACACTGGGTTGTTACGCCTGACCCGGGATCTGAGTAACACAAAACTACCCAAACACTGGGTTGTTACGCCTGACCCAGGATCTGTGTAACACAAAACTACCCAAACACGGGTTGTCACGCCTGACCCGGGATCTGTGTAACACAAAACTACCCAAACACTGGGTTGTTACGCCTGACCCAGGATCTGTGTAACACAAAAACTACCCAAACACTGGGTTGTCACGCCTGACCCAGGATCTGAGTAACACAAAACTACCCAAACACTGGGTTGTTACGCCTGACCCGGGATCTATGTAACACAAAAACTACCCAAACACTGGGTTGTTACGCCTGACCCAGGATCTGAGTAACACAAAATCTACCCAAACACTGGGTTGTTACGCCTGACCCGGGATCTATGTAACACAAAACTACTCAAACACTGGGTTGTTACGCCTGACCCAGGATCTGAGTAACACAAAAACTACCCAAACACTGGGTTGTCACTGACCCAGGATCTGAGTAACACAAAACTACCCAAACACTGGGTTGTCACGCCTGACCCGGGATCTGTGTAACACAAAAACTACCCAAACACTGGGTTGTTACGCCTGACCCGGGATCTGAGTAACACAAAACTACCCAAACACTGGGTTGTCACGCCTGACCCAGGATCTGTGTAACACAAAAACTACCCAAACACTGGGTTGTTACGTCTGACCCAGGATCTGAGTAACACAAAACTACCCAAACACTGGGTTGTCACGCCTGACCCGGGATCTGTGTAACACAAAAACTACCCAAACACTGGGTTGTTACGCCTGACCCGGGATCTGAGTAACACAAAACTACCCAAACACTGGGTTGTCACGCCTGACCCAGGATCTGTGTAACACAAAACTACCCAAACACTGGGTTGTTACGCCTGACCCAGGATCTGAGTAACACAAAAACTACCCAAACACTGGGTTGTCACGCCTGACCCAGGATCTGAGTAACACAAAACTACCCAAACACTGGGTTGTCCTGCCTGACCCAGGATCTGTGTAACACAAAACTACCCAAACACTGGGTTGTTACGCCTGACCCAGGATCTGAGTAACACAAAACTACCCAAACACTGGGTTGTCACGCCTGACCCAGGATCTGTGTAACACAAAACTACCCAAACACTGGGTTGTTACGCCTGACCCAGGATCTGAGTAACACAAAACTACCCAAACACTGGGTTGTCACGCCTGACCCGGGATCTGTGTAACACAAAAACTACCCAAACACTGGGTTGTTACGCCTGACCCGGGATCTGAGTAACACAAAACTACCCAAACACTGGGTTGTCACGCCTGACCCAGGATCTGTGTAACACAAAACTACCCAAACACTGGGTTGTTACGCCTGACCCAGGATCTGAGTAACACAAAACTACCCAAACACTGGGTTGTCACGCCTGACCCAGGATCTGAGTAACACAAAAACTACCCAAACACTGGGTTGTCCCGTCTGACCCAGGATCTGTGTAACACAAAACTACCCAAACACTGGGTTGTTACGCCTGACCCAGGATCTGAGTAACACAAAACTACCCAAACACTGGGTTGTCACGTCTGACCCAGGATCTGTGTAACACAAAAACTACCCAAACACTGGGTTGTCACGCCTGACCCAGGATCTGTGTAACACAAAACTACCCAAACACTGGGTTGTCACGCCTGACCCAGGATCTGAGTAACACAAAAACTACCCAAACACTGGGTTGTCACGCCTGACCCAGGATCTGAGTAACACAAAAACTACCCAAACACTGGGTTGTCACGTCTGACCCAGGATCTGAGTAACACAAAACTACCCAAACACTGGGTTGTCCTGCCTGACCCAGGATCTGTGTAACACAAAAACTACCCAAACACTGGGTTGTTACGCCTGACCCAGGATCTGAGTAACACAAAACTACCCAAACACTGGGTTGTCACGCCTGACCCAGGATCTGTGTAACACAAAACTACCCAAACACTGGGTTGTCACGTCTGACCCAGGATCTGAGTAACACAAAAACTACCCAAACACTGGGTTGTCACGCCTGACCCAGGATCTGAGTAACACAAAACTACCCAAACACTGGGTTGTCACGTCTGACCCAGGATCTGAGTAACACAAAACTACCCAAACACTGGGTTGTCACGCCTGACCCAGGATCTGAGTAACACAAAACTACCCAAACACTGGGTTGTCCTGCCTGACCCAGGATCTGTGTAACACAAAAACTACCCAAACACTGGGTTGTTACGCCTGACCCAGGATCTGAGTAACACAAAACTACCCAAACACTGGGTTGTCACGCCTGACCCAGGATCTGTGTAACACAAAACTACCCAAACACTGGGTTGTCACGTCCTGACCCAGGATCTGTGTAACACAAAACTACCCAAACACTGGGTTGTTACGCCTGACCCAGGATCTGAGTAACACAAAACTACCCAAACACTGGGTTGTCACGCCTGACCCAGGATCTGAGTAACACAAAAACTACCCAAACACTGGGTTGTCCCGCCTGACCCAGGATCTGTGTAACACAAAAACTACCCAAACACTGGGTTGTCACGCCTGACCCGGGATCTGTGTAACACAAAACTACCCAAACACTGGGTTGTCACGCCTGACCCGGGATCTGAGTAACACAAAAACTACCCAAACACTAGGTTGTCCCGTCTGACCCAGGATCTGTGTAACACAAAAACTACCCAAACACTGGGTTGTCACGCCTGACCCAGGATCTGAGTAACACAAAACTACCCAAACACTAGGTTGTCCTGCCTGACCCAGGATCTGTGTAACACAAAACTACCCAAACACTGGGTTGTTACGCCTGACCCAGGATCTGTGTAACACAAAACTACCCAAACACTGGGTTGTTACGTCTGACCCAGGATCTGTGTAACACAAAAACTACCCAAACACTGGGTTGTTACGCCTGACCCAGGATCTGTGTAACACAAAACTACCCAAACACTGGGTTGTCACGTCTAACCCGGGATCTGTGTAACACAAAAACTACCCAAACACTGGGTTGTTACGTCTGACCCGGGATCTGAGTAACACAAAACTACCCAAACACTGGGTTGTCACGCCTGACCCAGGATCTGTGTAACACAAAAACTACCCAAACACTGGGTTGTTACGCCTGACCCAGGATCTGAGTAACACAAAACTACCCAAACACTGGGTTGTCACGCCTGACCCGGGATCTGTGTAACACAAAACTACCCAAACACTGGGTTGTTACGCCTGACCGGGATCTGAGTAACACAAAAACTACCCAAACACTGGGTTGTTACGCCTGACCCAGGATCTGAGTAACACAAAAACTACCCAAACACTGGGTTGTCACGCCTGACCCGGGATCTGTGTAACACAAAACTACCCAAACACTGGGTTGTTACGCCTGACCCGGGATCTGTGTAACACAAAAACTACTCAAACACTGGGTTGTCACGCCTGACCCGGGATCTGTGTATCACAAAAACTACCCAAATACTGGGTTGTCACGCCTGACCCAGGATCTGTGTAACACAAAAACTACCCAAACACTGGGTTGTCACGCCTGACCCAGGATCTGTGTAACACAAAACTACCCAAACACTGGGTTGTTACGCCTGACCCAGGATCTGTGTAACACAAAAACTACCCAAACACTGGGTTGTTACGCCTGACCCAGGATCTGAGTAACACAAAACTACCCAAACACTGGGTTGTCACGCCTGACCCAGGATCTGAGTAACACAAAAGCTACCCAAACACTGGGTTGTTACGCCTGACCCAGGATCTGAGTAACACAAAACTACCCAAACACTGGGTTGTTACGTCTGACCCAGGATCTGTGTAACACAAAAACTACCCAAACACTGGGTTGTTACGTCTGACCCGGGATCTGTGTAACACAAAAACTACCCAAACACTGGGTTGTCACGTCTGACCCAGGATCTGTGTAACACAAAAACTACCCAAACACTGGGTTGTCACGTCTGGGATCTGTGTAACACAAAACTACCCAAACACTGGGTTGTCACGTCTGACCCAGGATCTGTGTAACACAAAAACTACCCAAACACTGGGTTGTCACGTCTGACCCAGGATCTGGATCTACATAGTTTTATTACTTATTTATTAGTTTTAGTATATTTAGTCATTTTAGTACTTGCCTTCACTGTAAAAACAAACCAATAGAAATATATTCCATTCCAAAAAAATGTCTACATCTATGACTTACACTATGAGTCAAACATTACTCAGAACCTTACATAAATTAATTAATTAATGAATATAAACTAATCATTTTGCAGATGCTTGCGGTGTAACCACTCTCTACAGTAGATGGCAGGTTAGCATGAGACGATGATGTTTAACACATTGCCTGAGGTCAGTGTGTTAGGAGAATGCTAATGTTTCTGTCAATAAATAGTTTCTGTAATGTGTAGCGTCACATGTGTTAGCTCAGGTCTGATATCCCGCTGTTACTCAGATGTCTGTGGCTTTAGCGCTGTTAGCGCCCAGCTCAGCACTTCCTGCAGGATTCTATTGAGTTTGTGGAGGAACCGCAGCAGAGCTCACGCTGACAGAGAGATGGTGGGAAAAACACTGTCAGCAATGCAATCCCCCTCTTTAATGTGGCGTTTGAAGGGCATATTACACACACATATACACTCCAGCTTTAGATAAAGACTTTACAATAAGGGTGCACTAATATGCATTAATTCATGCTTAACTAATGCACAGATAATCATGAGTTAATGTGTTACTAATGGTGAACTAACCCATTTATTAATGATTACTGCATCAGCAACTAATGAAGATTCGACATGATTAATAGATTAAGTCATCATTAAATTGTTATTAGTTAAATGTGTAATAATGTATTAATTCCTTAATAACATATTATATTAACTAATAATGTAAATTAACGTGTTAATTACCACAACGGGTCAAAGCCATGCATTTCAACTTCCAGTTGTCTGCTTTAATAAATCATTAGCTAATGATTTACTAATGTGTCATTATGTTATGACTTTACTTGTTGGGGCACATGACTATTAGCTAATTGATTAAGTAATATGTAATTGTGGTTATGAGTTTTGAATGAATTTTCAATTAGTTATTAGTCATGTGCCCCAACAAGTAAAGTCATAACATAATGACACCTTTGTAAATCATTAGCTAATGATTAATCATGTCGAATCTTCATTAGTTGCTAATGCATTAATCATTAATAAATGGGTTAGTTAACCATTAGTAACACATTAACTCATTATTATCTGCGCATTAGTTAAGCATTAATTAATGCATATTAGTGCACCATTATTGTAAAGTGTTACCAAGACATTCACTATGCTCATCAAATCAGTTTATTTACTTCATTCATGCATGCATCTGGTCTTATTATTTTGCACGAAGCAGACTCAAACACAATGCACATCAGGTAAACCGGGTTTTCTCTTGTCGTTTCAGGTTTCTGCTGGTTTTCTCCTGTCTGGTTTTGTCTGTGTTCTCCACCATCAGAGAATATGAGAAGAGCTCTGAAGACGCCCTCTACATCCTGGTATATAATATCACAGAGGCCGCTGATATTGATTTAACTCATGATCACAGCGGCTCACGGTCATGCTAACTTGATGTCTTTCTGTCTGTGTGTCTGTCTGCCTGTCTGTCTGTCTGTCTGTCTGTCTGTCTGTGTGTCTGTCTGTAGGAAATTGTGACCATCGTGGTTTTCGGCGTGGAATATATCGTAAGGATCTGGTCTGCAGGATGTTGTTGTCGGTACAGAGGATGGAGGGGAAGACTCAAATTCGCCCGGAAACCTTTCTGCGTTATCGGTGAGAATAATATATGAAGCAGCACAGCTGTTCTCAACACTGATAATAATCATAAATGTGTGTTGATCATCAGATCCTCATATGTGACACTGAAGACTGGAATAAATCACACTGCACTTTATATTCACATAGAGAACAGCTGATTTACATTATAATAATATTTCAAAATATTTACTGTATTTTTGATCACATGAATCCAGCTTTGGTGAGCAGAAGAGACTTCTTTCAAACACATTAGAAAATCTTACAGACCCCAAACTTTTGAACTGTAGTAAACTATATTAATGCAGGATGTGGAGGAAAAGAACCGCTCGACTTTAAGCGGAGTGCATTAAAATCGTTTAACTAGCCGTGGATTATCCCGCTTATGCCATGGTCATTTGTGATTGATGTTTGCAATGCAGTTTTTGACTGGAAGGTCATTATTTTGTATGTGAATGTGTGTGAATAGCATATGTGTGAGTGTGAGTGTGTGTGTGTTTAAGTGGCATGTGTGAGTGGTGTGTGTGTGTGTGTGTGTGTGTGAGTGTGTGTGTGTGTGTGTGCGTGTGTGCAGCGCAGAAGTGCAAAGCAGCAGCGCAGCGTGTGTGTGTGTGTGTGTGGACTGGTAATCCCTACGGTATGGGGACAAAATGTCCCCACAAAGATGGCAATATCCGAAATCCTTGTCCTTGTGGGGACATTTTTGGTCCCCGTGAGGAAAACATCTTATAAATCACACTAAGTGATGTTTTTGAAAATGTAAAAATGCAGCATGTGTCCTGTGATGGGTAGTGTGTGTGTGTGTGTGTGTGTGATGGGTAGGTTTAGGGGCAGGGCAGTGTGTGTGTGTGTGTGTGTGTGTGTGTGCGTGTGTGTGTGATGGGTAGGTTTAGGGGCAGGGGCAGGGGCAGTGTGTGTGTGTGTGTGTGTGTGTGTGTGTGTCTGTGTGTGTGTGTCTGTGTGTGTGTCTGTGTGTGTGTGTGTGTGTGTGTGTGTGTGTGTGTGTGTGTGTGTGGACTGGTAATCCCTACGGTATGGGGACAAAATCCGAAATCCTTGTCCTTGTGGGGACATTTTTGGTCCCCGTGAGGAAAACAGGTCATAAATCACACTAATAGATGTTTTTGAAAATGTAAAAATGCAGCATGTCTCCTGTGATGGGTAGTGTGTGTGTGTGTGTGTGTGTGTGTGTGTGTGTGTGTGATGGGTAGGTTTAGGGGCAGGGGCAGTGTGTGTGTGTGTGTGTGTGTGTGTGTGTGTGTGTGTGTGTGTCTGTGTGTGTGTGTGTGTGTGTGATGGGTAGGTTTAGGGGCAGGGGCAGTGTGTGTGTGTGTGTGTGTGTGTGTGTGTCTGTGTGTGTGTGTGTGTGTGTGTGTGTGTGTGTGTGTGTGTGTGTGTGTGTGTGTGTGTGTGTGTGTGTGTGTGTGTGTGTGTCTGTGTGTGTGTGTGTGTGTGTGTGTGTGTGTGTGTGTGTGTGTGTGTGTGTGATGGGTAGGTTTAGGGGCAGGGGCAGTGTAGGGGGATAGAAAATAAGGTTTGTACGGTATAAAATGCATTACGCCTATGGAATGTCCCCATAAAACATGGAAACACAACATGTGTGTGTGTGTGTGTGTGAATTGTGCATGAGTAAGTGGTGTGTGTGTGTGTGTTTGAGTAGCGTGTGTGAGTGTTGTGTGTGTGTGTGTGTGGGAGTTGTGCATGAGTAAGTGGTGTGTGTGTGTGTGTTTGAGTAGCGTGTGTGAGTGTTGTGTGTGTGTGTGTGGGAGTTGTGCATGAGTAAGTGGTGTGTGTGTGTGTGTTTGAGTAGCGTGTGTGAGTGTTGTGTGTGTGTGTGTGGGAGTTGTGCATGAGTAAGTGGCGTGTGTTTGTGTGTGAGGGGCGTGTATGTGTGCGAGTGGTGTGTGTGTGAGTTGTGCATGAGTAAGTGGCGTGTGTTTGTGTGTGAGGGGCGTGTATGTGTGCGAGTGGTGTGTGTGTGGGTGTGCGAGTGGTGCATGTGTGTGTGATGTGTGTGTGCGAGTGGTATGTGTGTGTGTGTGTTCGAGCAGCGTGTGTGAGTGTCGTGTGTGTGTGCCCTTCAGCAACTTCACAACATTGACTCATTGACGGTTTTATTGCACACCTTCCAGCCAATCAGAAGCCAGTGTTCAAACAGACTATGGTATAAAGAGATCAAATGTGTGTCTTTGCCAAATGCATTGTCCATTGTCATTGTTTTCTGTGCCTGTTTATTCAGCATCAACTTCCCTCACATCAGATGTTGTGTTCCTCAGACATCATGGTGCTGATTGCCTCCATCTCGGTTTTGGCCGCTGGAACGCAGGGGAATGTGTTCGCCACCTCCGCCATCAGGAGTCTCCGATTCCTCCAGATTCTCCGGATGATCCGCATGGATCGCCGCGGAGGAACCTGGAAACTCTTGGGATCTGTCGTCTATGCTCACAGCAAGGTACATAAACACCGAATAACGGGTCTGAAACTGTTCAGTAACCAGACACATGATTCTGTGCCGCTTCCAATACGCTCTAAAAAATGCTGAGTTAAAAACAACCATTTCTGGGTTATTTGGCAACCCAGCGCTGGGTAAATATTGGACAGTACACATGCTGGGTTATTTTTACCCAGCTGGTTGGGTTTTATGCATTAACCCATTTGCTGGGTTGTTGTGCTGGGTCAGTCAATTTGATATTATCATTAAAAAATAAAAATGCACTCTAAAGTCTGTCTTAAATAAATAGGACGGGAACAGTTCATATGCAATTCTTTTTATTTAATTGCAAGTCAGTCTTTTACAGTCATAAAATACTCAAAGCATTTAGTAACGTGACAGGAGCAGCAACAGCAGCCAATGGGAATCTGTGGAAAGAAAATTGTAGGCTGTTCCAGTTCATGAAATGACTTATACTGTAAAAACACCTTGTGCCATCTCGTCTGACATAAATATTTAAGTGTCAGCCCATAAAGCGCATAAATCAACAGCGCTCCTGTTAAAGTCAGTGGATGTGGGGTCGTGTTTCAGTCCTGGTCGCGCCTGCGTTTGGCGGGAGGTGAATCTCCGGCTAGCGTTCCCAGCAGACGTTAGCTGTGACTTACAGTCATTAAATACTCAAAAGCATTTAGTAACGTGACAGGAGCAGCAACAGCAGCCAAAGGGAATCTGTGGAAAGAAAACTGTAGGCTGTTCCAGTTCATGAAATGACAGTCTAAACAAAAAAGGTAAAATGTGAGAGTAAAGACATTTTCCTCTTTGTACAGTAATAATTTGATGTACAAACATCCATTTAATTCAGGAATTACCCCGCAGGACAAACTCTCGTTGACCAACATATCCAGTTTTAACCGGTTTGGCACGGACTACCCAACAATGGGTTACATTGACCCAGCACTGGGTAGGTGTGTGCTGACCCAGCAGCTGAGTTATGAAATTCTACCCAGGACTGGGTAAAAATATTAAAAAATAACTCAATAAAATGACCTAGCAGACTGAACCCAGCATTTGGGTTAAAAAAATTAACCCAGCATTTTTAGAGTGACTCAGTGTCGCTAAACCTGGGCTGGGGTGTGTGTGTGTGTGTGTGTGGGGGTATTTTGAATAGCCCCGGTTTAGCCCCACCCCAAGCAGTTGAGAATCAGATGGACCGTTTCTTGATAAAGGCAGAGTGCAGGTAGGAAACCCTGTCTCTGATGGGGGCCAAAGAAGGAGAAAAGAAAGAGGAGTCAGAGAGAGAAGAACTACTGACTTAAAAATATCTGTCACACTGCTGGCAATGCTAGGCTGCGTATCCACCAAAGCATTTTAGCCAGCTTCGGCAGCACAGCGTTTCTTATTCAGTTGAGGCGCTTGCTTGCTATGATACCATCCGCGAAAGTGTTACTAGTATCTCATTTCACAGATTCTGTATTAGTTTCTGTATTGGTTCTCTATAAACCTGTAGATACGATGTAAAGTAGGCCTATCTGCTCTGGCATTATGCTTGTTGTTTTCACCTGTTTATGTTGTACAAGTCGAATGTGGCGGTTGGTCGGTGTTGTATTTGTCGATCTCCACTTTGATAAAAAACTGGGTAAAAAAAGTAATGAGTGCTGCGTTAAATTCAGAGTCGAGCATTCTTCATTTCTCCGGTGACCGGTAAAAACATTGAGCGCTGAGGGTGAAATAGATGCTCAACGGCTCGTTGCAAAAAAAACACACCGCTCCCATTGAAAACAATTGGATACGACTGTCAGCCTTGTGAAAAACCACTTAAATCCATTTAATGGCCACATTTAATAAATTACATAATAACTAAGATAAAATATGCGCAGTTCTGATTATAAATGTGCATTTTTCTCACCTTTGCATGTAAAAGGTTTTCATTGTTGTCTTGTGGTTACTTGTATTAAGCTAAATAAAAAATAAATATGCCTATTCTTTGGCAGAATGTAATTTTAAACTACACTTCTGATGAATGTGGTGTGTACCATAAGCCACTTTAAACACAAAAAAAAACAGGTACATTTCTTTATGAAGTAACTCTAATGTCATGATTATTTTCTTAGCACCCCCACATTTTGGTCTAACCCCTATTTTCAGTAGAGAAAAAATGATGGCACCGTGCATGCCCAGCACATGGGTAAAAATATTAAAAAAATAACCCCATAAAATGACCCAGCAGACTGAACCCAGCATTTGGGTTAAAAATATAACCCAGCATTTTTCGGAGTGTATGCTCTTAAAAATCTAATTTTGCCATCGCAATACTTTCTGTTTGAAATCTGTGAGATATGAGATATATGGAAATAAAGGTCTTTAGAGAAAGCAGTCCATTATGTTCATCAAATCAGCCCTTTTAGCTTAATTCATGCATCTGGTCTTAAAATGCTTCAGAAGAGATATACTCTATGGCAGTAAATATCTTAGATTTACAGTTTCTCAGAATATCCATGAAATCAACATTAACTCTATTAACTTGCTTAAATCATGTCCCTGGTCTATTGTCATGGATTCATCAGTGCGTGTTATTCATTCCAGAGAAAAAATGTAATCTTTCATCTAAACTCATAATAAACTCGCAATCTATCACTTTCTTTTTAGGCTCCATGTGCAAAAAAAATGGCACTTTTAAACCGATATTGTGAGGTCTTTTGATGCCCTTGAACAGTGCAGGCGAAGCATGAATCAACATAGTACAAACCCCCATTTCTAAACTGCAAAGTAATCACACATTTTTCAATCCTAGTTCATTTGCCCTCGGGGAACATGGCAAATAGACCAGATATGATTTTAAGAGGGTTTCTGGTTGCGCCTCCACGAGCCTTTGAAACCTCAGCAGTCATTCTGTCATGTGTCATTTGTTCGGCTCATTGTTAAAGTGGATTTGAGAGGTCAGACGCTCCTGTGGAACGACCCGTCTTTTGGCTCTGTTTTGAGGAGAGGAGGGAAAGGCCAAGGTGAGGCCGATGCTTAATGAGACGTCCTGATGAAGTGTCAGCTGGAGGTTTGCGATCGATAAGACTTGGCAAGACATAAACTAGTACTGTAAAAGGAGGGTCCATGGCCACAGAACTGAGGTGTGCAGAGTTTTGAATTTCATGCAATATGTCTCTGAAAAGTCAGGGTTAGAGTTGAAAGTGTTTAAACTTAGTCTTTGAGCGACTGAAGGGATTTGAGCGTTCGGTGTTCTCCGCTGGGCAAAATGGATCTAATTCCAATTCCTCTTTATCTGACTCCATTTTATCATAATTTAGAATTTTGATTAGAATGCCAATTTGGTTATTTGGTCATTCATATTTAATAGTTAGACACACATTTAATTATTCCGTTTAACCCTTTGTGGAAAGTACCCATTCATGATCTCATAGAGATCGTTAATAATTCCAGAGTAAGTCAGAATAAATCAAAATGTAACAATTTATTAAACAGTCAGGTAAATGTATAATTCCAATTACATAATCAATTCAAAGATCCTCAAAACATTGAATACTCTTAAGTGAGTGAGAGATGCGTTCCTGACTTTCCATAGGCTACGTAACGTTGAGCTTTGAATCGATTGAACCGATTGCTTCATTAAGCTTTGAATCGACTGAACCGATTGCTTCATTAAGCTTTGAATCGATTGAACCGATTGCCTCATGAAGCTTTGAATCGACTGAACCGATTGCTTCCTGAAGCTTTGAATCGACTGAACCGATTGCTTCATTAAGCTTTGAATCGACTGAACCGATTGCTTCCTGAAGCTTTGAATCGACTGAACCGATTGCTTCATTAAGCTTTGAATCGACTGAACCGATTGCATCATTAAGCTTTGAATCGACTGAACCGATTGCTTCATTAAGCTTTGAATCGACTGAACCGATTGCATCATTAAGCTTTGAATCGATTGAACCGATTGCCTCATGAAGCTTTGAATCGACTGAACCGATTGCTTCCTGAAGCTTTGAATCGACTGAACCGATTGCCTCATGAAGCTTTGAATCGACTGAACCGATTGCTTCCTGAAGCTTTGAATCGACTGAACCGATTGCTTCATTAAGCTTTGAATCGACTGAACCGATTGCATCATTAAGCTTTGAATCGACTGAACCAATTGCTTCCTGAAGCTTTGAATCGACTGAACCGATTTCTTCATGAAGCTTTGAATCGATTGAACTGATTACCTCATGAAGCTTTGAATCGACTGAACCGATTGCTTCATTAAGCTTTGAATCGACTGAACCGATTTCTTCATGAAGCTTTGAATCGATTGAACTGATTACCTCATGAAGCTTTGAATCGACTGAACCGATTGCTTCATTAAGCTTTGAATCGACTGAACCGATTTCTTCATGAAGCTTTGAATCGATTGAACTGATTGCTTCATTAAGCTTTGAATCGACTGAACCGATTGCTTCATTAAGCTTTGAATCGACTGAACCGATTGCTTCATTAAGCTTTGAATCGACTGAACCGATTTCTTCATGAAGCTTTGAATCGATTGAACTGATTACCTCATGAAGCTTTGAATCGACTGAACCGATTGCTTCATTAAGCTTTGAATCGACTGAACCGATTTCTTCATGAAGCTTTGAATCGATTGAACTGATTGCTTCATTAAGCTTTGAATCGACTGAACCGATTGCTTCATTAAGCTTTGAATCGACTGAACCGATTGCTTCCTGAAGCTTTGAATCGACTGAACCGATTGCTTCATTAAACTTTGAATCGACTGAACCGATTGCTTCCTGAAGCATTGAATCGACTGAACAGATTGCTTCATGAAGTTTTGAATTGATTGAACCAATTTCCTCATGAAGCTTTGAATCGACTGAACCGATTGCCTCATGAAGCTTTGAATCGACTGAACCGATTGCTTCATTAAGCTTTGAATCGATTATACAGATTGCTTCATGAAGCTTTGAATCGACTGAACCAATTGCTTCATTAAGCTTTGAATCGATTGAACCGATTGCATCATGAAGCATTGAAGCCTTTGTGAATCAATTGTTTCGAACTAGTGAGTCGGAGCACGTATCAAATTGTTACATCATAACCGCTTCAAAGTCATAACAGTGCAAACACAATGTAAATAAGAGATTTGTTGATTATCATGGGAGTTTTTGCACAAGTCCAGAACTCAGTTACTGATAAACTCGCACTGTTTGATTGACAGCTCCAGAGATTATAAAGACAGCGTTCTTTGATCGCTTTCTATATAATTGAATCAGTTTAAATAACAGATTATTTTCCTCCTACTAAGAGAAACAATGTGAAGATGAGCGTTTAGTCACTGGTTTGATTTACTGACACACAGACAAAGAACATCTGACTGTACATGAATCATTACATATCAGAAATCACTGGTCTCAGATCAGGCATTAGAATGAGCACGGTTACTCACATGTTGTGGCATTACTGTCGAGTCCATATCGTAAAAGTCTGTTTGTGAATTGGTACTGATTTATCAAAGAATCCACAGGTAAATGTAGCGAACACAAATAACTAATGCTCATCTGAGACATTCACACTGTTGAAGATGAATAAGCTCATTCCTAAAGCATTAGGATCCTCTGGAAGGTGATGTGATTTGTAGTCGCTCGTCTCTCCTCGTCATCTCACTAACACTCCAGTGGGCGGAGCCAAAGTTGCGATGATGAAGTAGGCGTTGATCTTCTTCCGCAGAGGCCGTCTTTCAGCGATCACATTACACAATGAGTCGTTCTCTGGGTTTGGTTACAATAAAATGATTTTTTTTCAGTTCTGAAACACAGGATATTCTTATAGGACGATGAACGATATGTCAAAAGCTCAAGGAAAATTTGATGCATCAGATCATGACCACTTTAAAACAATGCAACTAAATGTTTTATCAACTAAAAGTATGTATAAATACAATTGTTGTGCTTTTTGAGAATGCTATTAAAAGACCAAATAACTTTGAACGACATTCTATTAATGTTACATGTTCACAACGTTGAGAGAACCTTTCTAGAACGTTCTGAGAACGTTAGACTTTCAGTGATGAGTGTGATGCTTGACTTCATTGAGCTCAGTGCATTTGGTAATGTTAATGCAACTCAAACCACACTTAATGGACTTCATATAAAGATTTCTCGAGCTTGTATCCCATGTGCTGATGTTCCTTAGAGGAAATGGCAGAGAGACTCAGTGTTTTCTCGGCTCATTTGTGGTGCCGCTACATCTTATGAGGACATCGGCTGTTGTCTTGGTGATGAAAACACATTTTCTCAAACAAACAAACTGACTCATTATATATATATATATATATATATATATATATATATATATATATATATATATATATATATATATATATATATATATATATATATATATATATATATATATATATATATATATATATATATATAAATATATTGCACATTGACAGTAAACATGCCTAAATATAAAGGGTTGTGCTAGCAGGCTGACGTGAGGAAAGGATAGCCGTCTGTGAAATTGTTAGTTTTATTAATAATTCACGGCAGGTATATTAAACGAAATAGGAAAATGGGTTATTTATGTATGACTTGATGATATGAAATTCTTTTATACCATTACTTTAATTCAGCAAGGATGCATTAAGTTGATCAAAAGTGACATTTATAATGTTACTATTTCTAATAAATACTGTTCTTTTGAAATTTCGAACTCATCAAAAAATCCTGAAAAATAAAAAATATATCACCGTTTTTCACAATCTTCTACATTGATAATAATCTTAAATGTTTCTTGAGCATCAAATCCTCATATTAGAAGGATCATGTGACACTGAAGACTGGAGTAATGATGATAAATTCACAGGAATAAATCACACTGCACTATATATTCACACAGAGAACAGCTGATCTACATTATAATAATATTTCACAATTTTTAATGTATTTTTGATCAAATAAATGCAGATTTGGTGAGCAGAAGAGACTCTTTTAAAAATCTTGTCTAGTCTATATACATAAGTCATACATGCATGTTTGATCATTTCATTGAGGTGTTCATTACTGAAATGAGTTTTTTGTTATTGTGGCTTCCACTAACACCCGTTTCTCTCCGGACAGTCAGTCCTTGCCCAGATTAAGCAGTGAAGTGGATCGGTCTGATTAAGGCGTCCTGTCACTCATTCATGTGCTGTCGTGAGTTCAGCCTCCAGCGGCGTCTCTCTCTCAAGGGCAAGAAAGTGGGCGAATGTGCTTGCGGTGCATTTTTCAGTCTAAAATGAGTCGCAGTGGCATAAGATTGCAGCCTCTGTGTTCAAGCGGTGTCCCATTTCTTAGCATACACAGGAAGGAGTGAAGAGACGCACATGCTGACAGAGCAAAAATGTTCAACTTGTTTTTCTCTGGCTTGTTTCAGGAGTTTGCTTGTGTTTGCGACGGTGCAGTGATTTTGGCAGCTTGATTATGGCATATATTAATGTTAAAGTGCTTTATGCTAGCTACATGCTAATTCGTGTTAACAACATGTTAAAACATGTTAAAACATGCTAGCAGAATGCTATATCATGTTAGCAAAATGCTATATAATGTTAGCAAAATGCTAACTCGTGTTAACAATATGTTAAAATATGCTAGCAGAATGCTAAATCATGCTAGCAACATGCTAACAATGTGTTAAAACACATAAACAGAATCACATGTAAACAGAAATCACATGTAATAAAAAAATCTAATTTTATCATTATGAATATTAACAAATAAGATGTCTTTTAGTACTCAATATCAAGCTAGAATAACGATACTGGTAAAGTTTAAAATACACACACAACACAGTGTCTACGACACACACAGATACATAACATAAACATCAGTAAACATAGGTAGAGAATATAAAAACAAACCAGAGGCGGAAATAAACGTGCAGGTAAAGTTCCCGGTGAACATGGTCAAAGAGTTTAGACAGAGGGTTGTAGCTAAAGCTAACTTAGTTTAAAAAAAATGTTCCTGGATTCGGTGTACTAGCTTTTACACATGCATTTTGTTATCTAAAGTTACATTTCGCGAAATTCAACACGACAGCGATCAACTTCAGCTAAGCATATTGAGTATTTATCATCTCTACTAATGGCTCACTAAGTGTATAACATTGTAACGTTATGCTAAGTAATGTTATGTTAGCTATATTAGGCAGCTACGTGTGCTAGTGATACATGCTTCATGAAAACATAAACCAAATACATGTATAATCAAAATGAAAGATTACCTGTCCAGCAGAAATACAGCCTCTTGAACTGGCTGAAAAGAACGAAAATAACGAAAATAATGAGCGGTGTTTATTGCAGATTAAAAAGTCTAGAGCCACTCTATTTTTATACTCTCTTTTTCAGAGTACTTACATTTTAATTATGTATTGACATATAAAGAAAGTTTCAACAAATTTGGACAAAAGTGTTTTAGATCATTCTTACCTACCCTACCTTTAATAACAAAATATTAAAAATATGTTAGCAATCTGCAAATTCATGTTAACAATGTGTTAAAACATGCTTGCAACATGTAAAATCATGCTAACAAACATATTTATTCATGTTAACATGTACAACATGTTAGCAAACTGCTAAATAATGTTCGAAATGTGTTAAAACCTGTTATAAACATGGTAAACATGTTAGCAAAATGCTAATTCATACTAACAATATACTAATTAATGATAATAACATACTAATTAATGATAATAACATACTAATTAATGATAATAACATGTTAAAACATGTTAGCAATTTGCTAAATAATGCAAACAATGTGTTAAAACATTTTTAAAAATGCTAACAAAATGTTAAATCGTTATCAACGTGATAAAACATGCTAGCAACATACTAAATCATGTTAGTATGCGTTAAAACATGTTACTATTGTGTTAATTCATGCTAACAAAATGCTAAAACATGTTAGCAAATTTACGTTAACATGTTAAAACATGTTAGCATCCTGCTAATTAATGCTAAATCATGCTAGCAAACATGAACACATTTTTTATCAAACATGCTAATTTATGCTAAATAATGATAGCAATGTGGTAAATCATGCTAGAAATTCCCTCGCTGTCACAAACTTCAATTTTTAACTATTTAATTCAAACTTTAAGCTTATCAATGTTTCAGACAAGGCTTTTTCAAGCTAACTTTAAAGTTTGTTAACAAACTTTACTCATCTAGCTACCTTTCATGTAGTGTGTAATACAGCTGTTTGTGAATGTAAAAGGTCTGCAAAGTTTCAAATCTCAAACAGAAATAGAGTTATTGTCTCCTAAAAGAAAGAAGCGATTCTGAGACGCCTGAAACAAGTCATCAGTAATTCCAGTCTCACTTCCGGTTGAACCTGCGGGTTTGTAACAAATTTGCATATTGCCCGCCTCTGGTCATGATTGGATAAACAGCGTCTACTTTTTCCCGCCTTCAAACACTGTAGTTGTAGCTGAGATTGGAAGAGTTTGGTTTGTGTTGTTCATGTCGACCAATCATAACAGACTGAGCTGTCTGACCAATCAGAGCAGAGCAGGCTCTAGGAAAGGAGGGGCTTAGAGAGGCTGAATCTTCTAATGAACCGTTTCAGACACTGTGAGAAAAGAGTAATGTGTATTATGAGAAGTGATTTTTGATGCATGTAAAACCTTTGTAGGAGACTCCAAATCACAATTAGAAACCTTTAAAACAGCATAAGAGGGGCACTTTAAGCATAAGTAGTATTATGCATGCCACTTCAGTGCATGCAACACTTGATTTTGTTGTTTACTAATCCTGTGCATGCATGCGCCTTCAACAGGAACTGATCACAGCCTGGTACATTGGCTTCCTGTGTCTGATCCTGGCCTCGTTCCTGGTGTACCTCGCTGAGAAGGAGGATAACGAGATGTTTGAAACCTACGCCGATGCGCTCTGGTGGGGTCTGGTAAGCACTTCGCACTCCCTCGCCATTAACCACTACACTCGAAGTAATGTTCCATGTCCACAGATCTCTCATAATGTGGTCTGAGATTGATATTATTCCAGATTGCATTGATCTGTTTAATTCCCTGGATAACGCACTACTGCACTACTTCCACTTATGGACTGATAAACACTATTTGTTTTCTTGCACTCATTGCTCTGTAAATGGTGCATAAGCGCTCCTGCATTGCTGTGTTTCATATTTTCAGCTTCATTATGTGGTTATTCAACACTCAGAGTAGTTTCTCTATCAAAGGCAGCAGTTTCTCTCGGGACTGCAGCGAGTGCCAGTAAATCGCTGGCGTGATTGCTCTGGAAATAAACTCAAGGACATCAGATAGACTAACAGCTGAATCTTACACACAGGACTAGAAGACACGCAAGTCTGTGAGGATTATTATTTATGCAGGGATGTTTATCGCTTGTTGAGTTTGATGAGATGATATTTCAGAAAGATCACAGAGGAATCTTGTGTGGATGGATTTCGTGGACTTGCATAATTTAATGAGTTTTTTTTTATATTTTTGCTTCTTGTGTGAGCAGTCTGTATAAATCATGACACCCAAAGGACCAGAGATCACGTCTGTAATGGTGACCATGCATAAATGTATTTTTGTTGCTTTACTTTGACTGGCCTTCATGTCAAATCAAGTATTAAAAAATAGACCAACTGAACATAATCAAAAAAGAAAATTATTATATTATATGATATTATATTATATAGAATATTCTGTCCTTAAATTAATTAAATTATAACTAAAGTTTCTTAAAGATAAAAAATGATCTCTGCTAATGCTGTAAAGAGCCCTTACTTGCGCATTACTCTAATAAAACAACAGAGCCCAAATTAGCCTAAATTCAGAATTTTAAGTTATAAAAATCAACACTCAAATAACTCATTGTGTGCTGTAATCTTCACATAAGGCAGTTTTTGCATTAACTTCTGAATATAATTATAAAATTATCTTTTTACTCCAATTCGTAGTTGAAATCATTATCATTTATACACAGCGGCTGTCATTTTCATAAACACACATTAATAATCCAGACATCAGTAACAGGTTCAGTTAATATGAATATATCGGCTAATATAGGTCATATATCGGCTAATATAGATCATATATCGGCTAATATAGGTCATATATCGGCTAATATAGGTCATATATCGGCTAATATAGGTCATATATCGGCTAATATAGGTCATATATCGGCTAATATAGGTCATATCTTTAGTGAAAGAGTTGATTTCTCAAGTGAACTAGCTGTGGACCAAGCGGCATCTCCTCCAGTTTCTCCTGAAGCCGATACGGAAGTGACTGAAACTGCAGTTCATCGACTGGCCACTAGAGACCGGCTCCAGAAGAGCAGAATCTCATTGAGCTCCATGTTAAAATGCCCAACTTTACAGCAGAATAAAACATGTACACAGCCTGGGATAAATTCTAGTTTTGGTCTATACGGCTAATTTTGCCCTTTATGACGACTGTGAGGGGGTGAATATTTTTATAACTCATTAGTTTACATTATATAAAGCCTTAAAGTTCTGCATAATTAAGGGCGTGGCCACTTTGAGTGGCAGGTGGATAGCCAGTTATCTGCTGTCTGTTAGTCATCACGTCACCTCAGCTCCGCCCACGCCCCGCCTCTTTTCCCATTTTCTGTTATCCGGGAGTGACACGCGATGACGTGTTGCTAAGATGGTGAAGGCCAGCTCGACTCTACTTTACGCTTCAGAAACGCTCTTCAGAATCCAATGGGTGAAGTCACGGACACTACGGCCATATTTATCTACAGTCTCTGCTGTGGACACTGAATGACTCCTGAGGTAAATGTGATGCTACGGGACATTGTTCACAAGCTGTTTTATTGCTGCTTACCACCATTGAAACACTGATTGAGCGATTACACTACATATGATACGTTTGTAATGTATCCTCAACACACCTTCAGATTTTGATTCATGTTTATTATTTGACTTGGAAGAGATGACGCGCATAGTTCAGTACGAATACGTGTAATGTTACACCCCTAATATATATATATATATATATATATATATATATATATATGTGTGTGTATATCACTCACAGTACATTGTCCAAGAATACTCACTAAGGGCAAGACAAAACCAAGTCCAAAGAATAAGACCATGGTGGAGCCAGAGGAAAGCCAGGAGCAGGTGAAGCCAGATGTATACCAAGACCACAGTCAGAATGCAATTCCAGGGTGGAGCCGCCGAAGGGAGGAGCTTGTGGAGCCAGAGGAAAGGCAGAGCCCGGTGGAGCCAATGGGATAGGATGCAACCGGCAGCCAATAATCCCAGGGTGGAACCTTGGTGATGTCTGACCAAGGCGCAACCGGTGGGACGAGGGAGCCTGGTGGAGCAGGTGGGATGATGGGCCACGGTGGAGCTGATAGGTCAAAGGACCGAGGTGGAGTCTGGGGCTCTGTGGCTGGAGATGGAGACAGAGGATCCTGAGGATGAGCTGAGGGGCAGATAGGGATCAGAGGAATAAGGGCTGATGAAATATGCAGGTTAAAGGGGTACTTCAGCGCTGGGATGAATCTGTATTTAAACTGGGTCATTAATGTAGTAGAAAAGTGAAATTATTTTTGAATTTGGTGCCTTCTAGACTGAGAAAACACAGAAAATGTATTTTTGTCTCATGGGGATGAAAGACAACAATTCCCAGAATGCACTGCTTCACTGCCCTACTCTAGACACGGCTACTGGATTACTGGATCACTTGCCCACCGCGTTCATTTTCATAAAATCAGTTCAGTTAGAGACACTACAATTAAAAACTGAACGTGTCTGTTGGATATAATGCGAGTGAGCCGATTGAGTGTCACGGCACAAACGCAGGATCGGATCTCATTCATCACATGAGCGGAGGTAATCGCGGTCGCATTCACACGCGTGATCAGTCTGGCGTGTGTTCAGTTCATGTCTTTGGAAGCTTAACTTTCATAGGAAGTTCATGTGAAAAATTAAAACACTCCCTTTGCTCTCCACCGCTCCGTTTACATGAATCTCCGCAGCTCCCGAGCCGAGTGCTGTGAGTGTGATGTTGAAAACATGTGGGAATAGCGCCTCCTGCTGGCTGTAGTCTTCAGCCTCTGGACAAAAACTCCTCAGATGACGCAAAATGAGGATATTTGCGTCATCGGAGGAATTTTTCCAGAAATAAAATACATAATTCTCTCGTCTCAGGGTCATATGAGGGGGGAGAGTACGATAATTTGAATATACTCCTGGGTTTCTACTGATACAAAGCTTAATGCTAATCACTGAAGTAACCCTTTAAAGAGAGGAGGTGGGAGAGGGGAGGCTGGGCGGGTAATCCGAAGATATTGATGGCGCTGGAGATACAGGACGTACTGAAGATACAGGGATGTTTGAACTGGGTATTGTCAATGACAGAGGAATTTTCGATTATAGCCTCCAAAAAACAGTCTATTAAATCTGAAAAGCCCAATAAGTCCCCATAGTTCATCTTCACCTTACAGTGACAGTGAGTGTGTGTGTGTGATGGGTAGGTTTAGGGGCAGGGGCAGTGTAGGGGATAGAATATATAGTTTATACGGTATAAAAACCATTACGCCTATGGAATGTCCCCATAAAACATGGAAACACAACGTGTGTGTGTGTGTGTGTGTGTGTGTATTATATTGTATATACAATATAAGAATAACAAAATTAAAAGAAAAGAAAATCATTCTGTTCTATTCCTATTTTTTATATAGTTATCTGAATATATAATGAGAATCTTATAGGAATTGTCATGCATCTAGATGCATTAAAGTAACTAACTTTTGGAGGGAAATGAATTCATTTTAATTAATCCTGATCTTAAAAACCTACCTGTATGAAAATATGCTTTGTTTTTTTTCAAGTGCAAAATATAATGTAATCTTAGAGATGAGGATTGAATAACTGTGCAGGAACAGAAATGATTTCATGAGTAACTGGAAGCTGACGGCAGTTTCTCTCGATGTCCCACAGATCACTCTGACGACCATCGGCTACGGCGATAAATATCCCATAACCTGGAACGGGCGTCTCCTTGCCGCGACCTTCACCCTGATCGGCGTGTCCTTCTTCGCTCTGCCTGCGGTGAGTCTCCGGGGATCCACGAGGAAACCTACAAATAAAGTCTAACAGGCTTTAGTGGAGTGTTGTGTGGAGAGCAGAATCAGATCAGTGCAGTTTATTATGAATATAACAATCACACGGGCTGATACATAGCAGTTCTGCTTTAGTGCAAACACATCTATGAATCATTTCATAATTACTGAAACCTAAGTTTAACATGAGAACATTTAATGCATTATAAGGTGCATTACAAGGCATAATTAATGCATTAAAATACTTTTAGAATGCATGATATCCTTTCTAGTCCATCTATTGAAAGCCTTCAGACCGTTCATATTCAAGCACAAACCTGTTAGAGAGAGAAGGTGACTACATTACAAACAAAACTGAATTATTAGACTGTTGTGCTGCAAAAACCTGATAACTAAAGCTCAAGGGAACAATAACCTAATAAAAGAGCACCTAATCAGAAGATTTGACACTCCGTATTAGTGCAGCGTAACAGACTCCGTTTCAGGAAAAACTAGGTCCAATCATCATTAAAAAGTTCCTTTTTACGCTCCGCAGGGAATTCTGGGTTCTGGGTTTGCCTTGAAAGTTCAGGAACAGCATCGGCAGAAACACTTCGAGAAGCGCAGAAACCCTGCAGCCGGCCTCATTCAGGTAATATGTCTATCTGTCTGTCTCTCTCTATCTGTCTCTGTCTGTCTATCTATCTCTCTGTCTGTCTCTGTCTGTCTGTCTATCTGTCTGTCTCTATCTGTCTGTCTGTCTGTCTGTCTGTCTCTCTGTCTGTCTATCTGTCTGTCTCTATCTGTCTGTCTGTCTGTCTGTCTGTCTCTCTATCTGTCTCTGTCTGTCTGTCTCTCTGTCTCTCTCTCTCTATCTGTCTCTGTCTGTCTGTCTCTCTGTCTCTGTCTCTGTCTGTCTATCTCTATCTGTCTCTCTCTATCTGTCTCTGTCTGTCTATCTATCTCTCTGTCTGTCTCTGTCTGTCTATCTATCTATCTCTCTGTCTGTCTATGTCTGTCTGTCTGTCTGTCTGTCTGTCTGTCTCTCTCTATCTGTCTCTGTCTGTCTGTCTCTCTGTCTCTCTCTATCTGTCTCTGTCTGTCTATCTATCTCTCTGTCTGTCTCTGTCTGTCTGTCTCTGTCTCTCTCTCTCTATCTGTCTCTGTCTGTCTGTCTCTCTGTCTGTCTCTGTCTGTCTATCTCTATCTGTCTCTGTCTGTCTATCTATCTCTCTGTCTGTCTCTGTCTGTCTGTCTCTCTCTATCTGTCTCTGTCTGTCTGTCTCTCTGTCTGTCTCTGTCTGTCTATCTCTATCTGTCTGTCTCTATCTGTCTCTGTCTGTCTGTCTGTCTCTCTCTGTCTGTCTCTGTCTGTCTGTCTGTCTGTCTACCTATCTCTCTGTCTGTCTCTGTCTGTCTGTCTGTCTCTCTCTATCTGTCTGTCTGTCTCTGTCTGTCTGTCTGTCTGTCTATCTATCTATCTATCTATCTATCTGTCTGTCTGTCTGTCTGTCTATCGATCGATCGATCGATCGGTCTGTCTGTCTGTCTGTCTGTCTATCTATCTATCTGTCTGTCTGTCTGTCTGTCTTTCTATCTAAACATAATCCATTTTTCCCAGTATTGCAAAGATTTAATGAAAAAGTTGTGAATGAAAATCCCCTGTATTGTTTTAACCCTGTATGAATGAATTATTGCTGTAATGTGTGTAATATTGTAATATGACTGTGATCTCTCAGGCTGCCTGGAGGTTTTACGCCACAAACCTGAATCGCACGGATCTCAATTCGACGTGGGACTACTACGAGAGGACCGTATCGGTGCCCATGTACAGGTATATACACCTCTGCAATCCGTCTGATTCCCAGCATTCCTCCGGGGTGTCAGATGAGATCTCTTCAGACGGCTCTACATCGATCTGCTCACTGACCTTTCAGGCTGTTTGTGCAGATTGTGAAGGTTAACCGTGCTCTCCACACACTACCTGCGTATGGCATATTGTATACATCATACATCACATTTTGATATCAAATGTCTAATCAGCAGGAGGGTTGCATGTCATATATGATGTGTTTCATCTGAGTCATAAGAGAGCGTGTGTAGATGCAAAAGCTTTATAATCATATGTGTAGGACATAATGTTGTTTGATATACACTACCATTCAAAATCACTTTGAGAGAAATTGATACTTTTATTCATTGAATTGATCACAAATTTATCAATTTAGAATGTTACAAAAGGAAGCAGCACAACTGTTCTCAACACTGATAATAATCATAAATGTGTGTTGATCATCAGATCCTCATATGAGAATGATTAGTGAAGGATCATGTGACACTGAAGACTGGAGTAATGATGATAAATTCAGCTTTGATCACAGGAATAAATCACACTGCACTATATATTCATACAGAGAACAGCTGATCTACACTGGAGGAATATTACACTGTTTTTACTGTGCAGATGAGTCTCTTATTAGTGGTATTTAAGGCTTGCATTATTATTATTATTATTATTATTAGTCCTTGTATTTGATTTTACAACCAGCGATGATTTTTGTGTGCATTTCTCTCTCTCTGTTCCTCAGAGTTCACAGTCAGCAGTGTATTTATTAATAGCTTTGTTAGTTTTTTGTTGATTCTTCTATCCAAAGAAGCTTCCAGATTTACATAAGCATTGCGCAGCACTTCCTCTTCACACATCATCCGTGTGCCAACAGCTCCTGTGTGTTTTTCCAGACTCATCCCTCCCCTGAACCAGCTCGATCTCCTGAGAAACCTCAAGAGCAAATCCGGCCTCTCCTTTAGGTAACGTCAAACATTTTATTTATCTCAAAGTAGCATGTGTTAAAGAATTGAATTGTGGGATCTCAAGCTAAATTAAAACTGAATCCTTGATCTTTTGACCTGTGAGATGTTTGTACCATTAACACATCTGGCAAGTTTCAGAGCTTAAAACGTCCTCATTAAACACACAGCATTTATTTAATCAAGCTCCTAAATTGGCTCCAGAGTAAGACATCGGCGAATAGTTACACACCATAGGCCCCGCCCACTGGCATTCATTCGCTACCGGCTGAGATTTGTCTTCACTGGATGTGAGCGCCACGTCAAATGCAAATAGAGTTCATTATAATCACTGACGCTGTCTACACTGGAAACAGAGTTCATTATAATCACTGACGCTGTCTACACTGGAAACAGAGTTCATTATAATCACTGACGCTGTCTACACTGGAAACAGAGTTCATTATAATCACTGACGCTGTCTACACTGGAAACAGAGTTCATTATAATCACTGACGCTGTCTACACTGGAAACAGAGTTCATTATAATCACTGACGCTGTCTACACTGGAAACAGAGTTCATTATAATCACTGACGCTGTCTACACTGGAAACAGAGTTCATTATAATCACTGACGCTGTCTACACTGGAAACAGAGTTCATTATAATCACTGACGCTGTCTACACTGGAAACAGAGTTCATTATAATCACTGACGCTGTCTACACCGGAAACAGAGTTCATTATAATCACTGACACTGTCTACACTGGAAACAGAGTTCATTATAATCACTGACGCTGTCTACACTGGAAACAGAGTTCATTATAATCTCTGACGCTGTCTATACTGGAAACAGAGTTCATTATAATCACTGACGCTGTCTACACTGGAAACAGAGTTCATTATGATCACTGACGCTGTCTACACTGGAAACAGAGTTCATTATAATCTCTGACGCTGTCTACACTGGAAACAGAGTTCATTATAATCACTGACGCTGTCTACACTGGAAACAGAGTTCATTATGATCACTGACGCTGTCTACACTGGAAACAGAGTTCATTATAATCACTGACGCTGTCTACACTGGAAACAGAGTTCATTATAATCACTGACGCTGTCTACACTGGAAACAGAGTTCATTTTAATCACTGACGCTGTCTACACTGGAAACAGAGTTCATTATGATCACTGACGCTGTCTACACTGGAAACAGAGTTCATTATAATCACTGACGCTGTCTACACTGGAAACAGAGTTCATTATAATCACTGACGCCTCTACACTGGAAACAGAGTTCATTATAATCTCTGACGCTGTCTACACTGGAAACAGAGTTCATTATAATCACTGACGCTGTCTACACTGGAAACAGAGTTCATTATAATCACTGACGCTGTCTACACTGGAAACAGAGTTCATTATAATCACTGACGCTGTCTACACTGGAAACAGAGTTCATTATAATCACTGACGCTGTCTACACTGGAAACAGAGTTCATTATAATCACTGACGCTGTCTACACTGGAAACAGAGTTCATTATAATCACTGACGCTGTCTACACTGGAAACAGAGTTCATTATAATCACTGACGCTGTCTACACTGGAAACAGAGTTCATCATAATCACTGACGCTGTCTACACTGGAAACAGAGTTCATTATAATCACTGACGCTGTCTACACTGGAAACAGAGTTCATTATAATCACTGACGCTGTCTACACTGGAAACAGAGTTCATTATAATCACTGACGCTGTCTACACTGGAAACAGAGTTCATTATAATCACTGACGCTGTCTACACTGGAAACAGAGTTCATTATAATCACTGACGCTGTCTACACTGGAAACAGAGTTCATTATAATCACTGACGCTGTCTACACTGGAAACAGAGTTCATTATAATCACTGACGCTGTCTACACTGGAAACAGAGTTCATTATAATCACTGACGCTGTCTACACTGGATGTGTGTTCAGTTTCTGGATCCCGGATCGCGTCAGGAGGATTATATGTTTGTTCGGAGCATTTTATTTGATAATCGAGGCACAGTGTAATGGAGAGTTTGCAACAAAACATTTGTTGGCGGATTTTAAATGGATAATGTTTCAAAACTGAGACGTAGATATTGTTTCATTACTTTATTAGTATTTATATTTTTAGTATTTTCCATATTTTATATAATTTTTATATGTATTTTTATATAATGTGTACAGTTTTGTATTATTTTTATGAATGATACAAAATTAGATTATATTAAATAATATTAATATGAATAATATTTGTATTAATTAATAATAATAATAGTATGAATTAATGTGTAACTTAATTTGTATTTAAATGTAAAGTATTTATATATTCCACATTATATTAATCATGAGATATTCTTCATTACTTTATTAGTATTTTTCCATATATTATGTACATTTTTAAAAATAATTTTTATATAATGTGTGCATTTTTGTATTATTTTTGATAAATTATATAAAATTAGGTTATATGAAATAATATCAATATTTGTATTAATTAATAATAATATGAATTAATTTATAACTTAATTTGTATTTAGATATATTTATATATTCCACATTATATTAATCATAATGAGGGATTTTTGTCATTACTTCATTAGTATATGAATTTTTTTCCATATTTTATATAAATGTATAAATATATATTTTTATATAATGTAAATGTCAGATTGATAAACACAATCTTAAAGATCCTAACACGTTAGCCAATCCTAACAGTGGGCGTTTACTGACACGCCTTAAAGGAGCCGCGCCTTAAAAACTGATCGTTTCGGACTATATACACATATATTTGTTTATTTTTGTGTTATTAACATTATAAGTGAACCTCAAGGAACATTAAAATAATTTGTAATAAATATCCATGTAATATTTGTTAGGATATCCTTCAAAAGGTAACCCGTTTGACAGTGTTCATTGTTTTAAAGGACATTTAAAAGTATGATTTTGTGTTCCAACACAGGAAGGAAGCCCAACCTGAACCCTCTCCGAGGTTAGTTAAAATCACATTTCTCAGACACCACAACAGTGTTTCTTCTAATATCATATGTAATGCTTACTTTTGCATGCATCATGTCAGTTTCAGTGTCATCCGTTCTGTCAGCACAGGATGTGTTTCAGAGATGTTGTTTGTGTGCAAATATTTTACCTGTCCAGCGATGCATGTCGGCATCAATGAACACATTGTTTGCGTGTGCATGTGTGTATGTGCACATAAGCTTGACCTTGTTTGTGAGGAGACAGATGTGTAGCGTTTAGTAAGCCAAATGCACATGAATATATCCGCCCACATTTCAGCAAAACACTCCAGGGAAACACTTCATAATAACCTTCATTAACAAACATTATAATGCAGTTGATTTTATAATTTTACAAATGCAGCTAATTTTCATTTAGCTGTAATATAAACATCACAACTTTCAAAATAAATGTATCATACACTCAAAAAATATTTAAGCCTAAATTTACCATTTATTTTATTCAAATTATTATGTATCTGAATTATGCATTTAAAATGTCCATCCATTTGCATTACACAGTTTAAATGCTAGCAAAAAATCTTTATGTGATGCATGTTTGTCAGTCATTCATAAAAGAAACAGGTCATATTTCTGTAACAGTACTAATACACTGAATGTGTTTTAAATACACAATAACCAGGGTTATATATTTATCATCAATAAATCTAATTTGTTTCAATCTCATACATTTTAACATAAATGGTCAACTCAAACATCTTCATAACTGAATAAATGTAATTGTTTTCAATGAACACACTCATGCTCTATCTGGATAAATGCATTTTTTTAAATTAGATAGATAAATAATATGATTCATAATAAACTATGCAATATTTTTTAATATATCATTTATTTGTAACTGACAAATATGGATCACATTAAGTTTATTAGTTTGTTTATGTTAAAACTGTGTAATCCAAATGGATGGGAAATTTAAATGCAATTCAAATACATAAATCTCATAAATATAAGCATTAATAGTACGAGAGCAAAAGTTAACGTGTTGAATTGATGAACAGTTAATGCACACTCAAAGTGATGATGCCATGCAAAATCTGTCAATTATACGTGTTTTAAGACCTTTTTCAGATATATCCAGGAGATATTTTATCTAATAAACAGCCCTGCAAAATAAAAAAGTCATCTAACAAACATGTTTTAAGAATCTTTGCTAAGTTAAGCAACAGTTTTTGAATGCAATCTGTCTTTCAAGTTTTCAGACTCTTCCCTTTTATCCTTCACAGTCAGAAAGTGAGTCTGAAAGAGCGTGTGTTCTCCAGCCCGAGAAACTCTGCGAGCAAAGGGAAGAACTCTCCCCAGGGCCAGCAGTCCCTCCGGCGCTCTCCTAGCGCAAACAGCATCGAGGACAGCCCATCCAAAGTACCCAAGAGCCTCAGCTTCGGCCAGACAAGTCGGGCCAGACAAGCCTTCCGCTTTAAAGGGGCCGCGTCCCGCCAGAACTCAGAAGGTGAGGGAAACCAACCCGTTCCTGTGCGCTTCTGCAGTGTTGCCTTCTGTATCTGTATGCTTTGGTCATGGTTTGGTTGTTGTAGGTAATAATCAGTGAAGAAGAAGTCATATATATGTTCGTATAGGTCTATTCTGTTTAATTTGACAGGCATCACAGTTATGTTGTAGACTCATACAACACAAGTGACAGCTGTGAAGTGCAAGATCACTGTAGTTTGTGCACTTTTCAGACAATGAAAAACTAGTGCCTGTTCTTCTTGTGTTTGAGATCGTTTTAAACTAGTTAGGCATCAAAGATTTTAGATATACTAACACATTACTTATGAATGGGAGAAAAAGCAATGGGCATTATTGCGTAATTACTGGCGTGGCGGCCATGATGTGACGAGGCACTGGTGTGGCGGCCATCTTGGGTGAAGGCTCAGGCGTGGGAGCCATCTTGGCTGAAGACTCTGCCGTGGCAGCCATCTTGGCTTGAAACATAATCGTGATCCAAAACCCAAACCAACATGACAAATAGAACCAATCGACAATTGGTCAGAGTCATTGTGTCACTTCAGCTACCTTTAGAAGTTCCGGCAGCCATTAAATATACGCTTTTTTAAACCAATTTGAGCATAAGAAACAACATTTATGGGCCAGTACATGTCAGATTTTGTTACTGATTTGAAATATGTAATTTAACTCTTTCCCCACCATTGATGGAATTTTCCTTAATTTATGAGACAATGCTTTCCCACAATTAGCAGAATTTTCCATCATTTATGAGACAATGAGAGGCGCTATTACACGTCCCTCCTACGGAAACACGGAACGCTGGAAAATTCTGCCATTGGTGGGAAAACTTTGAAGACTGTGAAGTCTGAAAGCATCTTCTGAACGAGTACTGCATCAAAAACACAGGTGAAGAAGACGCAGAAACAAGCAATAAAAGCATTGCTTATACACATAGTATTTGAAAACAATGTGATTTTCTAAGCTTTTTGTTAAAAATGTTGCTTTTGGTGAGCATGTCATTGCTGATAAAAAAGAATGCATGACCTAGAATAAAAATTAAAAAGCAGAGGCTTTGTTCTTTCTTTTGATATGTTGCATGTTCAGATATTTATGCAACAAAATATTCTGGGGGCCATGAAATTTTAGTGAAAATGATCAAAAAAGCTGGCGGGGAAAGAGTTAAATGTCGGTGTGACGAGCAGATTCCCCCATTCATGTAGATTCGACTTGGTCTTGCATTGACGAAATACAAATTTACTTTATTATTATTACTATTATATTAGATTTTTAGAAGAATCCTCAGCTTGAATATCTACTAGATTAATTTCATACGATCCAGATCTAGTTCCACACATCAGGATTCTTATTCTGTCTTTCTGTTGTGCCATTGCATGTGATTTTTGTGATCGGTGTAATTCTTTCTGTCTTTGTTATTTGTGCATATCAAGCTTATCGATAATCGAGTCTCGGTTACATTTGCTGTCAAACTGTGAAACTGTGAAACTAATATTCTTGAGCTAATTATTTAATATGTGTAATAATTTATTAATATTTAAGAGAACTATTATATGATTGGTATGAATACAGTATATTATTTCATGACATAAATTATGGCATAAATATATATTATTTTACATACCAATCATAGCATTTGCCTTGAATCGTTAGGTTGTGTTTGTTGGAATATTGAAATATAATTTATGAAAAAGTCTGTGCTTTGGTTACACTTTCCACAAAGTGCAAGTTCAATGACTGTTTCAAGTGGACATTTTATTTAAGAATGTACAATATCAGATTATATAAATTTTATTGTAAGAGCATAAGTCGTCATCTTAGTAATTTAATCAGAATCCTGATGAGACAGAATCACATGGACGGCAGCAGGTTGTGGAAAGGATGACCTTTGTAATCCATGTGTGTGTTTATGATTTCCCCCTCGTTTTCTCTGATGAATGTGGATCCTGATGCTGTCCTTTCCGTTTCTATGTTGGATGCTGATGCTAAAGTGCTCATTGAGATGCAAGAGGAAGATTTGAGACACAGGAACTCTCCAGGTCAGGCGATCCAGATGGGTCGAGCTCCAATATTCAATCAATCTAACCAGCACAACTACAATGAGTTTGTTTGGGCCATGAAAAATACAATTGTATTGAAATATTTAACATTAATTAAGCAGATTTCACTAGTCTAGTTTAATTCCTTATGTGCTTTAATTGGGTTTCATTCACGTCTCTTGACTAAAGCTCTCACTTTGATACAGAATGTTATACATATTTTCTTTTACCTATTTAAAGCTGCAGTGCATAAGATTTTCCATTCTTAATTGACTGCCTATCTCTCAGGACCGCTGGGATGGACATCCACAAATTCTGTCATCATTTCCTCATCCTGTAGGTTTGGGTGAACTACAATTGATGGGCCCCACTGACTTCCATAGTATTTTTTTCAATTAGCAGAAGAAAGAACTTCATACAGGTTTGCAGCAACTTGAGGAACAGTAAATGATGACAGAATTCTCATTTTTGGGTGAACTATAAGGATTCAGCTGTCATTTGGACAAATCTGCTAAAATGGCCACCAGCAGTCAACCAAAACTCAGCGGCCAGTTATCCCAAATAGGATCATCTGATCTTCATGAAGTTTAGACATATGTGAATACACGTCTTTAAGAGGCTCTGTGCCAAATTTAGTGTAACTTAGCCTTTAGATGGTGCTGTAATAAGCAAATGTATTGTATAACCCACCCATAAATGACCATATGTGGTTATATGATATTTTCGAATGGAAAAAGGCCTAATTTTTCAAACTCAACATAGACTTATACAGACTTAGACAACATAGACATAGCTTATTCATATTAGACATTCCTACCATATCTTACCAAATTTTATTCAGGTAATTTTTAATCATTTGTTTTGCAGATGTAAGTCAATTGAATTTTCATGCATTGTCCACATTGACTAATAGGCCTGTATCACTTAAACACAGTCTGCAAACTTAATCAAATTTGGTGCGCATGGACGCCAGGACACCCTGAGGACCCACACCAAATTACATGAAAATACTCCCAGAGGGCACTACGATAGGGAGCTTCATATCTCCACAACTCGTTTATTAGAGGAAACTGATTCAAATGTGATTTGTTTGAATCGAGATCGTTGAGAACATCACAGCGGTCTGAGGATATGCCGGTCTGTAAAATCTTACCTGCTTTAAATGCTGGACTGTCCATTGTGCTTTCTGCTTGAACTTTATTTTCCAAAAGCATTAGTTGAACATTTTTCCTGTTGAAATGTTTGCATGTTTGCAAACAATCAGCATGATGTTTTTATTTATTGTTTTTGCTCTATCTTTTTTTAGTTAGCACTTTTATTTGTGCATTTGTTATACATGAAAAAGGTGCTACTAATGGTCAATGTCCAGTTGTCAATCCTGTTACTAAAGTCCCATATCTTGTGAAATATATTCAGTGCCCTAAAACATGAATATATGTGTTATTGGGTTCTGGCTACAGTTTTGCCATTTTAGCAGAAACAGATTTAAAAGAATAATTGGCAAGTTCCATTAAAATCCAATCAAAGCACATGTAAGATTACAGAAACACTACAGTTCACATTATGTTTTTTATGTGCATTAGAGTCGCATAAGATATTCTGTGATGCAACTAAACAACCTTCTGTATTTCATGTTTCATGTTTTTAACATTATATTTTCTATTTTAGTTTTTTTTTAGAAACTTCTAGCAATTGCAGCTAGTCATGTTGAGGTCTGTTAAGGTCTTGCTGTCATCTATAAATTGATATCAGATGATTAGCATATATTTTAATGTTGATGTTGTTCTAATAGTTCGAGAATGCCTTGTTAGTTTGCAGAATTCAAATTGCACCTTCACTTGAATGTCATTTCATTGTATTTAAACACTGACACTCTTTGAGTACTTGAACATTTCACATCATACAAGAAAAGAGTGTGTGTCATTTCTCTGACGGTGAATGATTTATTTGAAGCATTGAGGCTTTTTATAACTGCACAACCAAAGAATAACTTCAGAACTAAACCTGGTTCACCTTCAGAGAAATTCAGAATGCATTTAATTTTTCATTATTAAGAGCATTGTTCCTTGACGTTTCTAGATTTAAAGCAGGTCTGTTTTGTCGATGTTTTTGTAACCAGCCTTTATTGCCATCTCTCCTCCCCAAACTATCGCAGCAATCGAAGGGTTAATCAGTAAGAGATGATCTAGGGTTTTTACCGACCCTAGAACTAGTGCTAGTTGATGGCTGCAAACTTTGCTCCTTTACCTGCATGTGAGGAAAACTAGTTAGTCCTGAGGAGGAAACGTGAATGCAATGAAACTTCACAGCTAACACCACAGAGCCGAGGAACAACTCGTCAACCTCATTAACCCATTTCAGACATCATTCTTCACTCCAGGGGTTGGAGCTGTACAGTTGTTTTAAGGCTCTGTGGTTTATTTGGCATAATAAGCACATGTAGATTTATTTTTAAACACCGGCCCGGTTCCAGATGGTCTGTGCTTACAATGGGAACACAGGAGAGAGACACCGTGGCCCAAAATGAGAGACGCAATCAGCGTGTTGCATGGATATAAGAAACAGGGCTGGTTAGTGTTATTTAAGTGATAATGAGCAGGTGTTCTCAACTGGTCGATCATGACCCAAAAATGGTATTTGTAAAAGAAAATGATCCGTATTGCATTTAATACTGGTTACGGGTTTGGTATTGTGCACCTTCAAACCATTTGAGAACCGCTGCTGTAGAAACTCGAGGTAGTTAAGAAGTGTAACATGGGGTCAGTTGTAACACTGTCAGTTTGACAGGTCAGAAAAGATATCATACAGTCCCATCTTCTTTTTGAGCTCACAGGAGAAATTGCATGTTAGGACATTTGTCGGTTTTATGTCCAAAAAGAGATTTTCAGGTAAGAAAGTAAAGATTTTCATCAAGATAATTTTTTGCAGGTACAATTATTTAACTTACATGACCTGAAGAAGCTATTTCTCTTAGTGTTTATGCTACCTTCAAACCCACATGATAAAGTTATGTCTGTTTAGGGTGGGAATAGTTGTACCAGTTTATAAAAAATGTTACAACCAACCCCTGTGATGATTCCAGTGAGTCCAGTTATCAATCACATCCTTTGTGTGGCGTATTTATTCAGTAAAGGTGTTTATATGCATGTCTTATTACCAGATAAAAATGATCTGCCTCAATTGAACTGAAAGTTTTGGTGCACATGATTAGATTTTATGCGACTCTTGATGTTTCCATCCAGCTTTATTATGCAATATATCAAAATTCACATAAAAATAGGTGGGTCACGGAAACATAGCCAGTGACTGAACCCTTATGGAATAATTTTTTTTGATAATATAATGTTTTTTTGCCCATTTAAATTGTTCACGTTGTTCACAATGTTTTTTTCTTCTTTGATGTTTATGCAGAAATTGGATAGTGTGGGTGTTATTTCAGCAAATGAGCTCTCAGTGTTACATCCATCCCCGTCTAGAGTTACAACTCACCCCGGTACTGTGTACTAACAACGGGACTCATTGTATTTGACATTAACTCACATAATCCGTGATTGTGTTGTACACATCCAATTGAGATATATATAGCAGACAAATATGCCTACCATGTATTGAAATTTGAGAAATCTAGAACAAACAACCACTGAGTTACTGATGCTCAAACAAAAAGTGTTACAGCCGTCCCCGGTCGCCCCTACAAGTTCAAGTTTAATCAATCATTAGAAATCGTTGAAAACAGTCAATGAAACTGTTTCTTTACGGCCTTGAACAGCACTTATTAACTCACTTATAGTCGAACGGTTTGTTAACTAGTGTCTTTTGACCTGCTTTGCAAAATGGGTTTTCACTGAATCCAAAATGAGTTGAGTTCTATGGCGTTCTGCTGTTTGCTTGCACAGTCACCTCAACCACGCGTTTGGACTTTGAGTCACGCGTAAACATGAACGTCACTGCACTCGATACAGAATATCAAATCAAGCGTCTGATTCTGCGATTCAAACGTTTTTTTATCAGAACCAACTTTATCATTTTTTGACGTTTCACTAATGCTTAAAGGAACACTCCACATTTTTTTGAAAATAGGCTAATTTTCCATCTCCCTTAGAGTTAACAGTTGAGTTTTACCGTTTTCGAATCCATTCAGCCGATCTCCTAGCCTGACGTAGTCATACTCAATTCTAGTCAGAATATGGGCGTGTTTCAACCTAACCAGGAAAGACCTCAATTGGATATACCTACAACCAATGAGAGCAACGGAGCGACACGTAACGTTAGTTATCAAATGTCAGCAGAACTCAACTGCACTGTTGCCAAGTCCGTGTTTTTCCCGCGGGTTGATGCGACTCCAATTATGTGATACATAGACCCAGGAATGCGAATTTTAGCAGGCGACCGTGCCAAAATAACGTATTTTGCCAACCAAATGCAAAAAATTTTCCGGAGAACCCACCGGAAAGCTATTGGGATTGCTTTGGGCTATAGTTTTGAGTAGCAATTGCGCGACATTGCAAAAAACTTGGCACCCCTGTCTGCACGTGCGCTGGAGTAAGAAAGAAGAAAAAGATGAGTGTAAACGATCTTTGCCGGTGTTGTAAAAAAATAATTGAAGGATACACAGAGTACTTCCCAACACGATCATCGTTTCTGAGAGAGAAAGTGAAGGTGAATGCATATACGAACAAGTTATCCGTTTAGGATTAGAGCAAATTCAACCCAAAGCGCCTTTGATGACGTGGATGATTACGTTACTGTTGATCATCTGTCCATCATCGTCTAAAGCCCGCCCTGATGATTTCATTGGTCAGAACAGTTTCTGTTCAGGCATAATTACTCCTCTATGGAGCGAGGCCAGTCCGAATTGCCCGAATTGTCTTGATTATTATGCAGGAGTGAGAGTTTAGTTCCTAGCCATAATCACTCTAAAAAAATCACAACTTTTCCTTTTCTGTCTGTCTTAGTACACAATGTAACTACAGAAGAGTCGAATTTTAAATTGGAAAATTACCAAATCTCTTTGGTCATTTTTGAGCGAGATGCTAACGGTCTAATCAGATTCAATGATCTATGCTAAGCTATGCTAAAAGTGCTACCGGAGATCGGCTGAATGGACTAGAAAACAGTCAAACTCAGCTGTTTAACTCTAGGGGAGATGGAAAATGAGCCTATTTTCAAAAATAGTGGTTGTCTATTTTGAATTATTAAGATTTTTTTTATGTTAAAGAAGTCTCTCCTGCTCACCAAGGCTGAATTTACTTGATCAAAAGTACAGTAAAAATGTTGATAAATTATTATGATTCAAAATATCTGTTCTCTATGTGAATATATAGTGCAGTGTGATTTATTCCTGTGAGTTTATCATCATTACTCCAGTCTTCAGTGTCACATGACCCTTCACTAATCATTCTCATATGAGGATCTGATTTATTAGTTATTATTGTTGCTCAGTTACTAATAATGATTCTTGTGTTGAACAATATTTTTGTGGAACTGTATTTCTTAGTGTTTAGTTTTTTCATGATTAGATGAATAAATAACAGCATTTATTCGAAATGTAGATATTTTGTCACTTTATAAATGTCTTTACTGTCACTTATGATCAATGTAATGAGTCCTTGTTGAATATTTTCTATTTTTTTAAATAACGTTTGAATGTTATGACATATGATAATGATTAGTGAAGGGTCATGTGACACTGAAGACTGGAGTAATGATGATAAACTCACAGGAATAAATCACACTGCACTATATATTCACATAGAGAACAGATATTTTGAATCATAATAATTTATCATCATTTTTACTGTACTTTTGATCAAGTAAATTCAGCCTTGGTGAGCAGGAGAGACTTCTTTAACATAAAAAAAGTCTTAATTATTCAAAATAGATGTTTTAATTCAGCTTTGATCACAGGAATAAATCACACTGCACTATATATTCACATAGAGAACAGCTGATCTACACTGAGGAATATTTCATAATTTTTACTGTATTTATGAATAATAAACAGCCTTGGTAAGCATATTAAAAAAATCTTAATTATTCAAAATAGATGTTTTAATTCAGCTTTGATCACAGGAATAAATCACACTGCACTATATATTCACATAGAGAACATTTATTTTAAATTGTATTACTATTTCACAAATTTTACTGTATTTTTAATCAAATGCAAAAATGAAAACCGCCCTTGATTTGATGTTTTATAATCTGGTGCAGTGATGTTTGTCCAGTTTACCCTTGTCTTGAGTGTCCAGGTGTGTTTTGGGGTCACTGTTTGGCTGTGATGTCTTTTGGGCCACGGTTGTCTGAGATGTCCCATGATTCCCGTCTCGCTCCGGCTCACACCTGGATAAGCGCGCTCGGGCCGATCTCCTCAGAGTTGAGCTGAATGCAGGCGTAGGGGTTTGTGCACTAACTCTAGAGTCCTCCTGTCCGTGTTGTGTTTTTTAGAAGCCAGCCTTCCCGGAGAAGACATTGTTGATGACAATAAGAGCTGCCATTGTGAGTTTGTCCCTCAGGATTTAACGCCGGGACTAAAAGTTACCATCAGGGCCGTGTGGTAAGCAAAGATGAGACAGGCAGCATCACTCAGAGGGACTTTAATGCTCTGTGTAATATTATTGATAATACTAGCGCAGTCTGCATCACATAATATTACCTCATAAACTCAGGCTTTCCTGAATGTAAGTGCAACACTTGCTACATTCAGTCTTTCGAGTTCTTCGTTACATTCACACTTTCATTGCTCAGATCATGCCAGCGATGCTTATGCATGAGATAATTCAATATTGAAGGTCAGTATCAAAACGGCAGAAATATACACCGGTGTCTTGGACTCGCTTCAGGGCTAAATCTCATCAAAAGCAGATGTTCAGGTCATATTTTACTGCAAAATCTGCTTTAATTAGATATTTAATTCATTTAATTAGTAACTATACTATTCAGATTAGTTCATTTTTATTACGTTTAACTTAAACTAAAATTACATTTACATTAAAAAACAAATGTATTAGTGAAAACTATCATATTAAAAACCAAATCAACATTTTTATTTAGTTTAAATTGATGAACTAAAACAATTAAACAATATAAACTTTAATAAAAAACTAATAAAATGAACTAACATTATTAATTTTTATTAAACATTAATAATTAAATTATTTTTTTCCAAAATATGAAAATAAAAATATTAACAAAAAATACTATATTGAAAACCAAACTAAAATAACTAAAAAAAAATGAAAATAAATATTTTTTTTTTTACTTAAGCTACAAAATGGGAAAAATCTAAATTATTTCAAAATATCAGTGAAAACTATAATAGTGAATATCAACTAATTTTTTTCTTGATGAACTAATAAAAATAAAAAAAAACTATAGATGTTTTAAAAAAAGGCAAAACACAACAAAATTAATAAAATGTTAACTAAAATTAAACTAAAAACAGGAAACATAAAAATAACGAATTCCAAATATTAACAAAATATTGAAAACCATGGCAATAATTTTTTTTAATTTGAACTAAACTGAAATAAAAATGTATTAAATGTTTTTTTTTTAAGTGAAAACTATAAAGATGCTAAAATAACACTGCATGTGTCCTGAAGACAGCAAAGCTAAGTGTGTTTTAGTTTTTGTGGTGAAATATGACCCTGGACACAGGCTCTCTGAGATGCATCTGTGTGTGTGTGTGTGTGTGTGTGTTATCAGTGATAATGTGTGTGTGAACCCTCTGTCCCGCAGCATCATGAGGTTCATGGTGTCCAAGCGCAAGTTTAAGGAGAGTCTGCGTCCGTATGATGTGATGGATGTGATCGAGCAGTACTCGGCCGGACACCTGGACATGCTGGCACGCATCAAAAACCTGCAGTCCAGGCAAGAGCCACACACACACACACACACACACACACACACACTGTTCCTGTGTGTGCATGTCCCACTGGATGAACAAACACTTCACTTCAGCAGCATAACGTGTGTGTGTTTGACAGACATGATCTACATGCTCATTTCCTGAGATATGATGATATTAATCAGTTCAGAGCAGCATAAGTGGGTCAGTAATGATTTTAATGTTCAAATCTATTAATTTACTCAATAAATGCAGTTCATACTTTGAAAGAAACTTGATTTCACAGAAACTTTCAATTTTCTGAAACTTGAAAATTGACCAGTTTTTAGGACATTTTAGGTGTGATTTTAAAATGTTTAAAATGCTAAAATTAAGAAAATGTGATATTCATGTTGCAGAAATATTTGGTATTTGTAAAAATATTTTTTACTGTTATATTTTATGAAAGAAAATATATAAATATGTAATTTTTTGAGTCATTAAATGAAAGTTATACAAAAAATTCAGTAAAAACTAAAATCCCTAATAATAAAAAAAAAAATAAATAAATAAATATATATATAAATATATAGGCTATATATATATATTTTTTTAAATATATTCAAACTAACAGAAATATAAAAATAAAAACCTAAAATTTATAAATAAAACTAAAACTGAAATAAAAATGAATAAACAAAACTATATTTAAAAACACACAACAAAATTATTAAAACTATCTCAAATTAAAACGAAAACAGGAAATATAAAAATAAAAGTAACAAAAATTTTATTAACAAAAATTATAATATTGAAAACAAGGCAACATTTCTCTTTTTATTATTAAATTTAATTATTAAAACTAACAAATAATAAATGTATTTATTTCTTTAAGAACATAACAATAAAAATGACTAAACACACAACAAAATTATTAAAATTTTAAAATAAAATGACAACAGGAAACAAAATGTCTAATATACCAAGGCAAGATCTAAATAAAACTTAAACTAAAATATAAATGAATTAAATCATATATGATGTATTTAATATATAAATATATTTATTTATTTAAAATATATTAATGAAAATAACAAAATTATAATAACTTTAGCTAAAAAACATTCAAATCAAAAATTCTCATTTTTATTTGACCTAATTATTTTTAATATTGTTTATTTGTGTATTTATTTTAAAAATATTAATAAAAACGGCAAAACACATTACAAAATTATTAAAACTTTAACTAAAAATAAAAACGAATCCAAAATATTAACAAAAACTATAATATTAAAGAAACCATGGCAACATTTCTCTTTGTTATTTGACCTAAACACACACACACACACACACACACACACACGTTTGTTTTGTGAAATGTGGGGACATTCCATAGGCGTAATGCATTTTATACTGTACAAACCGTATTTTCTATCCCCCTACACTGCCCCTAAACCTACCCATCACACACACACACACACACACACACACACACACACACACACACACACACACACACACACACACACACACACACACATGTTGTGTTTCCATGTTTTATGGGGACATTCCATAGGCGTAATGCATTTTATACTGTACAAACCGTATTTTCTATCCCCCTACACTGCCCCTGCCCCTAAACCTACCCATCACACACACACACACACACACACACACACACACACACACACACACACACACACACACACACACACACACACTACCCATCACAGGAGACTGCACAGTTTACTTTCTGTGATAAAAACCTCATCCTGTGTGATTTATAAGCATTTTGAAAAGTGAGGACATGGGGAACGTCCTCATATTTCACCTCTTTTGTAATACCTGTGTCATACCCATGTCATTATACACATTTGTGTCCTGATATTTCACAAAAACATGCCCACACACACACACACACACACACACACACATATATATATATATTAAATTAAATAACATAATAATTAAAATGGCAAAACACACAACAAAATTATTAAAACTAAAGCAAAAACAAATTATATAAAAAACTATAACATTGAAAACCATTTCTCATTTTTATTTGACACATATATATTTAATGTATTTAATCTAATAAAAATGGTTATGTAATCTAATAAACAGAAAATATGAAAATGAAAACCAATTCAAAATAATAGTGCAAGCTCTAGTGATAATAAATAACTGCATGGCTCCTGAAATAGGGAAGCTGAATAAATTCATGCTCTCTTTCTTTTTCTGTATGGGGTGAACTATGACCCAGGACAGGCTCATCAACATCATCATTGACCCATGAAACCTTACAAAACAACACTTCTCAGTGCACTCACTTCTTTAGGGAACTCATGAGTTAATGTGGTTATGATTTCACACGTGTAAATATATTCCTGCTTTTGTATTCTGAAAACATGAACGGCATACTTTCACCACATGGCAGGGAGCTTTATGGTATAATAACCTTCATAAAGTATGTCTGGAATATATTCTGTGGGCTTGTTGTTTGTGTTTCTCCCGTCTCACGTCCTGACGTTTGCGCCGTCATTCTGCATTGTGCTGTCCTCTACTCTATTTGCTTTGCCAGGTTAGATATGATATTGGGTCCTCCGGGTCCCAGCACCCCTCGCCAAAAGAAGCATTCAACCAAAGGAACCAAAGAGTCGCCCCAGTTGTCTTCTAGGTTAGGACGCCCCAGACTGCATCTCCCGGGCCTGCGTTAGAGACGAGTGAAGAAACCTGCTTCTGTTTCAGACTACATGGCTAGTAGAGACTGAGCATAACGCCACCCGTAGAGGAAAAGGCTCTGTCTGGAACCCGAGCGCTCGCGACTCGGTGTTAAACAGCAAAAACGCTAACAAATAAGGACAGACGTCTTAAATTATTCCATTGTTAGATATTTGTTTTTGTAAGTGTCCTACAAGTTTGATTACATTTGAGGAAAACCCTTTTTTTAAAGTATGAGGGAAGAACAAAACACCTGGTTAAAGGGACTGTATGCAGAATTCAGAAACGCTTGTTTTTAGCGACACCGGTGGCCGTTGAGTGAACTGCAGCATCGACTGATGCTCGTGCTCGTGCACACTCAGGGCCCGATCACACACCCCGTGCAATGTGACGTCATTATGTTCATCAACAACCTTTTTTCACTGACGAAAACGAGACGATAACTAAATAAAAAACATAAAAATGAGGAAAGTCATTTTCGTCAACTAATAAAAACGAGATGAAAATGTTATGGAGGGAGGATTAGGGAAGTCAGAGCTGATGTCCTGTGTAACGGATGCACACATCTAAGCTGTAACGTGCGGATCTAACGGCGGGAAAACACGGAGCTGTTGAGCTTCTCCAGGCTCACGCGACAGCTATGGAGTGATTTTTGTGCCATAATTAAACAAACACAATCTGCTTTGCAAAGGAAAACCAACCACACAACTTCCAAACAAACAGAAAGCGATGTGCAAATGAAGTTCAGGCAGATTTCTCCCCAATGCACAGGGAAATGGTGACAGCAGAAAATAAATATTCATCATTCTGTTTATAATATATAGCCTACTCTGCTTAAAATATGTTTTATTTTATCAGGATTTAGTTCAAGTTCAGTTTATTTGTATAGCACGTTTAAAAACAGCCACAAGGCGAACCAAAGTGCTTTACACTACAAGTTAAATAGTTAAGATAATTAGAAAAAGGATTTACCATATATAATGTGACGTATATCATACAAAACTAAATCTGTCTAACCTTTAATCCACAATACATATTGTTGCAATTTTGTATTAAAATATATTGTGACTCAGTACACCCTTACATTATTTTGAATGTTCTAATTTGAATTTTATCATCAAATGTTACATAAAAGTAAATACTTTTTTATATCCCGTTACACTACAGTGGAGAAATGGTATGGAGGATGGATGCATGCATTTTAATGAGAAATATATATATATTATTTTTATGAAATAGGGTTGACATAGTGAAAATCTCAAAAAGATTAATAATAGATAAGACAGAAATACTGCAACCCAATAGAGCATCTTTGGGATGATGTGGAACGGGAGCTTCGTGCCCTGGATGTGCATCCCACAAATCTCCATCAACTGCAAGATGCTATCCTATCAATATGGGCCAACATTTCTAAAGAATGCTTTCAGCACCTTGTTGAATCAATGCCACAGAGAATTAAGGCAGTCCTGAAGGCGAAAGGGGGTCAAACACAGTATTAGTATGCGTTCCTAATAATCCTTTAGGTGAGTGTATTATATTATTTACTACAGGCTGTTGAATGCTTGAATCTGATTGACGAATGTAGTTCTAGGCAGCTCTCTTGACCGTATTACAGTTCCATATTCTCATAGTTAACTATAATAACGGAAATTATGAAATTTGATTTTATCAGTTAGCCTTTATAGTGTAGCAACTCAAAGGCTACATATGACATTTTTTCACTAGCATGGTAATAACAGCCCATTTCACATGTTTATGTGTTTTTCTTCTCTTTCTCTTTTGAGTGGTAGGCTAATAAAGGATTATTCTTGTAAATAGTCTCCCTCCCAGCATTTCAGTAATAAAAGTGTAGGCTAGATCTTTAAAATGCATCCAAATTACAGCAAAGCCAACCGTACGGTGCTCCGCAGGGGTCAAAAAGGACATAAACAGAACCTTTAAATCAGAATTTATAAATAAAATCACTCAGTGACAATAACATCACAGGCTAGCCCCTGTCAGTGATGACAATACCCCACGAGAAACAATTACCGTCCGAATAGAGCTATAGACTACCTATGGGAGGTCAGGGAAGGTCTTGTTTTTTAAGTTTCATTACAAGCTGTTCACACTTTGGCAACAAAAAAGCAATTAATACAGGATAATGCTTACATTTAGCCCCTTTAAGGTGTTTATCTGACAATTATTTAACAAAAAAAGGCTACATTACAAATTTAATTTAATTATTATAAAAAATGCATAGAAAAACAAAAAGCTCACAGGAAAATGCATGCATAGTCAGTTATTAATATTTATATTTGGTTCTCTCTTGTTTTTGCATCTGTTCATGTCTTCGCAAAAATTGGCATTGTGTTATTATGTGTTATTAACTATGCAATATACTTACAAAATCTTTAACACAATTTGAATAAAATGTCAATTTTCCAGACCGGACATCAATTTGGCCACTACTGTATGAGCTGCTTAATGCATAACATTTTATTAAAAATAAAAATGAATTAAAACTAATTCCACACCATGATCCCATGATGGACCCCTGAAAGGTTCAGCTTATGAAGCGCCTGACGAGCCTTTTCTTCTAAGAGTGTCTGCCTAAACAATCTAGTCCATTAGAGTTTAAAGGGCCTGGCGCTCCAGGCGTCCTCTGATAATCAACTCTTAATCGACTTCATGACCTCTGTGTGTGACTGAACTGATCACAAGAGACGCTTCGTTGAGAGAAAAGCAGGGGAAGCACATGTCACGTTTCGGTGAGTTACTAGTCATGTAGCTGAACTAAAACTGGTTGAGCTAGTTTGCCTGCACCGCTGCTTGGAAATGAAGAGTTGCGGCAGCAAGAAGCAGCAAATGGAGATGCACATGTCCAAATGGTTTTCATTTAGCATCGCTGTTTTTGCTTATGCATGTCGGCATGGCGTTATTTCAGGCATGCCACATGATGCAGTTCTTCATACGGTATATATCAGCAGGGCATGCTTGATTCCCAGCGTTCTGCTGAGCACATGCAGAGGTTTTTTTTAAAGGACTATTCGGAGCAAATTGGATGTGATGCAATAGTTCTGATGCTTTGATGAAAACCGTATATAGTGTCTCAGATCAGACGCACCCCTGCTAGTGTAGCACATCATCTGAAACTTTGCATAATGTGTCAAATTGATCCTCACAGTCGCATTTACATGCTAAAGATGACAGGCGATGTGATTTCACATTGACACATTGTTCAAACATGACAAATATCAACAGAAAACGTCCGTCTGGAGTGCCTGACTCTTTCTGTCCAATCATCTCTATCTGTGTGTGGACACGCCCACTCATTATCATATCCCTCCCTCTGCATGCATTCATTTATATCCCACAATGCTTTGTGCTTTAAGATACGAATACATGGTTTATTGTGATATCAATGCTGTTATTATTATAAAACCTTGGGTAACTCATAATATGATTAATGAACATGAAATGGAATGCATTTGATGCATTTTGTAGCAAAACTCTAATTAGTAGGTATAATTGGTAAATATTAAAAAAGGATGTTTGTCCATGTATAATGAATCACGGGTTTCCCCTAAAACAGATGTTTGCAGGAGAGACTCGTGAATTATCCAGATGTTTCTGTCTTTGATTGGTTGTTAGGGTGGATCAGATTGTTGGTCGAGGCGCTCCGATAGCAGACAAGGACCGTCCTAAAGGAACCACTGACGGAGAACTACCCGAGGATCCCAGCATGATGGGACGACTTGGGAAAGTGGAGAAACAGGTACATCTCCATAAATGATTGACTCTAATCGGGGTTTCGAGTGAACCTGTACGTTCTTACGATAGCGTGCCGAATGCTGTTTGACTGAAAGAAAGAAATGCATTTAAAATGATTCTTCATAATGACTCATGAAGGTTACATTTGAAAGCAAGTTAAAACATTGAGAGGTTGTTTCCAAAATAACTAAACTTAATATAACTAAATTTCATTGTATTAAACTATTTAAATAATGTATTAAATGTATTTAAACTATTTTATTTTACTATTTTAAATTTGCCTCCAGTTGAGCTATTCATATTTTGACATTATTTGGACTTCACCAAGCCACTATAGTTTATCTATATCATGAAATAAACTTATTATAAGAGCTACACAACAAAAACAGACAAAGAATGACATTTTCATTCTATGAGCATTTGATTGGACAAAAATTAGCATTTTCTCCTATGAATATTCAATTAAGTCTGTTATAGTTAACTATAGTTATATATAAAAATCATTGTGCATGTAGACATGAACTAAAGGACACTAAACATTGTGACGTCACATTGCACAGACCACGCCCAGGACTGCTGACAGACTCCACCCTATTAGCATAGACCCACCCATGACTGCTGACAGACTCCACCCTATTAGCATAGACCCACTCCATGACTGCTGACAGACCCCGTCCTGTCAGCATAGACCCCGCCCATGACTGATGACAGACCCCGCCCTATCAGCATAGACCCCGCCCATGACTGATGACAGACTCCACCCTATTAGCATAGACCCCGCCCATGACTTATGACAGACCCCGCCTATTAGCATAGACCCCGCCATGACTGATGACAGACTCCACCCTATTAGCATAGATCCCGCCATGACTGATGACAGACCCCGCCCTATCAGCATAGACCCCACCCATGACTGCTGACAGACCCGCCCTATTAGCATAGACCCCGCCCATGACTGATGACAGACTCCACCCTATTAGCATAGACCCGCCCATGACTGCTGACAGACCCGTCCCTGTCAGCATAGACCCCGCCCATGACTGATGACAGACCCGCCCTATCAGCATAGACCCCGCCATGACTGATGACAGACTCCACCCTATTAGCATAGACCCCGCCCATGACTTATGACAGACCCCGCCCTATTAGCATAGACCCCGCCATGACTGATGACAGACTCCACCCTATTAGCATAGACCCGCCCATGACTGATGACAGACTCCACCCTATTAGCATAGACCCGCCCATGACTGCTGACAGACCCGTCCTGTCAGCATAGACCCCGCCATGACTGATGACAGACCCGCCCTATCAGCATAGACCCCGCCCATGACTGATGACAGACTCCACCCTATTAGCATAGACCCCGCCCATGACTTATGACAGACCCCGCCCTATTAGCATAGACCCCGCCCATGACTGATGACAGACTCCACCCTATTAGCATAGATCCCGCCATGACTGATGACAGACCCCGCCTATCAGCATAGACCCCACCCATGACTGCTGACAGACTCGCCCTATTATCATAGACCCCGCCCATGACTGATGACAGACTCCACCCTATTAGCATAGACCCGCCATGACTGCTGACAGACCCGCCCTGTCAGCATAGACCCCGCCATGACTGATGACAGACTCCACCCTATCAGCATAGACCCGCCCATGACTGCTGACAGACCCCGTCCTGTCAGCATAGACCCCGCCCATGACTGATGACAGACTCCACCCTATTAGCATAGACCCCGCCCATGACTGCTGACAGACCCCGTCCTATTAGCATAGACCCCGCCCATGACTGATGACAGACTCCACCCTATTAGCATAGACCCCGCCCATGACTTATGACAGACCCTGTCCTATTAGCATAGACCCCGCCCATGACTGATGACAGACTCCACCCTATTAGCATAGACCCCGCCCATGACTGCTCATTTGCATTTAAAGATACATGCACCAAAACAGCAAATTTTTTGTTCCACTCAAAAATGAGCATTTACAACATATTATGATAAATGATCTGTGCGGTATTTTGAGCTGAAACTTCACACACACATCTTCCTCTTCTGCAGGTGATGTCAATGGAGAGGAAACTGGATTTCCTGGTGAACATCTACATCCAGCGCATGGGCATCCCACAGTCCGAGACGGATGCCTACTTCGCCTCTAAGGAGCCTGACCCGGCGCCGCCGTACCACAGTCCGGTGGAGCACATGGAGAAGAGCGGCTCCATCACCAAAATCATCCGCTCCAACAGCTCAGCTGGCCAGAAGAACTTTGACCCGCCGCCCTGCGTCAATCACCACTGCCCGCCCTCCACGTCCTGGCACCCACAAATCCTCCATGAACCCGGCCAAGGCACGTCTCCGATGGGCGACCCCTCGCTAGTGCGCATCCCTCCACCCCCGGCCCACGAGCGCTCGTCCGCCGGCCACAACGGAGGTTCTCGTCCGCATCATTCTCGCGGGAACGCGGGCGAGGACGGACGCCCGTTGGCTCTTTCCCAGCAGCAGGCCGGAGCCGAGAGTGACACGTCCATATCCATCCCTTCGGTGGACCACGAGGAACTCGAACGCTCCTTCAGCGGCTTCAGCATCTCACAGTCCAAAGAAAACCTGGACTTTCTCAACAACGCCTACTTCAGTGGCGTGTCACGCTGCGCTAAGGTGAGGCCGTACATCGCAGAGGGCGAGTCGGACACGGACTCCGACCTGTGCGCCCCGTCACCCCATTCCGCCACCGGCGAAGGCGCCTACGGAGACAGAGGCTGGTCCGGACCGAAGTGAAACCAGCGAAGTGCACGCTAGACTGCATTTGTGGCACCTGCTTGTTTAAAAAGCAGTGTTTCTCTTACAAGCACAGCTCCACGAGCTGAAGAAAGGTGGAGACGGAGACCGGTGAACTCAGAAGTGCCAGCAATGACTCCTGGGAGCCAAGCACTCGCTTATCCATCAGGTTAACGTAAAGATGGATGAGAGACACCAGAACAGTCGTTATCGTTTCATATGTGGTGCATTTTCATCTTTAAGAACATTTTCTCTTATGGATTTGCACATTGTCAGTGTTTGCATCTCACTGGTTAAAGGGATCGTTCACCCAAAAATAATCATAATTCACTCACTTTTGTGTCGCTCCAAACCGTATGATTTATTTGCTTGTGTGTCAGGAAAAATACAAGCATCTGTCACGCTCCAAAATAAGCGTGCATTTACATGAACCCTCATCCTTCCCTTGCAGGTCAAAATGGCCTTTTTTTTACTGAAAGCTTATTTAATTTCATTTTGATAATATTTTATTTTCTATTTTTTATTTTATTTATCTTTAAATAACTAGATTTTATAAATAAATAATAATTTAAGCACATTCTTCTAACTTAGATTCTAAATAACTCAACATTTTTAATGCATAACTTTTAATTCAGCTCAGAATATCTCACATTTGGTGTCTTTGCCGACCTCTTGTGGAAAAATAATAATATTACATAATATTGCATGACTGAAATGGCCTTATAGCCAGTGTTGGGGGTAATGCATTATAAGTAACTTGAGTTACGTAATAAGATTACTTTTTCAAGTAACTAGTAAAGTAACGCATTACTTTTCCACATTTATTTGACTGACAGCTCCTGTCCCCATGAAATGGAGAGTAAGTACAGAGGTGTTGTGTGTGAACATGATAGTTATAAAAGTTATAGATAGTTAAAACTTTTTTTCTCCTGTGTCCTATTCTTCCATTATCCAGAATGGCAGAGCGTGTGAATTTGTATTTTTACCTCAGCCTAAGGCTTATTATTTTGGTATGAAGAGGTCTTTACATTTGCACAAAAATAGAACCTTTTTGTTATAAAAAAACAAAAACTAAAAAACAAGCCCAGTCCACGTGAGAAAAAGTAAAGCAAAAGTAACGTAACGCATTACTTTTCTTAAAAAGTAACTCAATAAGTTAAAAAGTCAGTCTCTCTTCAGGGTGCATTCAGATACACATGCAGACATTATACAATAATTTTTTTGTAAAGTTTTTTTGTAAAGCATTTTTAGGCTTTTCTATGTGTACTGATGCATTCCATTTACTCCTAAAGGGGTCAAATTGACCCGCAAGGAAAGGCTTTATTACTTTTTTTAAATTTCAAACACAAGACTCCTCGAATCCAGTCAATTTTGTGTGTATTCGTGGTTCAAGTGCGACAAAAGTCCTAAGGTCTTGGACCACTCCGAGTTTCGGGTCAAAATGACCCGAGGGAAAGATGAGGGTTAATGCATTTGGCAGATGCTTTTACCTAAAGCGACGTCTACAGTGTATAAGTTCATATGGGACTCAAACCCATGCCAAAGTTTGAGCTACAGGAATGATTTGTTTGTTAAAATGTTGTTTATTTGACTGTATTTCAAGTATTCTGACGTTATGAAGGTATAGTTGATGATAAACGACGTGGGCGAGGGATTGAGAGAATTGAGATTTTGGATGAAGGATCCCTTTGAAAAGTGTCGTCCATGTTCGCTTGTGAATGTACTTCACGACAGCTTGTGAATTTGAAAACGTCTTTAAACCAGGTCACTTGATGTCGATCACAATATTCCCACAATGGTTAGGAAATTCACTTCAAGTACATCAGAAATATAAAATATCACACTCTCTCTCAAGTTTACAATTTTTTAATACACCCTGGACTAATAATTTGCATGTTGTTAAATTAGGAATATTTAGAAAGAATGTAAATTTAAAGTTAATTTTAAAGCCTATTTTCTGCTAATATTTTTTCTCTTTTCCTAAAGATACTAAAACCTTCCAAAGCAATTTCTAAAAACACTGTACATAAACTATTTCTGTATCCGTTTAATAACGTAACGTCTGCTTCACAATCATTCAGCATATATAAATATAAACATCTCAATTTCTAACACATGCCGTCGGAAAACATGAGGGCCGGATGAATGAAGATGAACTAACTTGGTTAGTTAAATCTGTGAAGACTGTAAAAAAAAACTTTAAAAAGTAAAGTAAGTATTTGTCCTGTCTTACAAATTTTAAGTTTAGTCAACTTAAAATGTGAAGTTGCACTAACTTGGATATTTGAGTTGACTAAACTTAAAATTAAAAAAGGCTGCAGGAACACGTACTTTTTTAAGTTTAAATATTTTTTTACAGTGTACTCACTCATGATGAAACAGGGAAAACTACTATTTTGAAAGCACTGATTTTACGTGACAAATGCACCGTATCGTTTTGCCTTGTTCTGATGTAATTGATGTTCTGTTGCCTTTTACTGTTTGTTTTATTGCTTGAAACCATTATGAACACAAAAAGTCTGTATATGGAGGCCGGATATAACGTAGATGTCACTTCACACAGTCAGACTGAACATCTCCAAAGAGGAAAGTTAGTTAGTTTACATCACCCCGTCTTCCATATCGCCTGTGTTCAGATATCCGATAGTCTCGCCCTTTAATGCTGTTCTTCTGTTGCTTGTGCTGGACAGAGAGGGAGAACCGGGGCTAGCTGTCGCACTTTTTCCACTCCAGTGAATATTTCTCATGGTCTGAGTTTTGAAAGCAAATTTCTCTGTCTATGTTTCATTGGAAAAAATAGTTAATTTACATGCATGCATTTGGCAGATGCCTTTAACCAACACAGACATTGCAATGTTGTCGTTTTATCACTTCATGCATTCCCTGGGAATCGAACACATGGCCTTGGTGGCATGTTGTCACACTATATGATATAAGTTACAAAAACAGCTGACATATGTAATACTAGGGTGACCATATTTTGATTACCGAAAGCCAGGACACTCGGCCCGGCAAATGAGATACTCAATCAATTAGATATTCAAATTATACTCGAGTGCCAGTCAATTTAATGGCCTGATGGAAAATAATGAAAACCAGGACATTTTCATCACTTTATAAAAAACAGCCAGGACAGGACTTGAAAACAGGACATGTCCTAGGAAAACAGGACGTTTGGTCACGCTTATCTAAACACTGAAAACCCGAATAAGTTGGCAAAACTCAAAAGAATTGAGGCAATCGTTACATCAAAGTAAGCAGAACTTGCAGATTTTTATTGTGTACTCATACAATTTAATTGCTCTTCACTCCTTTTGAGTGCCACGGCAAAGCATGCTGGGAAATATAAATTCCAGCCCAGTTTCCATTCATTTAAGTTTGTCTTAATTAAAAGAAACAAGTTCACAAAACTAAAAACAGTGAAACAATTCAGATTACTTAAAATGTGTCAGTTATAGAACTCGAAAAAGAAAGTTATGAATACTCATAAAAGTTCATTTGATTGAACTAATTTGTTTAATTTGAGTTGGCGCTACTCAAACCAATTAACTATTTAGAGCGTTAAGCCGCTTTCGATGTGTCTTTGTGTTCATACCCAAGTGTTTTTACTACCAATGCGCCGAGAGAATGTGCAAATTCACTCCCTGACAATAGATGGCGCATTTTGAAAATTAAGTGAAATGAAACTCACTGTTCTTTGTGCTCTTCAGACACCAAAGATACCAGCAGCTCTTCATTCATCTTGCTTTTTTAAACACCCGATGTGCGTTGTTGTGCACACTCCCATTGGCCCCATTCTTTAGTCACAAGACATTAAATGTCGGCGAAAAATGTTCACGATAATCGTCACAATCATTGATGTATTTGCACTTTTGCCTCAAAGCGTCTTCGCTGTGTGACAACTAGCCCCGGTTTCCCTGAACTGAATGCACAATGATTAAAATTAAGTTCAAGCAGCAGAATTACTTCCTAGACATGGTAAATATTGCTGAAACATCTTTTAGCCTAACAGACACACATTGAGTAAGTCCTTGATTCATTTGAGTTGGGTCATGTGACAGATCTGAATCTGATAATCCCTTACAAACAAGTATAAGTGCCATAGTATTGTCCTGTACATCACAGTACTTGTTTGTCAGAGATAGTCGAGTTCTGCACTTTCAGTCGGTGAATCTGTAACAGTGATTTGAGTTGAATATCGTCACAGTTGCCTTGCTTGGTTTCCATTTGTTTTTCCAAAGAATACTCTGTATTTTGCTCAATTTGCCTTTGGTATCTTTTATAACACTGTCAGTTTTGTTCCTGTTGTGTGTAAATGTTTACTTGAAGTCAGTTTGGTTTTGAAATGCTTGCGAATGTATTTCTAAACGCTGTTGTTTTGTTTTCACTGTACAGACTCACAACCTTCACGATAGACATTAGATCAGCACAAACGGACAAACACACAAACAGAGAAACTCAGAGACTTCTGGTAACGCTTTACAATACGGCTTCGTTAGTTAACATGAACTAACAATGATAAAATCATTTATTAATCTTAGTTTACTAATACCCTATTCAAATTAAAAGTTGTATATTTGAATGATTTAATGGACATGAGCTGACATGAACAGTTGAATTTGTATTTTAACAAAGATTAATAAATACTGTTACAAATGCATTGCTTATTATTAATGTTAGTTTATGCATTAATTACACTCTAAAAATGTTGGGTTAAAAACAACCCAAGTTGGGTTGAAAATGGACAAACCCAGTGATTAGGCTGTTTTAACCCAGCGATTGGGTTGTTTTAACCCAGTGATTGGGTTGTTTTAACCCAGCGATTGGGTTGTTTTAACTCAGCGATTGGGTTGTTTTAACCCAGCGATTGGGTTGTTTTAACTCAGCGATTGGGTTGTTTTAACTCAGCGATTGGGTTGTTTTAACCCAGAGATTGGGTTGTTTTAACTCAGTGATTGGGTTGTTTTAACTCAGCGATTGGGTTGTTTTAACTCAGCGATTGGGTTGTTTTAACCCAGCGATTGGGTTGTTTTAACCCAGTGATTGGGTTGTTTTAACTCAGTGATTGGGTTGTTTTAACCCAGAGATTGGGTTGTTTTAACTCAGCGATTGGGTTGTTTTAACCCAGAGATTGGGTTGTTTTAACCCAGCGATTGGGTTGTTTTAACTCAGCGATTGGGTTGTTTTAACCCAGAGATTGGGTTGTTTTAACTCAGCGATTGGGTTGTTTTAACCCAGAGATTGGGTTGTTTTAACTCAGTGATTGGGTTGTTTTAACTCAGCGATTGGGTTGTTTTAACTCAGTGATTGGGTTGTTTTAAGCAAACATTTAACCCAACCGCTGGGTCAAAACAACCTAATCACTGGGTTAGTCCATTTTCAACCCAACTTGGGTTGTTTTTAACCCAGCATTTTTTAGAATGTCATGTTAAATAATTTAACCTTCCCAGCTAACAGGGAAAGTTGTTTAAAATCATCTGGTATTTAATAATGTTCTCAAAAACCTTTGTTCATTGAACGTTTTAGCTGGACGTCCATCTAACATTTTTAAATGTTACTTTTTCGTTTCGGAATGTTCATAAAATATTCAAATGTAACATTCCCATAATGTTTGAAGAATGATACAATGGAATGTCACGTTAAAGGGGTATATGTATTAATTGCTTTTTTAGTGTCAGTGTGTCAACAGCTTGTAATGAAACTTACGAAACGGGACCTTCCCCGACTTCCTATAGGGTGTCTATTAGGGATGCATGATATATTGGTCACCATATCGGTATCGGCCGATATATGAAATTTTTTTATATTATCGTTAATGGCCTGATAAGAAAATCTGGCTGATATATTAAAGCCAATCAGCTGAGACACTTGAGATGTGCAGATGATGGTTTTGAATTGCTTGAAATATGATTGGAATCACTTCAAAAAAGGAAAATACAGTTAAAAGCAATATGTGTTGTCATATCGGCCATATAAAATTATAATAAGAACATTATAAATGTGTGCTTAGGATATGGATGTTAATGGTGAGACTTGTGTTTTTGGTAATCATGCTCTCAAAAATTATATAAAAATTTATATTTGGATTTATCGGCCAATATATTGGTTAATGGCTTTCAAATATTCCCCGGAAAAATCCTCTCTTCCGTTATATGACACTTGAAATGAATGCTTATACAATGTTCAGGATAAAATAGCTGGAAAAGGTATTCTGTACTGTAATGTTAATGTGTCACAAAGAAAAGGGATTCATTCAAACGATAGTCTCACACAGCCAGATCTATAATCTCAAATATACTTTATAATCAAACTATCATAACAGTGTAATATTAATTTCCTCATCTGTCGACATGATGCAAACACATCGCTATGATCAGATGCTTTCTGAACCGCTGTTTTCTCACCGCTGTTATTTTTGCTGTGTTTATTCTGTTATTGAGAGGAAAGTGTGTTCACTCAACGGCCACCGGTGTCACTGATAACAAGGCTTTCTGAATTCCTTTAAAGGTGCTGTATGTAAGTTTTTGACTGTACTAAAGCATAACAATACCATAATACGTTTGCAGATATTTAGGAAATATGCCGAGTTCACCTACTCGTTTCTCAGAAAAACAACGCAACAGTCAGTGGAAATGTCTGTGTTTTGTTTTGGTCTGTGCAATAACGCAACTCAATATTATTTGTCAAAATTCACGTTGACGAATAATTTTCGTCATAATTTTTGTCAACAACCTTTTTTCACTGACGAAAACGAGACGATAACTAAATAAAAAACTGTTTTGATGACAAAAAACTATGAGAAAAATCTACTGTCATTTTCATTAGGGAAGAGATCCCGTCAGAACTGATGTCCTGTGTAACAGATGCACACATCTGAGTTGTAACATGCGGATCTAACGGCGGGAAAACATGGAGCTTTTGAGCTTCAGAGCGGATCAATCAATCAATAACACACATTTATGACAGGGACTGATTATGAACTCATGCTGAGGAGTAATCTCAAATTTTTACTGTACCATGTTTATATAGTAATGTGTTTTAGACGGCTGTAACGACGCATATTTTATCTCCCTCATCTGAACTGCAATAGTAAGGCATTTCAAAATAAGAGTCCGGTGTATTTCCAGCTTGTTTAAAATGAAAAGTCACGCATTATATTTACGTTTTTGGTCACACAATAAACTATATTTAATTTAATTCCCATTTAATTCATAGTCAGGAGGAAAGACTAAGAACACATATTATTTAATAAATTACCAGGGTTATAATAGTTAAATAGTAAAAATATGAATTACTTGAAATGAAACTTAAACTCATTTGAAGCTTGAGCTTAACCTGAAATACTGACTTAAACAGAAATTCAACATTATATAAACTAAGGTGTTTTTAAAAAAATAAAAAGTGAATTGAGCTCTTTCGTGTGTTTTTGCGCTTGAATGGTCAAAAATGCTCAATTAATACATTTTAACTAAACTCATTAGATTTTAGTTGACTAAATCTAAAACCAATTCAGGTGACTAAAATATGACTAAAACTCAATCAAAATGAACACTGGTGCCATGAAAGCCAGTGAACAAACTGGGTCAGAGATCGCAGATTCTACCCGACCTAAAAGCCTTGGCATGTATCCTAAAATCTCTATGAACGAGAGCATATTAAAACACGGCCATACAGTGTGTAAGTCTCCTCGGCTTCATTGTCAATTGTGCTCGTTCCTGTTGTGTATCCTCAAACTGGCAACCTGCGTGAGCATCGAGTCTGAGGAGGAGTATAGTTTGATTGTGGACTGCAGTACCCATATCAACCACTAGCTGTCTTTCTTACATACTGCACCTTTAATGTTCGCATAACCAAGAAAAAACAACGATTTAAACATTCAACGTTTTCAGAACTTAATGAGAACATTATCAAAATGTTCGTTTGCTGGGTTATTGTAAAGCGTTACCATAGATGGATTTGTTAACTGGATATGTGGTGTTTGTGATTTTTAAGTTAACCAGCAAGACTTGTGTGGTCAACTAGCATCGCCAGATCGAGACCAGCACTAACCAGCACACACTTGTCTGAGTGGATACGTTTTTCTTTTACTGTATTCAATATGATCATCATGGACCAAACATTTTGCTTTTTGATACTTACACATTAGTTTGAAGGTTGTCCACGTTGAGCGCATGAATCCAGCCGAAGGAAAGGCCCACGCATGTCTCATATCCTTCAAGCCTTAAGTTTCTCGTCTTTGTGTGGTGAGTGACACTCATGACAGAAATTGTGTTTTTTTTGGATTCAGTCATTTTATCATCTGCCTATGTTTACTCGACAGTCTCAGATCTAATCCATGCTTGCTGTTTTTCACAAACGATGAGCGCTGTTGTCTTTTATTTTTCTTCTCAAGAGAAGCAAATGCTTGCCGGCATGTTCTGAACCGCTAAATGCCATACTATATATCGAGCTTTTGATTATTATGTAGCATATCCGTCGTGTAGTCACTCAAATCCATGAGCTCATGGGCAAATGTACAATAAAGTTTGTATCTCAGAATGTTCAGACTGCTGTCGTTCATGATCATGTTATGATATCTCGGGTCACGAATGCATGCGTTTGTTTTAGGATATGTCACATGATAAATCATTCCAAAGCAGCTTTATTTTGAAGGAATATAGGCCTAATAATTTGATTGGAGATTAAAACTAGAGATTAAAATACTTATGATTGTTAGCTTCCCTCTGGTTATTTTGACCCATAAATTCGTAGAGGTCACAGACCCTATGACTTTTATCACGCTTGAAATACGAATACACACACACATACACACACACACACAAAGACAGGATTCGGGGAGTTTTGAGCAATTTAAAAAAGTAACAAATCCTCGCATAAAATCACATAGAAAAACCTAAAAATGCTCAAAATTCGAACTAAAAATGCTTTACCAAAAAAATATTTTCTAATGTTGTATAATGATATGTGTATCTGAATGCTTTCTGAAGAGAAACTGACTTTAGGACCCAGTGGAACAGCTCATCCGCTCCATATAGAGCTATAAGGCCAATTTATAAGGAAAAACACCCTATGTGAGATATGGACAGATGATAGATGGATGGACAGAAGATGGATGGATGGATGGATGGATGGATGGATGGATGGACAGATGATGGATGGATGGATTTGTTGATTTAATGGATGGATGGACAGATGATGGATGGATGGACGGATGAAGGATGGATGGATGGACGATGATGGATTGATGGATGGATGGATTCGTTGATTTAATGGATAGATGGACAGATGATGGATGGATGGATGGATGGATGGATGGGCGATGATGGATTGATGGATGGATGGATGGATGGATGGATGGATGGATGGATGGACGATGATGGATTGATGGATGGATGGACGGATGATGGATGGATGGATGGACAGATGATGGATGGATGGATGGACGATGATGGATTGATGGATGGATGGACGGATGATGGATGGATGGATGGACAGATGATGGATGGATGGATGGATGGACAGATGATGGATGGATGGATGGACAGATGATGGATGGATGGATGGATGGATGGATGGATGGATGATGGATGGATGGATGGATGGATGGATGGATGGATGGACGATGATGGATTGATGGATGGATGGACGGATGATGGATGGATGGATGGACAGATGATGGATGGATGGATAGATGGACAGATGATGGATGGATGGATGGATGGACAGATGATGGATGGATGGATGGATGGACAGATGATGGACGGATGGATGGACAGATGATGGACGGATGGATGGACAGATGATGGATGGACGGATGGATGGACAGGTGATGGATGGATGGATGGACAGATGATGGATGGATGGATGGACAGATGATGGATGGATGGATGGATGGACAGATGATGGATGGACGGATGGATGGACAGATGATGGATGGATGGATGGACAGATGATGGATGGATGGATGGACAGATGATGGATGGATGGATGGATGGACAGATGATGGATGGATGGATGGACAGATGATGGACGGATGGATGGACAGATGATGGATGGACGGATGGATGGACAGATGATGGATGGATGGATGGATGGACAGATGATGGATGGACGGATGGATGGACAGATGATGGATGAGTGGACAGATGATAGATGGATGGATGGATGGATGGATGGATGGACAGATGATGGATGGATGGATGGATGGATGGACAGATGATGGATGGATGGATGGATGGGTGGACAGATGATGGATGGATGGATGGATGGATGGACAGATAATGGTTGGATGGATGGATGGATGGATGGATGGGTGGACAGATGATAGATGGATGGGTGGACAGATGATGGATGGATAAATGGATGGGTGGACAGAAGATGGATGGATGGGTGGACAGATGATAGATGGATGGGTGGACAGATGATGGATGGATGGATGGATGGACAGATGATGGATGGATGGATGGATGGATGGATGGATGGACAGATGATGGATGGACAGATGATGGATGGATGGATGGATGGACAGATGATGGATGTATGGATGGATGGATGGATGGACAGATGATAGATGGATGGATGGATGGACAGATGATGGATGGATGGATGGATGGACAGATGATAGATGGATGGATGGATGGATGGATGGATGGATGGATGGACAGATGATGGATGGATGGATGGACAGATGATGGATGGATGGATGGATGGATGGATGGATGGATGGACAGATGATGGATGGATGGATGGACAGATGATGGATGGATGGATGGATGGACAGATGATGGATGGATGGATGGATGGATGGACAGATGATGGATGGATGGATGGATGGATGGATGGACAGATGATGGATTTATGGATGGACAGATGACGGATGGATGGATGGAAAGATGATGGATGGATGGATGGATGGATGGATGGACAGATGATGGATGGATGGATGGACAGATGATGGATGGATGGATGGACAGATGATGGATGGATGGATGGACAGATGATGGATGGATGGATGGACAGATGATGGATGGATGGATGGATGGATGGATGGATGGATGGATGGATGGATGGACAGATGATGGATGGATGGATGGATGGATGGAAAGATGATGGATGGATGGATGGATGGATGGACAGATGACGGATGGATGGATGGACAGATGATAAAAACCATAAAACTGGTTTAGCTCCTGAAGAGGAGATTTCTGACCAAGAAAGACGACATGTTATGAAAACAAAATAGTTAAATATAATCACATGATTCTCAGAAACACGGTTGTCCGCATCTGCCATCTGCTAACCCGAAGTTTCTTGCTCATTCACATTGTTTCTGCCCCTAAAACTGGCCTCCGATCTCATTTGATGGGGTAAGATGAGCCATTTCCTCAATATATTAGACAATAAGGCAGAAGTACAATGAAAGTATCTAAAGTAATTTCAGGATGTTTGCTATCATTTTAAATGAACAAAGTACATTTATGATAAAGTGTTCTAAAAATATGGCTTATAGAAAAAGTGTTCCTGTGGCTCAAATTACCCCAGGATAGGGGTAAGTTGATCCGAGTGAGTGGGTACCATGGGTAAATTAGTTTTTGAAAGTGTATATCTCAGGCCCTGTGTGTTCTAGCACCCTGCAGACATCCCAAACTGTCTGCAGGGTGCTAGAACACACACTAGAGTTACACACTTTCAAAACTGAATTTATAACCAAGAAATCAAAAAACAGCTCTTTTTTTGGGGGTAGGGGTTCACATCTCAGGCAACATATACTTACATGTTTATCACTGTCAGCAGTGTTTTATGTAACTTCAAAGGGTTTTCTGTAAAATGACACTAAACGTGTGTATTTAGAGACCACTGTATGTGTGTGTGGGAAGCTTTTCGATTTAGGTCGGCCAAATCCAGGAGGAAATCCCACAAATGGTCCCAGGACTAAAGTGTTAAAATCAATATTCAAAATTCCTTTTGCAAATGGTCGTAATTTATTTTCTTAAAGCTAACTTAAACAACATAAAACCAACCAAAGGAAGTTGAAATTGTAATATCTTCAATTGTTTGCATTTCAACACCAATGTTATATACATTTTGTGATAAAAGCCTGTCCTTTTTAAAATGTGCTGCTTGTTTGAGTGCCCAGCCTGATCTCATGTAAATGCGTATCTATAGCACGAATTATCGTGTGATTTATACGCCAAATGAGTTTTTACGTGAATGTGTTACGCAGTTTATAACGTGTTATATGCACATACCCCACACCCATGGGGTCACAATGCGTATCATATGCACGTAAAAACTGTGTATAAATGGCACAAAAAATACAATTCATGCTATATATACGCAATTCATGAGAACCATGACACCTTCTGAAGCTGAGTGTGATTTTTCTGACCTGGACATGCTTTTGTGAGCTTATTGCATGAATACACATGAAAGAGGACGTGTGTAATGCATGCAGGTCTAATGTAGCTGGTGCATTAGCAGCCTCTCCAAGTGCAAATATGAATTCTGTGTGTGCGTGTGCGCGTGTGCGTGTGCGTGTGTGTGTGCGTGTGCGTGTGTGTGTGTGTGTGTGATGGGTATGTGCGTGTGCGTGTGCGTGTGTGTGTGTGTGTGTGTGTGTGCGCGTGCGCGTGCGCGTGTGCGTGTGCGTGTGTGTGTGTGTGTGTGTGTGTGTGTGTGATGGGTATGTTTAGGGGCAGTGTAGGGGGATAGAAAATATGGTTTGTACTAGGGGTGCACCGATCCAACTTTTTCAGTCCCGATACTGATACCGATCCGATACTATCTTTGAATTAATTATAAACTGAATTCCTTCCACCTTATACCTTCTTTGAAGAGACTAAAGGCACCAGACTTTATTAACTAAACATAACTAAGCCAAAAAAACAGATGTATGTAAAGTGTTGAATTGTTATTGAGCTAAAATATAGAACATTTATTAAATAGAAAAACAGTTACAGTCTATGGTCACATTTGACCATCAGTGAGTATGAGTGTAACCAGTTAGTAAGGAACACCTGAGGGCTAAATTCAAGAATAACAGTAATGTTAACAATGTTGCATCTCTATCACTCTCCATAATAAAACGATCCTGTAAATATGGTTGACTGAATAATCAATGCACACTATGCTGTACTGTTTACCAAAACTTGCTGCAAACATCTGTATAGTGAAACTGTTGTGTACCCGCTTAAGCCATTCAAATGCACTGACACAGCGCTAGAAGTATTGAGCCGCGTGACCGCGCTCGCCGCCGGAAGATGAGAGCATGCGCAATTCCGTTTTTCAACGCCTCTGGCTTTAACAATATGCCACATTAGCGCCAAAACGCTTATTGTTTGAAAAATGTAAAAGCTAAGCTTTGTTTAATATCAAAACCAGGTTCGGCAATTTGCCGTGAGATTAAGT